>JAUIMM010000135.1:4800000-5192500 GCA_031769625.1 Taudactylus pleione
GTGTGCGCAGTAGCCGCACGTGCATCAACAAAGTAGTGCCAAGCGTGCGCCTGTGTCATAAGTAAAGGGTCAGCTGGCTTGACCGTTAAAGAGTGCTGTAACCCCCAAAGTACACTCCAAACCAAAAAAATATATATTTTCTATGTTTATGAATTGTGTGCGCAGTAGCCGCACGTTCATCAACAAAGTAGTGCCAAGCGTGCGCCTGTGTCATAAGTAATGGGCCGGCTGGCTTGACCGTTAAAGGGTGCTGTAACCCCCAAAGTACACTCCAGTCCAAACCAAAAAAAAAATAATTTTCTGTGTTTGTGAATTGTGTGCGCAGTAGCCGCACATGCATCAACAAAGTAGTGCCAAGCGTGCGCCTGTGTCATAAATAAAGGGCCGGCTGGATTGACCATTAAAGGGTGCTGTAACCCCCAAAGTACACACCAGTCCAAACCAAAAAAAAATTTATTTTCTGTGTTTGTGAATTGTGTGCGCAGTAGCAGCACGTGCATCAACAAAGTAGTGCCAAGTGTGCGCCTGTGTCATAAGTAAAGGGCCGGCAGGCTTGATCGTTAAAGGGTGCTGTAACCCCCAAAGTACACTCCAGTCCAAACCAAAAAAAAAATTATTTTCTGTGTTTGTGAATTGTGTGTGCGCTGTAGCCGCACGTGCATCAACAAAGTAGTGCCAAGCGTGCGCCTGTGTCATAAGTAAAGGGCCGGCTGGCTTGACCGTTAAAGGGTGCTGTAACCCCCAAAGTACACTCCAGTCCAAACCAAAAAAACAATTATTTTCTGTGTTTGTGAATTGTGTGCGCAGTAGCAGCACGTGCATCAACAAAGTAGTGCCAAGCGTGCGCCTGTGTCATAAGTAAAGGGCCAGCTGGCTTGACCATTAAAGGGTGCTGTAACCCCCAAAGTACACTCCAGTCCAAACCAAAAAAAAAATTATTTTCTGTGTTTGTGAATTGTGTGCGCAGTAGCAGCACGTGCATCAACAAAGTAGTGCCAAGCGTGTGCCTGTGTCATAAGTAAAGGGCCGGCTGGCTTGACCGTTAAAGGGTGCTGTAACCCCCAAAGTACACTCCAGTCCAAACCAAAAAAAAAATAATTTTCTGTGTTTGTGAATTGTGTGCGCAGTAGCCGCACGTGCATCAACAAAGTAGTGCCAAGCGTGCGCCTGTTTCATAAGTAAAGGGCTGGCTGGCTTGACCGTTAAAGGGTGCTGTAACCCCCAAAGTACACTCCAGTCCAAACCCCCAAAAAAATAATTTTCTGTGTTTGTGAATTGTGTGCGCAGTAGCTGCACGTGCAT
Organism: Taudactylus pleione; assembly: GCA_031769625.1. Classification (NCBI taxonomy): domain Eukaryota; kingdom Metazoa; phylum Chordata; class Amphibia; order Anura; family Myobatrachidae; genus Taudactylus; species Taudactylus pleione. The sequence goes on from JAUIMM010000135.1 coordinate 4,801,303, forward strand.
CAACAAAGTAGTGCCAAGCGTGCGCCTGTGTCATAAGTAAAGGGCCGGCTGGCTTGACCGTTAAAGGGTGCTGTAACCCCCAAAGTACACTCCAGTCCAAACCAAAAAAAAAATTATTTTCTGTGTTTGTGAATTGTGTGCGCAGTAGCCGCACGTGCATCAACAAAGTAGTGCCAAGCGTGCGCCTGTGTCATAAGTAAAGGGCCGGCTGGCTTGACCATTAAAGGGTGCTGTAACCCCCAAAGTACACTCCAGTCCAAACCAAAAAAAAAATTATTTTCTGTGTTTGTGAATTGTGTGCGCAGTAGCCGCACGTGCATCAACAAAGTAGTGCCAAGCGTGCGCCTGTGTCATAAGTAAAGGGCCGGCTGGCTTGACCATTAAAGGGTGCTGTAACCCCCAAAGTACACTCCAGTCCAAACCAAAAAAAAAATAATTTTCTGTGTTTGTGAATTGTGTGCACAGTAGCCGCACGTGCATCAACAAAGTAGTGCCAAGCGTGCGCCTGTGTCATAAGTAAAGGGTCAGCTGTCTTGACCGTTAAAGGGTGCTGTAACCCCCAAAGTACACTCCAAACCAAAAAAATATATATTTTCTATGTTTATGAATTGTGTGCGCAGTAGCCGCACGTGCATCAACAAAGTAGTGCCAAGCGTGCGCCTGTGTCATAAGTAATGGGCCGGCTGGCTTGACCGTTAAAGGGTCCGTAACCCCCAAAGTACACTCCAGTCCAAACCAAAAAAAATATTATTTTCTGTGTTTGTGAATTGTGTGCGCAGTAGCCGCACGTGCATCAACAAAGTAGTGCCAAGCGTGCGCCTGTGTCATAAGTAAAGAGCCAGCTGGCTTGACTGTTAAAGGGTGCTGTAACCCCCAAAGTACACTCCAGTCCAAACCGAAAAAAAAATTATTTTCTGTGTTTGTGAATTGTGTGCGCAGTAGCCGCACGTGCATCAACAAAGTAGTGCCAAGCATGCGCCTGTGTCATAAGTAAACGGCCGGCTGGCTTGACCGTTAAAGGGTGCTGTAACCCCCAAAGTACACTCCAGTCCAAACCAAAAAAAATAATAATTTTCTGTGTTTGTGAATTGTGTGCGCAGTAGCCGCACGTGCATCAACAATGTAGTGCCAAGCGCGCGCCTGTGTCATAAGTAAAGGGCCGGCTGGCTTGACCGTTAAAGGGTGCTGTAACCCCCAAAGTACACTCCAGTCCAAACCAAAAATAAAATTATTTTCTGTGTTTGTGAATTGTGTGTGCGCTGTAGCCGCACGTGCATCAACAAAGTAGTGCCAAGCGTGCGCCTGTGTCATAAGTAAAGGGCTGGCTGGCTTGACCGTTAAAGGGTGCTGTAACCCCAAAAGTATACTCCAGTCCAAACCAAAAAAAAAATATTTTCTGTGTTTGTGAATTGTGTGTGCGCTGTAGCCGCACGTGCATCAACAAAGTAGTGCCAAGCGTGCGCCTGTGTCATAAGTAAAGGGCCGGCTGGCTTGACCGTTAAAGGGTGCTGTAACCCCCAAAGTATACTCCAGTCCAAACCAAAAAAAAAAATATTTTCTGTGTTTGTGAATTGTGTGCGCAGTAGCCGCACGTGCATCAACAAAGTAGTGCCAAGTGTGCGCCTGTGTCATAAGTAAAGGGCCGGCTGGCTTGACCGTTAAAGGGTGCTGTAACCCCCAAAGTACACTCCAGTCCAAACCAAAAAAACAATTATTTTCTGTGTTTGTGAATTGTGTGCGCAGTAGCCGCACGTGCATCAACAAAGTAGTGCCAAGCGTGCACCTGTGTCATAAGTAAAGGGCCAGCTGGCTTGACCGTTAAAGGGTGTTGTAACCCCCAAAGTACACTCCAGTCCAAACCAAAAAAAAAATTATTTTCTGTGTTTGTGAATTGTGTGCGCAGTAGCCGCACGTGCATCAACAAAGTAGTGCCAGGCGTGCGCCTGTGTCATAAGTAAAGGGCCGGTTGGCTTGACCGTTAAAGGGTGCTGTAACCCCCAAAGTACACTCCAGTCCAAACCAAAAAAAAAATATATTTTCTGTGTTTGTGAATTGTGTGCGCAGTAGCCGCACATGCATCAACAAAGTAGTGCCAAGCGTGCGCCTGTGTCATAAGTAAAGGGCCGGCTGGCTTGACCATTAAAGGGTGCTGTAACCCCCAAAGTACACTCCAGTCCAATCCAAAAAAAAAAATATTTTCTGTGTTTGTAAATTGTGTGCGCAGTAGCCGCACGTGCATCAACAAAGTAGTGCCAAGCGTGCGCCTGTGTCATAAGTAAAGGGCCAGCTGGCTTGACCATTAAAGGGTGCTGTAACCCCCAAAGTATACTCCAGTCCAAACCAAAAAAAAAATAATTTTCTGTGTTTGTGAATTGTGTGCGCAGTAGCCGCACGTGCATCAACAAAGTAGTGCCAAGCGTGCGCCTGTGTCATAAGTAAAGGGTCAGCTGGCTTGACCGTTAAAGGGTGCTGTAACCCCCAAAGTACACTCCAGTCCAAACCAAAAAATAAAATTATATTCTGTGTTTGTGAATTGTGTGTGCGCTGTAGCCGCACGTGCATCAACAAAGTAGTGCCAAGCCTGCGCCTGTGTCATAAGTAAAGGGCTGGCTGGCTTGACCGTTAAAGGGTGCTGTAACCCCAAAAGTATACTCCAGTCCAAACCAAAAAAAAATATTTTCTGTGTTTGTGAATTGTGTGTGCGCTGTAGTCGCACGTGCATCAACAAAGTAGTGCCAAGCGTGCGCCTGTGTCATAAGTAAAGGGCCGGCTGGCTTGACCGTTAAAGGGTGCTGTAACCCCCAAAGTATACTCCAGTCCAAACCAAAAAAAAAATTATTTTCTGTGTTTGTGAATTGTGTGCGCTGTAGCCGCACGTGCATCAACAAAGTAGTGCCAAGCGTGCGCCTGTTTCATAAGTAAAGGGCTGGCTGGCTTGACCGTTAAAGGGTGCTGTAACCCCCAAAGTACACTCCAGTCCAAACCCCCAAAAAAATAATTTTCTGTGTTTGTGAATTGTGTGCGCAGTAGCCGCACGTGCATCAACAAAGTAGTGCCAAGCGTGCGCCTGTGTCATAAGTAAAGGGCCGGCTGGCTTGACCGTTAAAGGGTGCTGTAACCCCCAAAGTACACTCCAGTCCAAACCAAAAAAAAAATTATTTTCTGTGTTTGTGAATTGTGTGCGCAGTAGCCGCACGTGCATCAACAAAGTAGTGCCAAGCGTGCGCCTGTGTCATAAGTAAAGGGCCGGCTGGCTTGACCGTTAAAGGGTGCTGTAACCCCCAAAGTACACTCCAGTCCAAACCAAAAAAAAAATTATTTTCTGTGTTTGTGAATTGTGTGCGCAGTAGCCGCACGTGCATCAACAAAGTAGTGCCAAGCGTGCGCCTGTGTCATAAGTAAAGGGCCGGCTGGCTTGACCATTAAAGGGTGCTGTAACCCCCAAAGTACACTCCAGTCCAAACCAAAAAAAAAATAATTTTCTGTGTTTGTGAATTGTGTGCACAGTAGCCGCACGTGCATCAACAAAGTAGTGCCAAGCGTGCGCCTGTGTCATAAGTAAAGGGTCAGCTGTCTTGACCGTTAAAGGGTGCTGTAACCCCCAAAGTACACTCCAAACCAAAAAAATATATATTTTCTATGTTTATGAATTGTGTGCGCAGTAGCCGCACGTGCATCAACAAAGTAGTGCCAAGCGTGCGCCTGTGTCATAAGTAATGGGCCGGCTGGCTTGACCGTTAAAGGGTCCGTAACCCCCAAAGTACACTCCAGTCCAAACCAAAAAAAATATTATTTTCTGTGTTTGTGAATTGTGTGCGCAGTAGCCGCACGTGCATCAACAAAGTAGTGCCAAGCGTGCGCCTGTGTCATAAGTAAAGAGCCAGCTGGCTTGACTGTTAAAGGGTGCTGTAACCCCCAAAGTACACTCCAGTCCAAACCGAAAAAAAAATTATTTTCTGTGTTTGTGAATTGTGTGCGCAGTAGCCGCACGTGCATCAACAAAGTAGTGCCAAGCATGCGCCTGTGTCATAAGTAAACGGCCGGCTGGCTTGACCGTTAAAGGGTGCTGTAACCCCCAAAGTACACTCCAGTCCAAACCAAAAAAAATAATAATTTTCTGTGTTTGTGAATTGTGTGCGCAGTAGCCGCACGTGCATCAACAATGTAGTGCCAAGCGCGCGCCTGTGTCATAAGTAAAGGGCCGGCTGGCTTGACCGTTAAAGGGTGCTGTAACCCCCAAAGTACACTCCAGTCCAAACCAAAAATAAAATTATTTTCTGTGTTTGTGAATTGTGTGTGCGCTGTAGCCGCACGTGCATCAACAAAGTAGTGCCAAGCGTGCGCCTGTGTCATAAGTAAAGGGCTGGCTGGCTTGACCGTTAAAGGGTGCTGTAACCCCAAAAGTATACTCCAGTCCAAACCAAAAAAAAAATATTTTCTGTGTTTGTGAATTGTGTGTGCGCTGTAGCCGCACGTGCATCAACAAAGTAGTGCCAAGCGTGCGCCTGTGTCATAAGTAAAGGGCCGGCTGGCTTGACCGTTAAAGGGTGCTGTAACCCCCAAAGTATACTCCAGTCCAAACCAAAAAAAAAAATATTTTCTGTGTTTGTGAATTGTGTGCGCAGTAGCCGCACGTGCATCAACAAAGTAGTGCCAAGTGTGCGCCTGTGTCATAAGTAAAGGGCCGGCTGGCTTGACCGTTAAAGGGTGCTGTAACCCCCAAAGTACACTCCAGTCCAAACCAAAAAAACAATTATTTTCTGTGTTTGTGAATTGTGTGCGCAGTAGCCGCACGTGCATCAACAAAGTAGTGCCAAGCGTGCACCTGTGTCATAAGTAAAGGGCCAGCTGGCTTGACCGTTAAAGGGTGTTGTAACCCCCAAAGTACACTCCAGTCCAAACCAAAAAAAAAATTATTTTCTGTGTTTGTGAATTGTGTGCGCAGTAGCCGCACGTGCATCAACAAAGTAGTGCCAAGCGTGCGCCTGTGTCATAAGTAAAGGGCCGGTTGGCTTGACCGTTAAAGGGTGCTGTAACCCCCAAAGTACACTCCAGTCCAAACCAAAAAAAAAAATATATTTTCTGTGTTTGTGAATTGTGTGCGCAGTAGCCGCACATGCATCAACAAAGTAGTGCCAAGCGTGCGCCTGTGTCATAAGTAAAGGGCCGGCTGGCTTGACCATTAAAGGGTGCTGTAACCCCCAAAGTACACTCCAGTCCAATCCAAAAAAAAAAATATTTTCTGTGTTTGTAAATTGTGTGCGCAGTAGCCGCACGTGCATCAACAAAGTAGTGCCAAGCGTGCGCCTGTGTCATAAGTAAAGGGCCAGCTGGCTTGACCATTAAAGGGTGCTGTAACCCCCAAAGTATACTCCAGTCCAAACCAAAAAAAAAATAATTTTCTGTGTTTGTGAATTGTGTGCGCAGTAGCCGCACGTGCATCAACAAAGTAGTGCCAAGCGTGCGCCTGTGTCATAAGTAAAGGGTCAGCTGGCTTGACCGTTAAAGGGTGCTGTAACCCCCAAAGTACACTCCAGTCCAAACCAAAAATAAAATTATATTCTGTGTTTGTGAATTGTGTGTGCGCTGTAGCCGCACGTGCATCAACAAAGTAGTGCCAAGCCTGCGCCTGTGTCATAAGTAAAGGGCTGGCTGGCTTGACCGTTAAAGGGTGCTGTAACCCCAAAAGTATACTCCAGTCCAAACCAAAAAAAAAATATTTTCTGTGTTTGTGAATTGTGTGTGCGCTGTAGTCGCACGTGCATCAACAAAGTAGTGCCAAGCGTGCGCCTGTGTCATAAGTAAAGGGCCGGCTGGCTTGACCGTTAAAGGGTGCTGTAACCCCCAAAGTATACTCCAGTCCAAACCAAAAAAAAAAATTATTTTCTGTGTTTGTGAATTGTGTGCGCTGTAGCCGCACGTGCATCAACAAAGTAGTGCCAAGCGTGCGCCTGTGTCACAAGTAAAGGGCCGGCTGGCTTGACCGTTAAAGGGTGCTGTAACCCCCAAAGTACACTCCAGTCCAAACCAAAAAAAAATATATTTTCTGTGTTTGTGAATTGTGTGCGCAGTAGCCGCACGTGCATCAACAAAGTAGTGCCAAGTGTGCGCCTGTGTCATAAGTAAAGGGCCGGCTGGCTTGACCGTTAAAGGGTGCTGTAACCCCCAAAGTACACTCCAGTCCAAACCAAAAAAACAATTATTTTCTGTGTTTGTGAATTGTGTGCGCAGTAGCCGCACGTGCATCAACAAAGTAGTGCCAAGCGTGCACCTGTGTCATAAGTAAAGGGCCAGCTGGCTTGACCGTTAAAGGGTGCTGTAACCCCCAAAGTACACTCCAGTCCAAACCAAAAAAAAATTATTTTCTGTGTTTGTGAATTGTGTGCGCAGTAGCCGCACGTGCATCAACAAAGTAGTGCCAAGCGTGCGCCTGTGTCATAAGTAAAGGGCCGGCTGGCTTGACCGTTAAAGGGTGCTGTAACCCCCAAAGTACACTCCAGTCCAAACCAAAAAAAAAAATATTTTCTGTGTTTGTGAATTGTGTGCGCAGTAGCCGCACATGCATCAACAAAGTAGTGCCAAGCGTGCGCCTGTGTCATAAGTAAAGGGCCGGCTGGCTTGACCATTAAAGGGTGCTGTAACCCCCAAAGTACACTCCAGTCCAATCCAAAAAAAAAAATATTTTCTGTGTTTGTAAATTGTGTGCGCAGTAGCGGCACGTGCATCAACAAAGTAGTGCCAAGCGTGCGCCTGTGTCATAAGTAAAGGGCCAGCTGGCTTGACCATTAAAGGGTGCTGTAACCCCCAAAGTATACTCCAGTCCAAACCAAAAAAAAAATAATTTTCTGTGTTTGTGAATTGTGTGCGCAGTAGCCGCACGTGCATCAACAAAGTAGTGCCAAGCGTGCGCCTGTGTCATAAGTAAAGGGTCAGCTGGCTTGACCGTTAAAGGGTGCTGTAACCCCCAAAGTACACTCCAAACCAAAAAAATATATATTTTCTATGTTTATGAATTGTGTGCGCAGTAGCCGCACGTGCATCAACAAAGTAGTGCCAAGCGTGCGCCTGTGTCATAAGTAATGGGCCGGCTGGCTTGAACGTTAAAGGGTGCTGTAACCGCCAAAGTACACTCCAGTCCAAACCAAAAAAAAAAATATTTTCTGTGTTTGTGAATTGTGTGCGCAGTAGCCGCACGTGCATCAACAAAGTAGTGCCAAGCGTGCGCCTGTGTCACAAGTAAAGGGCTGGCTGGCTTGACCGTTAAAGGGTGCTGTAACCCCCAAAGTACACTCCAGTCCAAACCAAAAAAAAAAATTATTTTCTGTGTTTGTGAATTGTGTGCGCAGTAGCCGCACGTGCTTCAACAAATTAGTGCCAAGCGTGCGCCTGTGTCATAAGTAAATGGCCGGCAGGCTTGAACGTTAAAGGGTGCTGTAACCCCCAAAGTACACTCCAGTCCAAACCAAAAAAAAAATTATTTTCTGTGTTTGTGAATTGTGTGCGCAGTAACCGCACATGCATCAACAAAGTAGTGCCAAGCGTGCGCCTGTGTCATAAGTAAACGGCCGGCTGGCTTGAACATTAAAGGGTGCTGTAACCCCCAAAGTACACTCCAGTCCAAACCAAAAATAAAATTATTTTCTGTGTTTGTGAATTGTGTGTGCGCTGTAGTCGCACGTGCATCAACAAAGTAGTGCCAAGCGTGCGCCTGTGTCATAAGTAAAGGGCCGGCTGGCTTGACCATTAAAGGGTGCTGTAACCCCCAAAGTATACTCCAGTCCAAACCAAAAAAAAAATTATTATCTGTGTTTGTGAATTGTGTGCGCTGTATCCGCACGTGCATCATCAAAGTAGTGCCAAGCGTGCGCCTGTGTCACAAGTAATGGGCCGGCTGGCTTGACCGTTAAAGGGTGCTGTAACCCCCAAAGTACACTCCAGTCCAAACCAAAAAAAAAATTATTTTCTGTGTTTGTGAATTGTGTGCGCAGTAGCCGCATGTGCATCAACAAATTAGTGCCAAGCGTGCGCCTGTGTCATAAGTAAAGGACAGGCAGGCTTGAACGTTAAAGGGTGCTGTAACCCCCAAAGTACACTCCAGTCCAAACCAAAAAAAAATATTATTTTCTGTGTTTGTGAATTGTGTGCGCAGTAGCCGCACGTGCATCAACAAAGTAGTGCCAAGCGTGCGCCTGTGTCATAAGTAAAGGGCCGGCTGGCTTGACCGTTATAGGGTGCTGTAACCCCCAAAGTACACTCCAGTCCAAACCAAAAAACAATTATTTTCTGTGTTTGTGAATTGTGTGCGCAGTAGCCGCACGTGCATCAACAAAGTAGTGCCAAGCGTGCGCCTGTGTCATAAGTAAAGGGCCAGCTGGCTTGACCGTTAAAGGGTGCTGTAACCCCCAAAGTACACTCCAGTCCAAACCAAAAAAAAAATTATTTTCTGTGTTTGTGAATTGTGTGTGCGCAGTAGCCGCACGTGCATCAACAAAGTAGTGCCAAGCGTGCGCCTGTGTCATAAGTAAAGGGCCGGCTGGCTTGACCGTTAAAGGGTGCTGTAACCCCCAAAGTACACTCCAGTCCAAACCAAAAAAAAAATAATTTTCTGTGTTTGTGAATTGTGTGCGCAGTAGCCGCACATGCATCAACAAAGTAGTGCCAAGCGTGCGCCTGTGTCATAAGTAAAGGGCCGGCTGGCTTGACCATTAAAGGGTGCTGTAACCCCCAAAGTACACTCCAGTCCAAACCAAAAATATAAATATTTTCTGTGTTTGTAAATTGTTTGCGCAGTAGCCGCACGTGCATCAACAAAGTAGTGCCAAGCGTGCGCCTGTGTCATAAGTAAAGGGCCTGCTGGCTTGACCGTTAAAGGGTGCTGTAACCCCCAAAGTACACTCCAGTTCAAACCAAAAAAAAAAATAATTTTCTGTGTTTGTGAATTGTGTGCGCAGTAGCCGCACGTGCTTCAACAATGTAGTGCCAAGCGTGCGCCTGTGTCATAAATAAAGGGCCGGCTGGCTTGACCGTTAAAGTGTGCTGTAACCCCCAAAGTACACTCCAGTCCAAACCAAAAATAAAATTATTTTCTGTGTTGTGAATTGTGTGTGCGCTGTTGCCGCACGTGCATCAACAAAGTAGTGCCAAGCGTGCGCCTGTGTCATAAGTAAAGGGCTGGCTGGCTTGACCGTTAAAGGGTGCTGTAACCCCAAAAGTATACTCCAGTCCAAACCAAAAAAAAAATATTTTCTGTGTTTGTGAATTGTGTGTCCGCTGTAGCCGCACGTGCATCAACAAAGTAGTGCCAAGCGTGCGCCTGTGTCACAAGTAAAGGGCCGGCTGGCTTGACCGTTAAAGGGTGCTGTAACCCCCAAAGTACACTCCAGTCCAAACCAAAAAAAAATTATTTTCTGTGTTTGTGAATTGTGTGCGCAGTAGCCGCACGTGCATCAACAAATTAGTGCCAAGCGTGCGCCTGTGTCATAAGTAAAGGGCCGGCAGGCTTGAACATTAAAGGGTGCTGTAACCCCCAAAGTACACTCCAGTCCAAACCAAAAAAAAATATTATTTTCTGTGTTTGTGAATTGTGTGCGCAGTAGCCGCACGTGCATCAACAAAGTAGTGCCAAGCGTGCGCCTGTGTCATAAGTAAAGGGCCGGCTGGCTTCACCGTTAAAGGGTGCTGTAACCCCCAAAGTACACTCCAGTCCAAACCAAAAAAATAATTATTTTCTGTGTTTGTGAATTGTGTGCGCAGTAGCCGCACGTGCATCAACAAAGTAGTGCCAAGCGTGCGCCTGTGTCATAAGTAAAGGGCCAGCTGGCTTGACCGTTAAAGGGTGCTGTAACCCCCAAAGTACACTCCAGTCCAAACCAAAAAAAAAATTATTTTCTGTGTTTGTGAATTGTGTGCGCAGTAGCCGCACGTGCATCAACAAAGTAGTGCCAAGCGTGCGCCTGTGTCATAAGTAAAGGGCCGGCTGGCTTGACCGTTAAAGGGTGCTGTAACCCCCAAAGTACACTCCAGTCCAAACCAAAAAAAAAAATATTTTCTGTGTTTGTAAATTGTGTGCGCAGTAGCCACACGTGCATCAACAAAGTAGTGCCAAGTGTGCGCCTGTGTCATAAGTAAAGGGCCGGCTGGCTTGACCATTAAAGGGTGCTGTAACCCCCAAAGTATACTCCAGTCCAAACCCAAAAAAAATTATTTTCTGTGTTTGTGAATTGTGTGCGCAGTAGCCGCACGTGCATCAACAAAGTAGTGCCAAGCGTGCGCCTGTGTCATAAGTAAAGGGCCGGCTGGCTTGATCGTTAAAGGGTGCTGTGACCCCCAAAGTACACTTCAGTCCAAACCGAAAAAAAAAATTATTTTCTGTGTTTGTGAATTGTGTGCGCAGTAGCCGCACGTGCATCAACAAAGTAGTGCCAAGCATGCGCCTGTGTCATAAGTAAAGGGCCGGCTGGCTTGACCGTTAAAGGGTGCTGTAACCCCCAAAGTACACTCCAGTCCAAACCAAAAAAAAAATTATTTTCTGTGTTTGTGAATTGTGTGCGCAGTAGCCGCACATGCATCAACAAAGTAGTGCCAAGCGTGCGCCTGTGTCATAAGTAAAGGGCCGGCTGGCTTGACCATTAAAGGGTGCTGTAACCCCCAAAGTACACTCCAGTCCAAACCAAAAAAAAAAATATTTTCTGTGTTTGTAAATTGTGTGCGCAGTAGCCGCACGTGCATCAACAAAGTAGTGCCAAGTGTGCGCCTGTGTCATAAGTAAAGGGCCGGCTGGCTTGACCATTAAAGGGTGCTGTAACCCCCAAAGTATACTCCAGTCCAAACCAAAAAAAAAATTTTTTTCTGTGTTTGTGAATTGTGTGCGCAGTAGCCGCACGTGCATCAACAAAGTAGTGCCAAGCGTGCGCCTGTGTCATAAGTAAAGGGCCGGCTGGCTTGATCGTTAAAGGGTGCTGTAACCCCCAAAGTACACTCCAGTCCAAACCGAAAAAAAAATTATTTTCTGTGTTTGTGAATTGTGTGCGCAGTAGCCGCACGTGCATCAACAAAGTAGTGCCAAGCATGCGCCTGTGTCATAAGTAAAGGGCCGGCTCGCTTGACTGTTAAAGGGTGCTGTAACCCCCAAAGTACACTCCAGTCCAAACCAAAAAAAAAAATTATTTTCTGTGTTTGTGAATTGTGTGCGCAGTAGCCGCACGTGCATCAACAAAGTAGTGCCAAGCGTGCGCCTGTGTCATAAGTAAAGGGCCGGCTGGCTTGACCGTTAAAGGGTGCTGTAACCCCCAAAGTACACTCCAGTCCAAACCAAAAAAAAAATTATTTTCTGTGTTTGTGAATTGTGTGCGCAGTAGCCGCACGTGCATCAACAAAGAAGTGCCAAGCGTGCGCCTGTGTCATAAGTAATGGGCCGGCTGGCTTGACCGTTAAAGGGTGCTGTAATCCCCAAGTACACTCCTGTCCAAACCAAAAATAAAATTATTTTCTGTGTTTGTGAATTGTGTGTGCGCTGTAGCCGCACGTGCATCAACAAAGTAGTGCCAAGCGTGCGCCTGTGTCATAAGTAAAGGGCCGGCTGGCTTGACCGTTAAAGGGTGCTGTACCCCTAAAGTATACTCCAGTCCAAACCAAAAAAAAAATATTTTCTGTGTTTGTGAATTGTGTGTGCGCTGTAGCCGCACGTGCATCAACAAAGTAGTGTCAAGCGTGCGCCTGTGTCACAAGTAAAAGGCCGGCTGGCTTGACTGTTAAAGGGTGCTGTAACCCCCAAAGTACACTCCAGTCCAAACCAAAAAAATAATTATTTTCTGTGTTTGTGAATTGTGTGCGCTGTATCCGCACGTGCATCAACAAATTAGTGCAAAGCGTGCGCCTGTGTCATAAGTAAAGGGCCAGCAGGCTTGAACGTTAAAGGGTGCTGTAACCCCCAAAGTACACTCCAGTCCAAACCAAAAAAAAATATTATTTTCTGTGTTTGTGAATTGTGTGCGCAGTAGCCGCATGTGCATCAACAAAGTAGTGCCAAGCGTGCGCCTGTGTCATAAGTAAAGGGCCGGCTGGCTTGACCGTTAAAGGGTGCTGTAACCCCCAAAGTACACTCCAGTCCAAACCAAAAAAACAATTATTTTCTGTGTTTGTGAATTGTGTGCGCAGTAGCCGCACGTGCATCAACAAAGGAGTGCCAAGCGTGCGCCTGTGTCATAAGTAAAGGGCCAGCTGGATTGACCGTTAAAGGGTGCTGTAACCCCCAAAGTATACTCCAGTCCAAACCAAAAAAAAAATATTTTCTGTGTTTGTGAATTGTGTGCGCAGTAGCCGCACGTGCATCAACAAAGTAGTGCCAAGCGTGCGCCTGTGTCACAAGTAAAGGGCCGGCTGGCTTGACTGTTAAAGGGTGCTGTAACCCCCAAAGTACACTCCAGTCCAAACCAAAAAAAAAATTATTTTCTGTGTTTGTGAATTGTGTGCGCAGTAGCCGCACGTGCATCAACAAAGTAGTGCCAAGCGTGCGCCTGTGTCATAAGTAAAGGGCCGGCTGGCTTGACCGTTAAAGGGTGCAGTAACCCCCAAAGTACACTCCAGTCCAAACCAAAAAAACAATTATTTTCTGTGTTTGTGAATTGTGTGCGCAGTAGCCGCACGTGCATCAACAAAGTAGTGCCAAGCGTGCGCCTGTGTCATAAGTAAAGGGCCAGCTGGATTGACTATTAAAGGGTGCTGTAACCCCCAAAGTACACTCCAGTCCAAACCGAAAAAAAAATTATTTTCTGTGTTTGTGAATTGTGTGCGCAGTAGCCGCACGTGCATCAACAAAGTAGTGCCAAGCGTGCGCCTGTGTCATAAGTAAAGGGCCGGCTGGCTTGATCATTAAAGGGTGCTGTAACCCCCAAAGTACACTCCAGTCCAAACCAAAAAAAAAAATATTTTCTGTGTTTGTAAATTGTGTGCGCAGTAGCCGCACGTGCATCAACAAAGTAGTGCCAAGCGTGCGCCTGTGTCATAAGTAAAGGGCCGGCTGGCTTGACCATTAAAGAGTGCTGTAACCCCCAAAGTATACTCCAGTCCAAACCAAAAAAAAAATTATTTTCTGTGTTTGTGAATTGTGTGCGCAGTAGCCGCACGTGCATCAACAAAGTAGTGCCAAGCGTGCGCCTGTGTCATAAGTAAAGGGTCAGATGGCTTGACCGTTAAAGGGTGCTGTAACCCCCAAAGTACACTCCAAACCAAAAAAATATATATTTTCTGTGTTTGTGAATTGTGTGCGCAGTAGCCGCACGTGCATCAACAAAGTAGTGCCAAGCGTGCGCCTGTGTCATAAGTAAAGGGCCGGCAGACTTGACCGTTAAAGGGTGCTGTAACCCCCAAAGTACACTCCAGTCCAAACCAAAAAAAATATTATTTTCTGTGTTTGTGAATTGTGTGCGCAGTAGCCGCAAGTGCATCAACAAAGTAGTGCCAAGCGTGCGCCTGTGTCATAAGTAAAGAGCCAGCTGGCTTGACTGTTAAAGGGTGCTGTAACCCCCAAAGTACACTCCAGTCCAAACCAAAAAAAAAATTATTTTCTGTGTTTGTGAATTGTGTGCACAGTAGCCGCAAGTGCATCAACAAAGTAGTGCCAAGCGTGCGCCTGTGTCATAAGTAAAGGGCCAGCTGGCTTGACCGTTAAAGGGTGCTGTAACCCCCAAAGTACACTCCAGTCCAAACCAAAAAAAAAATTATTTTCTGTGTTTGTGAATTGTGTGCGCAGTAGCCGCACGTGCATCAACAAAGTAGTGCCAAGCGTGCGCCTGTGTCATAAGTAAAGGGCCGGCTGGATTGACCGTTAAAGGGTGCTGTAACCCCCAAAGTACACTCCAGTCCAAACCAAAAAAAATAATTATTTTCTGTGTTTGTGAATTGTGTGCGCAGTAGCCGCACGTGCATCAACAAAGTAGTGCCAAGCGTGCGCCTGTGTCATAAGTAAAGGGCTGGCTGGCTTGACCGTTAAAGGGTGCTGTAACCCCCAAAGTACACTCCAGTCCAAACCAAAAAAAAAAATAATTTTCTGTGTTTGTGAGATGTGTGCGCAGTAGCCGCACGTGCATCAACAAAGAAGTGCCAAGCGTGCGCCTGTGTCACAAGTAAAGGGCCGGCTGGCTTGACCGTTAAAGGGTGCTGTAACCCCCAAAGTACACTCCAGTCCAAACCAAAAAAAAAATTATTTTCTGTGTTTGTGAATTGTGTGTGCAGTAGCCGCAGGTGCATCAACAAATTAGTGCCAAGCGTGCGCCTGTGTCATAAGTAAAGGGTCAGCTGGCTTGACCATTAAAGGGTGCTGTAACCCCCAAAGTACACTCCAAACCAAAAAAATATATATTTTCTATGTTTATGAATTGTGTGCGCAGTAGCCGCACGTGCATCAACAAAGTAGTGCCAAGCGTGCGCCTGTGTCATAAGTAATGGGCCAGCTGGCTTGACCATTAAAGGGTGCTGTAACCCCCAAAGTACACTCCAGTCCAAACCGAAAAAAAAATTATTTTCTGTGTTTGTGAATTGTGTGCGCAGTAGCCGCACGTGCATCAACAAAGTAGTGCCAAGCGTGCGCCTGTGTCATAAGTAAAGGGCCGGCTGGCTTGACCGTTAAAGGGTGCTGTAACCCCCAAAGTACACTCCAGTCCAAACCAAAAAAAATAATTATTTTCTGTGTTTGTGAATTGTGTGCGCAGTAGCCGCACGTGCATCAACAAATTAGTGCCAAGCGTGCGCCTGTGTCATAAGTAAAGGGTCAGATGGCTTGACCGTTAAAGGGTGCTGTAACCCCCAAAGTACACTCCAAACCAAAAAAATATATATTTTCTATGTTTATGAATTGTGTGCGCAGTAGCCGCACGTGCATCAACAAAGTAGTGCCAAGCGTGCGCCTGTGTCATAAGTAATGGGCCGGCTGGCTTGACCGTTAAAGGGTGCTGTAACCCCCAAAGTACACTCCAGTCCAAACCAAAAAAAAAAATATTTTCTGTGTTTGTGAATTGTGTGCGCAGTAGCCGCACGTGCATCAACAAATTAGTGCCAAGCGTGCGCCTGTGTCATAAGTAAAGGGCCGGCAGGCTTGAACGTTAAAGGGTGCTGTAACCCCCAAAGTACACTCCAGTCCAAACCAAAAAAAAAATTATTTTCTGTGTTTGTGAATTGTGTGCGCAGTAGCCGCACGTGCATCAACAAAGTAGTGCCAAGCGTGCGCCTGTGTCATAAGTAAAGGGCCGGCTGGCTTGACCGTTAAAGGGTGCTGTAACCTCCAAAGTACACTCCAGTCCAAAACAAAAAAAATATTATTTTCTGTGTTTGTGAATTGTGTGCGCAGTAGCCGCACGTGCATCAACAAAGTAGTGCCAAGCGTGCGCCTGTGTCATAAGTAAAGGGCTGGCTGGCTTGACCGTTAAAGGGTGCTGTAACCCCAAAGTACACTCCAGTCCAAACCGAAAAAAAATTAATTTTCTGTGTTTGTGAATTGTGTGCGCAGTAGCCGCACGTGCATCAACAAAGTAGTGCCAAGCGTGCGCCTGTGTCATAAGTAAAGGGCCGGCTGGCTTGACCGTTAAAGGGTGCTGTAACCCCCAAAGTACACTCCAGTCCAAACCAAAAAAAAAATTATTTTCTGTGTTTGTGAATTGTGTGCGCAGTAGCCGCACGTGCATCAACAAAGTAGTGCCAAGCGTGCGCCTGTGTCATAAGTAAAGGGCCGGCTGGCTTAACCGTTAAAGGGTGCTGTAACCCCGAAAGTACACTCCTGTCCAAACCAAAAAAAAAATAATTTTCTGTGTTTGTGAATTGTGTGCGCAGTAGCCGCACGTGCATCAACAAAGAAGTGCCAAGCGTGCGCCTGTGTCATAAGTAAAGGGCCGGCTGGCTTGACCGTTAAAGGGTGCTGTAACCCCCAAAGTACACTCCAGTCCAAACCAAAAATAAAATTATTTTCTGTGTTTGTGAATTGTGTGTGCGCTGTAGCCGCACGTGCATCAACAAAGGGCCGGCTGGCTTGACCGTTAAAGGGTGCTGTAACCCCAAAAGTATACTCCAGTCCAAACCAAAAAAAAAATATTTTCTGTGTTTGCGAATTGTGTGTGCGCTGTAGCCGCACGTGCATCAACAAAGTAGTGCCAAGCGTGCGCCTGTGTCATAAGTAAAGGGCCGGCTGGCTTGACCGTTAAAGGGTGCTGTAACCCCCAAAGTATACTCCAGTCCAAACCAAAAAAATATATATTTTCTGTGTTTGTGAATTGTGTGCGCAGTAGCCGCACGTGCATCAACAAAGTAGTGCCAAGCGTGCGCCTGTGTCATAAGTAAAGGGCCGGCTGGCTTGACCGTTAAAGGGTGCTGTAACCCCAAAGTACACTCCAGTCCAAACCGAAAAAAAATTAATTTTCTGTGTTTGTGAATTGTGTGCGCAGTAGCCGCACGTGCATCAACAAAGTAGTGCCAAGCGTGCGCCTGTGTCATAAGTAAAGGGCCGGCTGGCTTAACCGTTAAAGGGTGCTGTAACCCCGAAAGTACACTCCAGTCCAAACCAAAAAAAAAATAATTTTCTGTGTTTGTGAATTGTGTGCGCAGTAGCCGCACGTGCATCAACAAAGAAGTGCCAAGCGTGCGCCTGTGTCATAAGTAAAGGGCCGGCTGGCTTGACCATTAAAGGGTGCTGTAACCCCCAAAGTACACTCCAGTCCAAACCAAAAATAAAATTATTTTCTGTGTTTGTGAATTGTGTGTGCGCTGTAGCCGCACGTGCATCAACAAAGGGCCGGCTGGCTTGACCGTTAAAGGGTGCTGTAACCCCAAAAGTATACTCCAGTCCAAACCAAAAAAAAAAAATTTTCTGTGTTTGTGAATTGTGTGTGCGCTGTAGCCGCACGTGCATCAACAAAGTAGTGCCAAGCGTGCGCCTGTGTCATAAGTAAAGGGCCGGCTGGCTTGACCGTTAAAGGGTGCTGTAACCCCCAAAGTATACTCCAGTCCAAACCAAAAAAAAAATATTTTCTGTGTTTGTGAATTGTGTGCGCAGTAGCTGCACGTGCATCAACAAAGTAGTGCCAAGCGTGCGCCTCTGTCACAAATGGCCGGCTGGCTTGACCATTAAAGGGTGCTGTAACCCCCAAAGTACACTCCAGTCCAAACCCAAAAAAAAATTATTTTCTGTGTTTGTGAATTGTGTGCGCAGTAGCCGCACGTGCATCAACAAATTAGTGCCAAGCGTGCGCCTGTGTCATAAGTAAAGGGCCGGCAGGCTTGAACGTTAAAGGGTGCTGTAACCCCCAAAGTACACTCCAGTCCAAACCAAAAAAAAATATTATTTTCTGTGTTTGTGAATTGTGTGCGCAGTAGCCGCACGTGCATCAACAAAGTAGTGCCAAGCGTGCGCCTGTGTCATAAGTAAAGGGCCGGCTGGCTTGACCGTTAAAGGGTGCTGTAACCCCCAAAGTACACTCCAGTCCAAACCAAAAAAACAATTATTTTCTGTTTGTGAATTGTGTGCGCAGTAGCCGCATGTGCATCAACAAAGAAGTGCCAAGCGTGCGCCTGTGTCATAAGTAATGGGCCGGCTGGCTTGACCGTTAAAGGGTGCTGTAATCCCCAAAGTACACTCCTGTCCAAACCAAAAATAAAATTATTTTCTGTGTTTGTGAATTGTGTGTGCGCTGTAGCCGCACGTGCATCAACAAAGTAGTGCCAAGCGTGCGCCTGTGTCATAAGTAAAGGGCCGGCTGGCTTGACCGTTAAAGGGTGCTGTACCCCTAAAGTATACTCCAGTCCAAACCAAAAAAAAAATATTTTCTGTGTTTGTGAATTGTGTGTGCGCTGTAGCCGCACGTGCATCAACAAAGTAGTGTCAAGCGTGCGCCTGTGTCACAAGTAAAAGGCCGGCTGGCTTGACTGTTAAAGGGTGCTGTAACCCCCAAAGTACACTCCAGTCCAAACCAAAAAAATAATTATTTTCTGTGTTTGTGAATTGTGTGCGCTGTATCCGCACGTGCATCAACAAATTAGTGCAAAGCGTGCGCCTGTGTCATAAGTAAAGGGCCAGCAGGCTTGAACGTTAAAGGGTGCTGTAACCCCCAAAGTACACTCCAGTCCAAACCAAAAAAAAATATTATTTTCTGTGTTTGTGAATTGTGTGCGCAGTAGCCGCATGTGCATCAACAAAGTAGTGCCAAGCGTGCGCCTGTGTCATAAGTAAAGGGCCGGCTGGCTTGACCGTTAAAGGGTGCTGTAACCCCCAAAGTACACTCCAGTCCAAACCAAAAAAACAATTATTTTCTGTGTTTGTGAATTGTGTGCGCAGTAGCCGCACGTGCATCAACAAAGTAGTGCCAAGCGTGCGCCTGTGTCATAAGTAAAGGGCCAGCTGGATTGACCGTTAAAGGGTGCTGTAACCCCCAAAGTATACTCCAGTCCAAACCAAAAAAAAAATATTTTCTGTGTTTGTGAATTGTGTGCGCAGTAGCCGCACGTGCATCAACAAAGTAGTGCCAAGCGTGCGCCTGTGTCACAAGTAAAGGGCCGGCTGGCTTGACTGTTAAAGGGTGCTGTAACCCCCAAAGTACACTCCAGTCCAAACCAAAAAAAAAATTATTTTCTGTGTTTGTGAATTGTGTGCGCTGTATCCGCACGTGCATCAACAAATTAGTGCAAAGCGTGCGCCTGTGTCATAAGTAAAGGGCCAGCAGGCTTGAACGTTAAAGGGTGCTGTAACCCCCAAAGTACACTCCAGTCCAAACCAAAAAAAAATATTATTTTCTGTGTTTGTGAATTGTGTGCGCAGTAGCCGCACGTGCATCAACAAAGAAGTGCCAAGCGTGCGCCTGTGTCATAAGTAAAGGGCCGGCTGGCTTGACCGTTAAAGGGTGCAGTAACCCCCAAAGTACACTCCAGTCCAAACCAAAAAAACAATTATTTTCTGTGTTTGTGAATTGTGTGCGCAGTAGCCGCACGTGCATCAACAAAGTAGTGCCAAGCGTGCGCCTGTGTCATAAGTAAAGGGCCAGCTGGATTGACCATTAAAGGGTGCTGTAACCCCCAAAGTACACTCCAGTCCAAACCGAAAAAAAAATTATTTTCTGTGTTTGTGAATTGTGTGCGCAGTAGCCGCACGTGCATCAACAAAGTAGTGCCAAGCGTGCGCCTGTGTCATAAGTAAAGGGCCGGCTGGCTTGATCATTAAAGGGTGCTGTAACCCCCAAAGTACACTCCAGTCCAAACCAAAAAAAAATATATTTTCTGTGTTTGTAAATTGTGTGCGCAGTAGCCGCACGTGCATCAACAAAGTAGTGCCAAGCGTGCGCCTGTGTCATAAGTAAAGGGCCGGCTGGCTTGACCATTAAAGAGTGCTGTAACCCCCAAAGTATACTCCAGTCCAAACCAAAAAAAAAATTATTTTCTGTGTTTGTGAATTGTGTGCGCAGTAGCCGCACGTGCATCAACAAAGTAGTGCCAAGCGTGCGCCTGTGTCATAAGTAAAGGGTCGGATGGCTTGACCGTTAAAGGGTGCTGTAACCCCCAAAGTACACTCCAAACCAAAAAAATATATATTTTCTGTGTTTGTGAATTGTGTGCGCAGTAGCCGCACGTGCATCAACAAAGTAGTGCCAAGCGTGCGCCTGTGTCATAAGTAAAGGGCCGGCAGACTTGACCGTTAAAGGGTGCTGTAACCCCCAAAGTACACTCCAGTCCAAACCAAAAAAAATATTATTTTCTGTGTTTGTGAATTGTGTGCGCAGTAGCCGCAAGTGCATCAACAAAGTAGTGCCAAGCGTGCGCCTGTGTCATAAGTAAAGAGCCAGCTGGCTTGACTGTTAAAGGGTGCTGTAACCCCCAAAGTACACTCCAGTCCAAACCAAAAAAAAAATTATTTTCTGTGTTTGTGAATTGTGTGCACAGTAGCCGCAAGTGCATCAACAAAGTAGTGCCAAGCGTGCGCCTGTGTCATAAGTAAAGGGCCAGCTGGCTTGACCGTTAAAGGGTGCTGTAACCCCCAAAGTACACTCCAGTCCAAACCAAAAAAAAAATTATTTTCTGTGTTTGTGAATTGTGTGCGCAGTAGCCGCACGTGCATCAACAAAGTAGTGCCAAGCGTGCGCCTGTGTCATAAGTAAAGGGCCGGCTGGATTGACCGTTAAAGGGTGCTGTAACCCCCAAAGTACACTCCAGTCCAAACCAAAAAAAATAATTATTTTCTGTGTTTGTGAATTGTGTGCGCAGTAGCCGCACGTGCATCAACAAAGTAGTGGCAAGCGTGCGCCTGTGTCATAAGTAAAGGGCTGGCTGGCTTGACCGTTAAAGGGTGCTGTAACCCCCAAAGTACACTCCAGTCCAAACCAAAAAAAAAAATAATTTTCTGTGTTTGTGAGATGTGTGCGCAGTAGCCGCACGTGCATCAACAAAGAAGTGCCAAGCGTGCGCCTGTGTCACAAGTAAAGGGCCGGCTGGCTTGACCGTTAAAGGGTGCTGTAACCCCCAAAGTACACTCCAGTCCAAACCAAAAAAAAAATTATTTTCTGTGTTTGTGAATTGTGTGTGCAGTAGCCGCAGGTGCATCAACAAATTAGTGCCAAGCGTGCGCCTGTGTCATAAGTAAAGGGTCAGCTGGCTTGACCATTAAAGGGTGCTGTAACCCCCAAAGTACACTCCAAACCAAAAAAATATATATTTTCTATGTTTATGAATTGTGTGCGCAGTAGCCGCACGTGCATCAACAAAGTAGTGCCAAGCGTGCGCCTGTGTCATAAGTAATGGGCCAGCTGGCTTGACCATTAAAGGGTGCTGTAACCCCCAAAGTACACTCCAGTCCAAACCGAAAAAAAAATTATTTTCTGTGTTTGTGAATTGTGTGCGCATTAGCCGCACGTGCATCAACAAAGTAGTGCCAAGCGTGCGCCTGTGTCATAAGTAAAGGGCCAGCTGGCTTGACCGTTAAAGGGTGCTGTAACCCCCAAAGTACACTCCAGTCCAAACCAAAAAAAATAATTATTTTCTGTGTTTGTGAATTGTGTGCGCAGTAGCCGCACGTGCATCAACAAATTAGTGCCAAGCGTGCGCCTGTGTCATAAGTAAAGGGTCAGATGGCTTGACCGTTAAAGGGTGCTGTAACCCCCAAAGTACACTCCAAACCAAAAAAATATATATTTTCTATGTTTATGAATTGTGTGCGCAGTAGCCGCACGTGCATCAACAAAGTAGTGCCAAGCGTGCGCCTGTGTCATAAGTAATGGGCCGGCTGGCTTGACCGTTAAAGGGTGCTGTAACCCCCAAAGTACACTCCAGTCCAAACCAAAAAAAAAAATATTTTCTGTGTTTGTGAATTGTGTGCGCAGTAGCCGCACGTGCATCAACAAATTAGTGCCAAGCGTGCGCCTGTGTCATAAGTAAAGGGCCGGCAGGCTTGAACGTTAAAGGGTGCTGTAACCCCCAAAGTACACTCCAGTCCAAACCAAAAAAAAAATTATTTTCTGTGTTTGTGAATTGTGTGCGCAGTAGCCGCACGTGCATCAACAAAGTAGTGCCAAGCGTGCGCCTGTGTCATAAGTAAAGGGCCGGCTGGCTTGACCGTTAAAGGGTGCTGTAACCTTCAAAGTACACTCCAGTCCAAAACAAAAAAAATATTATTTTCTGTGTTTGTGAATTGTGTGCGCAGTAGCCGCACGTGCATCAACAAAGTAGTGCCAAGCGTGCGCCTGTGTCATAAGTAAAGGGCTGGCTGGCTTGACCGTTAAAGGGTGCTGTAACCCCAAAGTACACTCCAGTCCAAACCGAAAAAAAATTAATTTTCTGTGTTTGTGAATTGTGTGCGCAGTAGCCGCACGTGCATCAACAAAGTAGTGCCAAGCGTGCGCCTGTGTCATAAGTAAAGGGCCGGCTGGCTTGACCGTTAAAGGGTGCTGTAACCCCCAAAGTACACTCCAGTCCAAACCAAAAAAAAAAATTATTTTCTGTGTTTGTGAATTGTGTGCGCAGTAGCCGCACGTGCATCAACAAAGTAGTGCCAAGCGTGCGCCTGTGTCATAAGTAAAGGGCCGGCTGGCTTAACCGTTAAAGGGTGCTGTAACCCCGAAAGTACACTCCAGTCCAAACCAAAAAAAAAATAATTTTCTGTGTTTGTGAATTGTGTGCGCAGTAGCCGCACGTGCATCAACAAAGAAGTGCCAAGCGTGCGCCTGTGTCATAAGTAAAGGGCCGGCTGGCTTGACCGTTAAAGGGTGCTGTAACCCCCAAAGTACACTCGAGTCCAAACCAAAAATAAAATTATTTTCTGTGTTTGTGAATTGTGTGTGCGCTGTAGCCGCACGTGCATCAACAAAGGGCCGGCTGGCTTGACCGTTAAAGGGTGCTGTAACCCCAAAAGTATACTCCAGTCCAAACCAAAAAAAAAATATTTTCTGTGTTTGCGAATTGTGTGTGCGCTGTAGCCGCACGTGCATCAACAAAGTAGTGCCAAGCGTGCGCCTGTGTCATAAGTAAAGGGCCGGCTGGCTTGACCGTTAAAGGGTGCTGTAACCCCCAAAGTATACTCCAGTCCAAACCAAAAAAAGATATATTTTCTGTGTTTGTGAATTGTGTGCGCAGTAGCCGCACGTGCATCAACAATGTAGTGCCAAGCGTGCGCCTGTGTCATAAGTAAAGGGCCAGCTGGCTTGACCGTTAAAGGGTGCTGTAACCCCAAAGTACACTCCAGTCCAAACCGAAAAAAAATTTATTTTCTGTGTTTGTGAATTGTGTGCGCAGTAGCCGCACGTGCATCAACAAAGTAGTGCCAAGCGTGCGCCTGTGTCATAAGTAAAGGGCCGGCTGGCTTAACCGTTAAAGGGTGCTGTAACCCCGAAAGTACACTCCAGTCCAAACCAAAAAAAAAATAATTTTCTGTGTTTGTGAATTGTGTGCGCAGTAGCCGCACGTGCATCAACAAAGAAGTGCCAAGCGTGCGCCTGTGTCATAAGTAAAGGGCCGGCTGGCTTGACCATTAAAGGGTGCTGTAACCCCCAAAGTACACTCCAGTCCAAACCAAAAATAAAATTATTTTCTGTGTTTGTGAATTGTGTGTGCGCTGTAGCCGCACGTGCATCAACAAAGGGCCGGCTGGCTTGACCGTTAAAGGGTGCTGTAACCCCAAAAGTATACTCCAGTCCAAACCAAAAAAAAAATATTTTCTGTGTTTGTGAATTGTGTGTGCGCTGTAGCCGCACGTGCATCAACAAAGTAGTGCCAAGCGTGCGCCTGTGTCATAAGTAAAGGGCCGGCTGGCTTGACCGTTAAAGGGTGCTGTAACCCCCAAAGTATACTCCAGTCCAAACCAAAAAAAAAATATTTTCTGTGTTTGTGAATTGTGTGCGCAGTAGCTGCACGTGCATCAACAAAGTAGTGCCAAGCGTGCGCCTCTGTCACAAATGGCCAGCTGGCTTGACCATTAAAGGGTGCTGTAACCCCCAAAGTACACTCCAGTCCAAACCCAAAAAAAAATTATTTTCTGTGTTTGTGAATTGTGTGCGCAGTAGCCGCACGTGCATCAACAAATTAGTGCCAAGCGTGCGCCTGTGTCATAAGTAAAGGGCCGGCAGGCTTGAACGTTAAAGGGTGCTGTAACCCCCAAAGTACACTCCAGTCCAAACCAAAAAAAAATATTATTTTCTGTGTTTGTGAATTGTGTGCGCAGTAGCCGCACGTGCATCAACAAAGTAGTGCCAAGCGTGCGCCTGTGTCATAAGTAAAGGGCCGGCTGGCTTGACCGTTAAAGGGTGCTGTAACCCCCAAAGTACACTCCAGTCCAAACCAAAAAAACAATTATTTTCTGTTTGTGAATTGTGTGCGCAGTAGCCGCACGTGCATCAACAAAGTAGTGCCAAGCGTGCGCCTGTGTCATAAGTAAAGGGCCAGCTGGCTTGACCATTAGAGGGTGCTGTAACCCCCAATGTACACTCCAGTCCAAACCAAAAAAAAAATTATTTTCTGTGTTTGTGAATTGTGTGCGCAGTAGCAGCACGTGCATCAACAAAGTAGTGCCAAGCGTGTGCCTGTGTCATAAGTAAAGGGCCGGCTGGCTTGACCGTAAAAGGGTGCTGTAACCCCCAAAGTACACTCCAGTCCAAACCAAAAAAAAAATTATTTTCTGTGTTTGTGAATTGTGTGCGCAGTAGCCGCACGTGCATCAACAAAGTAGTGCCAAGCGTGCGCCTGGGTCATAAGTAAAGGGCCGGCTGGCTTGACCGTTAAAGGGTGCTGTAACCCCCAAAGTACACTCGAGTCCAAACCAAAAAAAAATTATTTTCTGTGTTTGTGAATTGTGTGCGCAGTAGCCGCACGTGCATCAACAAAGTAGTGCCAAGCGTGCGCCTGTGTCATAAGTAAAGGGCCGGCTGGCTTGACCGTTAAAGGGTGCTGTAACCCCCAAAGTACACTCCAGTCCAAACCAAAAAAAAAAATTATTTTCTGTGTTTGTGAATTGTGTGCGCAGTAGCCGCACGTGCATCAAAAAAGTAGTGCCAAGCGTGTGCCTGTGTCATAAGTAAAGGGCCGGCTGGCTTGACCGTTAAAGGGTGCTGTAACCCCCAAAGTACACTCCAGTCCAAACCAAAAAAAAAATAATTTTCTGTGTTTGTGAATAGTGTGCGCAGTAGCCTCACGTGCATCAACAAAGAAGTGCCAAGCGTGCGCCTGTGTCATAAGTAAAGAGCCGGCTGGCTTGACCGTTAAAGGGTGCTGTAACCCCCAAAGTACACTCCAGTCCAAACCAAAAAAAAAATTATTTTCTGCGTTTGTGAATTGTGTGCGCTGTAGCCGCTCGTGCATCAACAAAGTAGTGCCAAGTGTGCACCTGTGTCATAAGTAAAGGGCCGGCTGGCTTGACCGTTAAAGGCTGCTGTAACCCCCAAAGTACACTCCAGTCCAAACCAAAAATAAAATTATTTTCTGTGTTTGTGAATTGTGTGTGCGCTGTAGCCGCACGTGCATCAACAAAGTAGTGCCAAGCGTGCGCCTGTGTCATAAGTAAAGGGCCGGCTGGCTTGACCGTTAAAGGGTGCTGTAACCCCAAAAGTATACTCCAGTCCAAACCAAAAAAAAAAATATTTTCTGTGTTTGTGAATTGTGTGCGCAGTAGCCGCATGTACATCAACAAAGTAGTGCCAAGTGTGCGCCTGTGTCACAAGTAAAGGCCCGGCTGGCTTGACCATTAAAGGGTGCTGTAACCCCCAAAGTACACTCCAGTCCAAACCAATAAAAAAATTATTTTCTGTGTTTGTGAATTGTGTGCGCAGTAGCCGCACGTGCATCAACAAATTAGTGGCAATCGTGCGCCTGTGTCATAAGTAAAGGGCCAGCAGGCTTGACCGTTAAAGGGTGCTGTAACCCCCAAAGTACACTCCAGTCCAAACCAAAAAAAAAATTATTTTCTGTGTTTGTGAATTGTGTGCGCAGTAGCCGCACGTGCATCAACAAAGTAGTGCCAAGCGTGCGCCTGTGTCATAAGTAAAGGGCCGGCTGGCTTGACCGTTAAAGGGTGCTGTAACCCCCAAAGTACACTCCAGTCCAAACCAAAAAAAAAATAATTTTCTGTGTTTGTGAATTGTGTGCGCAGTAGCAGCACATGCATCAACAAAGTAGTGCCAAGCGTGCGCCTGTGTCATAAGTAAAGGGCCGGCTGGCTTGACCATTAAAGGGTGCTGTAACCCCCAAAGTATACTCCAGTCCAAACCAAAAAAAAAATTATTTTCTGTGTTTGTGAATTGTGTGCGCAGTAGCCGCACGTGCATCAACAAAGTAGTGCCAAGCGTGCGCCTGTGTCATAAGTAAAGGGTCGGCTGGCTTGACCGTTAAAGGGTGCTGTAACCCCCAAAGTACACTCCAAACCAAAAAAATATATATTTTCTATGTTTATGAATTGTGTGCCCTGTAGACGCACGTGCATCAACAAATTAGTGCCAAGCGTGCGCCTGTGTCATAAGTAAAGGGCCGGCAGGCTTGAACATTAAAGGGTGCTGTAACCCCCAAAGTACACTCCAGTCCAAACCCAAAAAAAAATTATTTTCTGTGTTTGTGAATTGTGTGCGCAGTAGCCGCACGTGCATCAACAAAGAAGTGCCAAGCGTTCGCCTGTGTCATAAGTAAAGGGCCGGCTGGCTTGACCGTTAAAGGGTGCTGTAACCCCCAAAGTACACTCCAGTCCAAACCAAAAAAAAAATTATTTTCTGCGTTTGTGAATTGTGTGCGCAGTAGCCGCACGTGCATCAACAAAGTAGTGCCAAGTGTGCGCCTGTGTCATAAGTAAAGGGCCGGCTGGCTTGACCTTTAAAGGCTGCTGTAACCCCCAAAGTACACTCCAGTCCAAACCAAAAATAAAATTATTTTCTGTGTTTGTGAATTGTGTGTGCGCTGTAGCCCCACGTGCATCAACAAAGTAGTGCCAAGCGTGCGCCTGTGTCATAAGTAAAGGGCCGGCTGGCTTGACCGTTAAAGGGTGCTGTAACCCCAAAAGTATACTCCAGTCCAAACCAAAAAAAAAAATATTTTCTGTGTTTGTGAATTGTGCGCGCAGTAGCCGCACGTGCATCAACAAATTAGTGGCAAGCGTGCGCCTGTGTCATAAGTAAAGGGCCAGCAGGCTTGAATGTTAAAGGGTGCTGTAACCCCCAAAGTACACTCCAGTCCAAACCAAAAAAAAAAATATTTTCTGTGTTTGTGAATTGTGTGCGCAGTAGCCGCACGTGCATCAACAAAGTAGTGCAAAGCGTGCGCCTGTGTCATAAGTAAAGGGCCGGCTGGCTTGACCATTAAAGGGTGCTGTAACCCCCAAAGTACACTCCAGTCCAAACCAAAAAAACATTTATTTTCTGTGTTTGTGAATTGTGTGCGCAGTAGCCGCACGTGAATCAACAAAGTAGTGCCAAGCGTGCGCCTGTGTCATAAGTAAAGGGCCGGCTGGCTTGACCGTTAAAGGGTGCTGTAACCCCCAAAGTACACTCCAGTCCAAACAAAAAAAAAAAATTATTTTCTGTGTTTGTGAATTGTGTGCGCAGTAGCCGCACGTGCATCAACAAAGTAGTGCCAAGCGTGCGCCTGTGACATAAGTAAAGGGCCGGCTGGCTTGACCGTTAAAGGGTGCTGTAACCCCCAAAGTACACTCCAGTCCAAACCAAAAAAAAAATAATTTTCTGTGTTTGTGAATTGTGTGCGCAGTAGCCGCACGTGCATCAACAAAGAAGTGCCAAGCGTGCGCCTGTGTCATAAGTAAAGGGCCGGCTGGCTTGACCGTTAAAGGGTGCTGTAACCCCCAAAGTACACTCCAGTCCAAACCAAAAAAAAAATTATTTTCTGCTTTTGTGAATTGTGTGCGCTGTAGCCGCTCGTGCATCAACAAAGTAGTGCCAAGTGTGCGCCTGTGTCATAAGTAAAGGGCCGGCTGGCTTGACCGTTAAAGGCTGCTGTAACCCCCAAAGTACACTCCAGTCCAAACCAAAAAAATATATATTTTCTGTGTTTGTGAATTGTGTGCGCAGTAGCCGCACGTACATCAACAAAGTAGTGCCAAGTGTGCGCCTGTGTCACAAGTAAAGGCCCGGCTGGCTTGACCGTTAAAGGGTGCTGTAACCCCCAAAGTACACTCCAGTCCAAACCAAAAAAAAAATTATTTTCTGTGTTTGTGAATTGTGTGCGCAGTAGCCGCACGTGCATCAACAAATTAGTGGCAATCGTGCGCCTGTGTCATAAGTAAAGGGCCAGCAGGCTTGACCGTTAAAGGGTGCTGTAACCCCCAAAGTACACTCCAGTCCAAACCAAAAAAAAAATTATTTTCTGTGTTTGTGAATTGTGTGCGCAGTAGCCGCACGTGCATCAACAAAGTAGTGCCAAGCGTGCGCCTGTGTCATAAGTAAAGGGCCGGCTGGCTTGACTATTAAAGGGTGCTGTAACCCCCAAAGTACACTCCAGTCCAAACCAAAAAAAAAATTATTTTCTGTGTATGTGAATTGTGTGCGCAGTAGCCGCACATGCATCAACAAAGTAGTGCCAAGTGTGCGCCTGTGTCATAAGTAAAGGGCCAGCTGGCTTGACCATTAAGGGGTGCTGTAACCCCCAAAGTACACTCGAGTCCAAACCAAAAAAAAATTATTTTCTGTGTTTGTGAATTGTGTGCGCAGTAGCCGCACGTGCATCAACAAAGTAGTGCCAAGCGTGCGCCTGTGTCATAAGTAAAGGGCCGGCTGGCTTGACCGTTAAAGGGTGCTGTAACCCCCAAAGTACACTCCAGTCCAAACCAAAAAAAAAAATTATTTTCTGTGTTTGTGAATTGTGTGCGCAGTAGCCGCACGTGCATCAAAAAAGTAGTGCCAAGCGTGTGCCTGTGTCATAAGTAAAGGGCCGGCTGGCTTGACCGTTAAAGGGTGCTGTAACCCCCAAAGTACACTCCAGTCCAAACCAAAAAAAAAATAATTTTCTGTGTTTGTGAATAGTGTGCGCAGTAGCCTCACGTGCATCAACAAAGAAGTGCCAAGCGTGCGCCTGTGTCATAAGTAAAGAGCCGGCTGGCTTGACCGTTAAAGGGTGCTGTAACCCCCAAAGTACACTCCAGTCCAAACCAAAAAAAAAATTATTTTCTGCGTTTGTGAATTGTGTGCGCTGTAGCCGCTCGTGCATCAACAAAGTAGTGCCAAGTGTGCACCTGTGTCATAAGTAAAGGGCCGGCTGGCTTGACCGTTAAAGGCTGCTGTAACCCCCAAAGTACACTCCAGTCCAAACCAAAAATAAAATTATTTTCTGTGTTTGTGAATTGTGTGTGCGCTGTAGCCGCACGTGCATCAACAAAGTAGTGCCAAGCGTGCGCCTGTGTCATAAGTAAAGGGCCGGCTGGCTTGACCGTTAAAGGGTGCTGTAACCCCAAAAGTATACTCCAGTCCAAACCAAAAAAAAAAATATTTTCTGTGTTTGTGAATTGTGTGCGCAGTAGCCGCATGTACATCAACAAAGTAGTGCCAAGTGTGCGCCTGTGTCACAAGTAAAGGCCCGGCTGGCTTGACCATTAAAGGGTGCTGTAACCCCCAAAGTACACTCCAGTCCAAACCAATAAAAAAATTATTTTCTGTGTTTGTGAATTGTGTGCGCAGTAGCCGCACGTGCATCAACAAATTAGTGGCAATCGTGCGCCTGTGTCATAAGTAAAGGGCCAGCAGGCTTGACCGTTAAAGGGTGCTGTAACCCCCAAAGTACACTCCAGTCCAAACCAAAAAAAAAATTATTTTCTGTGTTTGTGAATTGTGTGCGCAGTAGCCGCACGTGCATCAACAAAGTAGTGCCAAGCGTGCGCCTGTGTCATAAGTAAAGGGCCGGCTGGCTTGACCGTTAAAGGGTGCTGTAACCCCCAAAGTACACTCCAGTCCAAACCAAAAAAAAAATAATTTTCTGTGTTTGTGAATTGTGTGCGCAGTAGCAGCACATGCATCAACAAAGTAGTGCCAAGCGTGCGCCTGTGTCATAAGTAAAGGGCCGGCTGGCTTGACCATTAAAGGGTGCTGTAACCCCCAAAGTATACTCCAGTCCAAACCAAAAAAAAAATTATTTTCTGTGTTTGTGAATTGTGTGCGCAGTAGCCGCACGTGCATCAACAAAGTAGTGCCAAGCGTGCGCCTGTGTCATAAGTAAAGGGTCGGCTGGCTTGACCGTTAAAGGGTGCTGTAACCCCCAAAGTACACTCCAAACCAAAAAAATATATATTTTCTATGTTTATGAATTGTGTGCCCTGTAGACGCACGTGCATCAACAAATTAGTGCCAAGCGTGCGCCTGTGTCATAAGTAAAGGGCCGGCAGGCTTGAACATTAAAGGGTGCTGTAACCCCCAAAGTACACTCCAGTCCAAACCCAAAAAAAAATTATTTTCTGTGTTTGTGAATTGTGTGCGCAGTAGCCGCACGTGCATCAACAAAGAAGTGCCAAGCGTTCGCCTGTGTCATAAGTAAAGGGCCGGCTGGCTTGACCGTTAAAGGGTGCTGTAACCCCCAAAGTACACTCCAGTCCAAACCAAAAAAAAAATTATTTTCTGCGTTTGTGAATTGTGTGCGCAGTAGCCGCACGTGCATCAACAAAGTAGTGCCAAGTGTGCGCCTGTGTCATAAGTAAAGGGCCGGCTGGCTTGACCTTTAAAGGCTGCTGTAACCCCCAAAGTACACTCCAGTCCAAACCAAAAATAAAATTATTTTCTGTGTTTGTGAATTGTGTGTGCGCTGTAGCCCCACGTGCATCAACAAAGTAGTGCCAAGCGTGCGCCTGTGTCATAAGTAAAGGGCCGGCTGGCTTGACCGTTAAAGGGTGCTGTAACCCCAAAAGTATACTCCAGTCCAAACCAAAAAAAAAAATATTTTCTGTGTTTGTGAATTGTGCGCGCAGTAGCCGCACGTGCATCAACAAATTAGTGGCAAGCGTGCGCCTGTGTCATAAGTAAAGGGCCAGCAGGCTTGAATGTTAAAGGGTGCTGTAACCCCCAAAGTACACTCCAGTCCAAACCAAAAAAAAAAATATTTTCTGTGTTTGTGAATTGTGTGCGCAGTAGCCGCACGTGCATCAACAAAGTAGTGCAAAGCGTGCGCCTGTGTCATAAGTAAAGGGCCGGCTGGCTTGACCATTAAAGGGTGCTGTAACCCCCAAAGTACACTCCAGTCCAAACCAAAAAAACATTTATTTTCTGTGTTTGTGAATTGTGTGCGCAGTAGCCGCACGTGAATCAACAAAGTAGTGCCAAGCGTGCGCCTGTGTCATAAGTAAAGGGCCGGCTGGCTTGACCGTTAAAGGGTGCTGTAACCCCCAAAGTACACTCCAGTCCAAACAAAAAAAAAAAAATTATTTTCTGTGTTTGTGAATTGTGTGCGCAGTAGCCGCACGTGCATCAACAAAGTAGTGCCAAGCGTGCGCCTGTGACATAAGTAAAGGGCCGGCTGGCTTGACCGTTAAAGGGTGCTGTAACCCCCAAAGTACACTCCAGTCCAAACCAAAAAAAAAATAATTTTCTGTGTTTGTGAATTGTGTGCGCAGTAGCCGCACGTGCATCAACAAAGAAGTGCCAAGCGTGCGCCTGTGTCATAAGTAAAGGGCCGGCTGGCTTGACCGTTAAAGGGTGCTGTAACCCCCAAAGTACACTCCAGTCCAAACCAAAAAAAAAATTATTTTCTGCTTTTGTGAATTGTGTGCGCTGTAGCCGCTCGTGCATCAACAAAGTAGTGCCAAGTGTGCGCCTGTGTCATAAGTAAAGGGCCGGCTGGCTTGACCGTTAAAGGCTGCTGTAACCCCCAAAGTACACTCCAGTCCAAACCAAAAAAATATATATTTTCTGTGTTTGTGAATTGTGTGCGCAGTAGCCGCACGTACATCAACAAAGTAGTGCCAAGTGTGCGCCTGTGTCACAAGTAAAGGCCCGGCTGGCTTGACCGTTAAAGGGTGCTGTAACCCCCAAAGTACACTCCAGTCCAAACCAAAAAAAAAATTATTTTCTGTGTTTGTGAATTGTGTGCGCAGTAGCCGCACGTGCATCAACAAATTAGTGGCAATCGTGCGCCTGTGTCATAAGTAAAGGGCCAGCAGGCTTGACCGTTAAAGGGTGCTGTAACCCCCAAAGTACACTCCAGTCCAAACCAAAAAAAAAATTATTTTCTGTGTTTGTGAATTGTGTGCGCAGTAGCCGCACGTGCATCAACAAAGTAGTGCCAAGCGTGCGCCTGTGTCATAAGTAAAGGGCCGGCTGGCTTGACTATTAAAGGGTGCTGTAACCCCCAAAGTACACTCCAGTCCAAACCAAAAAAAAAATTATTTTCTGTGTATGTGAATTGTGTGCGCAGTAGCCGCACATGCATCAACAAAGTAGTGCCAAGTGTGCGCCTGTGTCATAAGTAAAGGGCCAGCTGGCTTGACCATTAAGGGGTGCTGTAACCCCCAAAGTGTACTCCAGTCCAAACCAAAAAAAAATTTATTTTCTGTGTTTGTGAATTGTGTGCGCAGTAGCCGCACGTGCATCAACAAAGTAGTGCCAAGCGTGCGCCTGTGTCATAAGTAAAGGGTCGGCTGGCTTGACCATTAAAGGGTGCTGTAACCCCCAAAGTACACTCCAAACCAAAAAAATATATATTTTCTATGTTTATGAATTGTGTGCCCTGTAGCCGCACGTGCATCAACAAATTAGTGCCAAGCGTGCGCCTGTGTCATAAGTAAAGGGCCGGCAGGCTTGAACATTAAAGGGTGCTGTAACCCCCAAAGAACACTCCAGTCCAAACCAAAAAAAAAATTATTTTCTGTGTTTGTGAATTGTGTGCGCAGTAGCCGCACATGCATCAACAAAGTAGTGCCAAGCGTGCGCCTGTGTCATAAGTAAAGTGCCGGCTGGCTTGACCATTAAAGGGTGCTGTAACCCCCAAAGTGTACTCCAGTCCAAACCAAAAAAAAATTTATTTTCTGTGTTTGTGAATTGTGTGCGCAGTAGCCGTACGTGCATCAACAAAGTAGTGCCAAGCGTGCGCCTGTGTCATAAGTAAAGGGTCGGCTGGCTTGACCGTTAAAGGGTGCTGTAACCCCCAAAGTACACTCCAAACCAAAAAAATATATATTTTCTATGTTTATGAATTGTGTGCCCTGTAGCCGCACGTGCATCAACAAATTAGTGCCAAGCGTGCGCCTGTGTCATAAGTAAAGGGCCGGCAGGCTTGAACATTAAAGGGTGCTGTAACCCCCAAAGTACACTCCAGTCCAAACCAAAAAAAAAATTATTTTCTGTGTTTGTGAATTGTGTGCGCAGTAGCCGCACGTGCATCAACAAAGTAGTGCCAAGCGTGCGCCTGTGTCATAAGTAAAGGGCCGGCTGGCTTGACCGTTAAAGGGTGCTGTAACCCCCAAAGTAAACTCCAGTCCAAACCAAAAAAAAAATAATTTTCTGTATTTGTGAATTGTGTGCGCAGTAGCCGCACATGCATCAACTAAGTAGTGCCAAGCGTGCGCCTGTGTCATAAGTAAAGGGCCGGCTGGCTTGACCATTAAAGGGTGCTGTAACCCCCAAAGTATACTCCAGTCCAAACCAAAAAAAAAATTATTTTCTGTGTTTGTGAATTGTGTGCGCAGTAGCCGCACGTGCATCAACAAAGTAGTGCCAAGCGTGCGCCTGTGTCATAAGTAAAGGGTCGGCTGGCTTGACCGTTAAAGGGTGCTGTAACCCCCAAAGTACACTCCAAACCAAAAAAATATATATTTTCTATGTTTATGAATTGTGTGCCCTGTAGCCGCACGTGCATCAACAAATTAGTGCCAAGCGTGCGCCTGTGTCATAAGTAAAGGGCCGGCAGGCTTGAACATAAAAGGGTGCTGTATCCCCCAAAGTACACTCCAGTCCAAACCAAAAAAAAAATTATTTTCTGTGTTTGTGAATTGTGTGCGCAAGTAGCCGCAACTGCATCAACAAAAAAGTTCCAAGCGTTCGCCTGTGTCATAAGTAAAGGGCCGGCTGGCTTGACCGTTAAAGGGTCTTATAACCCCCAAAGTACACTCCAGTCCAAACCAAAAAAACAATTATTTTCTGTGTTTGTGATTTGTGTTCGCAGTAGCCGCACGTGAATCAACAAAGTAGTGCCAAGCGTGCGCCTGTGTCATAAGTAAAGGGCCGGCTGGCTTGGCCGTTAAAGGGTACTGTAACCCCCAAAGTACACTCCAAACCAAAAAAAT
Source organism: Taudactylus pleione (assembly GCA_031769625.1). Lineage (NCBI taxonomy): Eukaryota > Metazoa > Chordata > Amphibia > Anura > Myobatrachidae > Taudactylus > Taudactylus pleione. The sequence goes on from JAUIMM010000135.1 coordinate 4,835,006, forward strand.
ATATATTTTCTATGTTTATGAATTGTGTGCCCTGTAGCCGCACGTGCATCAACAAATTAGTGCCAAGCGTGCGCCTGTGTCATAAGTAAAGGGCCGGCAGGCTTGAACATAAAAGGGTGCTGTATCCCCCAAAGTACACTCCAGTCCAAACCAAAAAAAAAATTATTTTCTGTGTTTGTGAATTGTGTGCGCAAGTAGCCGCAACTGCATCAACAAAAAAGTTCCAAGCGTTCGCCTGTGTCATAAGTAAAGGGCCGGCTGGCTTGACCGTTAAAGGGTCTTATAACCCCCAAAGTACACTCCAGTCCAAACCAAAAAAACAATTATTTTCTGTGTTTGTGATTTGTGTTCGCAGTAGCCGCACGTGAATCAACAAAGTAGTGCCAAGCGTGCGCCTGTGTCATAAGTAAAGGGCCGGCTGGCTTGGCCGTTAAAGGGTACTGTAACCCCCAAAGTACACTCCAGTCCAAACCAAAAAAAAAAATTATTTTCTGTGTTTGTGAATTGTGTGCGCAGTAGCCGCACGTGCATCAACAAAGTAGTGCCAAGCGTGCGCCTGTGTCATAAGTAAAGGGCCGGCTGGCTTGACCGTTAAAGTGTGCTGTAACCCCCAAAGTACACTCCAGTCCAAACCAAAAAAAAAATAATTTTCTGTGTTTGTGAATTGTGTGCGCAGTAGCCGCACGTGCATCAACAAAGAAGTGCCAAGCGTGCGCCTGTGTCATAAGTAAAGGGCCGGCTGGCTTGACCGTTAAAGGGTGCTGTAACCCCCAAAGTACACTCCAGTCCAAACCAAAAAAAAAATTATTTTCTGCGTTTGTGAATTGTGTGCGCTGTAGCCGCTCGTGCATCAACAAAGTAGTGCCAAGTGTGCGCCTGTGTCATAAGTAAAGGGCCGGCTGGCCTGACCGTTAAAGGCTGCTGTAACCCCCAAAGTACACTCCAGTCCAAACCAAAAATAAAATTATTTTCTGTGTTTGTGAATTGTGTGTGCGCTGTAGCCGCACGTGCATCAACAAAGTAGTGCCAAGCGTGCGCCTGTGTCATAAGTAAAGAGCCGGATGGCTTGACCGTTAAAGGGTGCTGTAACCCCAAAAGTATACTCCAGTCCAAACCAAAAAAAAATATATTTTCTGTGTTTGTGAATTGTGTGCGCAGTAGCCGCACGTACATCAACAAAGTAGTGCCAAGTGTGCGCCTGTGTCACAAGTAAAGGCCCGGCTGGCTTGACCATTAAAGGGTGCTGTAACCCCCAAAGTACACTCCAGACCAAACCAAAAAAAAAATTATTTTCTGTGTGTGAATTGTGTGCGCAGTAGCCGCACGTGCATCAACAAATTAGTGGCAATCGTGCGCCTGTGTCATAAGTAAAGGGCCAGCAGGCTTGACCGTTAAAGGGTGCTGTAAACCCCAAAGTACACTCCAGTCCAAACCAAAAAAAAAATTATTTTCTGTGTTTGTGTATTGTGTGCGCAGTAGCCGCACATGCATCAACAAAGTAGTGCCAAGCGTGCGCCTGTGTCATAAGTAAAGGGCCGGCTGGCTTGACTGTTAAAGGGTGCTGTAACCCCCAAAGTACACTCCAGTCCAAACAAAAAAAAATATTATTTTCTGTGTTTGTGAATTGTGTGCGCAGTAGCCGCACATGCATCAACAAAGTAGTGCCAAGCGTGCGCCTGTGTCATAAGTAAAGGGCCGGCTGGCTTGACCATTAAAGGGTGCTGTAACCCCCAAAGTGTACTCCAGTCCAAACCAAAAAAAAAATTATTTTCTGTGTTTGTGAATTGTGTGTGCAGTAGCCGCACGTGCATCAACAAAGTAGTGCCAAGCGTGCGCCTGTGTCATAAGTAAAGGGTCGGCTGGCTTGACCGTTAAAGGGTGCTGTAACCCCCAAAGTACACTCCAAACCAAAAAAAAATATATTTTCTATGTTTATGAATTGTGTGCCCTGTAGCCGCACGTGCATCAACAAATTAGTGCCAAGCGTGCGCCTGTGTCATAAGTAAAGGGCCGGCAGGCTTGAACATTAAAGGGTGCTGTAACCCCCAAAGTACACTCCAGTCCAAACCAAAAAAAAAATTATTTTCTGTGTTTGTGAATTGTGTGCGCAGTAGCCGCACGTGCATCAACAAAGTAGTGCCAAGCGTGCGCCTGTGTCATAAGTAAAGGGCCGGCTGGCTTGACCTTTAAAGGGTGCTGTAACCCCCAAAGTACACTCCAGTCCAAACCAAAAAAAAAATAATTTTCTGTGTTTGTGAATTGTGTGCGCAGTAGCCGCACATGCATCAACAAAGTAGTGCCAAGCGTGCGCCTGTGTCATAAGTAAAGGGCCGGCTGGCTTGACCATTAAAGGGTGCTGTAACCCCCAAAGTATACTCAAGTCCAAACCAAAAAAAAAATTATTTTCTGTGTTTGTGAATTGTGTGCGCAGTAGCCGCACGTGCATCAACAAAGTAGTGCCAAGCGTGCGCCTGTGTCATAAGTAAAGGGTCGGCTGGCTTGACCGTTAAAGGGTGCTGTAACCCCCAAAGTACACTCCAAACCAAAAAAATATATATTTTCTATGTTTATGAATTGTGTGCCCTGTAGCCGCACGTGCATCAACAAATTAGTGCCAAGCGTGCGCCTGTGTCATAAGTAAAGGGCCGGCAGGCTTGAACATTAAAGGGTGCTGTAACCCCCAAAGTACACTCCAGTCCAAACCAAAAAAAAAATTATTTTCTGTGTTTGTGAATTGTGTGCGCAGTAGCCGCACGTGCATCAACAAAGAAGTGCCAAGCGTTCGCCTGTGTCATAAGTAAAGGGCCGGCTGGCTTGACCGTTAAAGGGTGCTGTAACCCCCAAAGTACACTCCAGTCCAAACCCAAAAAAAAAATATTTTCTGCGTTTGTGAATTGTGTGCGCAGTAGCCGCACGTGCATCAACAAAGTAGTGCCAAGTGTGCGCCTGTGTCATAAGTAAAGGGCCGGCTGGCTTGACCTTTAAAGGCTGCTGTAACCCCCAAAGTACAATCCAGTCCAAACCAAAAATAAAATTATTTTCTGTGTTTGTGAATTGTGTGTGCGCTGTAGCCGCACGTGCATCAACAAAGTAGTGCCAAGCGTGCGCCTGTGTCATAAGTAAAGGGCCGGCTGGCTTGACCGTTAAAGGGTGCTGTAACCCCAAAAGTATACTCCAGTCCAAACCAAAAAAAAAAATATTTTCTGTGTTTGTGAATTGTGCGCGCAGTAGCCGCACGTGCATCAACAAATTAGTGGCAAGCGTGCGCCTGTGTCATAAGTAAAGGGCCAGCAGGCTTGAATGTTTAAGGGTGCTGTAACCCCCAAAGTACACTCCAGTCCAAACCAAAAAAAAAATTATTTTCTGTGTTTGTGAATTGTGTGCGCAGTAGCCGCACGTGCATCAACAAAGTAGTGCAAAGCGTGCGCCTGTGTCATAAGTAAAGGGCCGGCTGGCTTGACCGTTAAAGGGTGCTGTAACCCCCAAAGTACACTCCAGTCCAAACCAAAAAAACAATTATTTTCTGTGTTTGTGAATTGTGTGCGCAGTAGCCGCACGTGAATCAACAAAGTAGTGCCAAGCGTGCGCCTGTGTCATAAGTAAAGGGCCAGCTGGCTTGACCGTTAAAGGGTGCTGTAACCCCCAAAGTACACTACAGTCCAAACCAAAAAAAAAATAATTTTCTGTGTTTGTGAATTGTGTGCGCAGTAGCCGCACGTGCATCAACAAATTAGTGCCAAGCGTGCGCCTGTGTCATAAGTAAAGGGCCGGCAGGCTTGAACGTTAAAGGGTGCTGAAACCCCGAAAGTACACTCCAGTCCAAACCAAAAAAAAATTATTTTCTGTGTTTGTGAATTGTGTGCGCAGTAGCCGCACGTGCATCAACAAAGTAGTGCCAAGCGTGCGCCTGTGTCATAAGTAAAGGGCCGGCTGGCTTGACCATTAAAGGGTGCTGTAACCCCCAAAGTACACTCCAGTCCAAACCAAGAAAAAAAAAATATTTTCTGAGTTTGAGAATTGTGTGCGCAGAAGCCGCACGTGCATCAACAAAGTAGTGGCAAACGTGTGCCTGTGTCATAAGTAAAGGGCCAGCTGGCTTGACCATTAAAGGGTGCTGTAACCCCCAAAGTACACTCCAGTCCAAACCAAAAAAAAAAATATTTTCTGTGTTTGTGAATTGTGTGCGCAGTAGACGCACGTGCATCAACAAATTAGTGCCAAGCGTGCGCCTGTGTCATAAGTAATGGGCCGGCTGGCTTGACCGTTAAAGGGTGCTGTAACCCCCAAAGTACACTCCAGTCCAAACCAAAAAAACAATTATTTTCTGTGTTTGTGAATTGTGTGCGCAGTAGCCGCACGTGCATCAACAAAGTAGTGCCAAGCGTGCGCCTGTGTCATAAGTAAAGGGCCAGCTGGCTTGACCGTTAAAGGGTGCTGTAACCCCCAATGTACACTCCAGTCCAAACCAAAAAAAAAATATTTTCTGTGTTTGTGAATTGTGTGTGCGCAGTAGCCGCACGTGCATCAACAAAGTAGTGCCAAGCGTGCGCCTGTGTCATAAGTAAAGGGCCGGCTGGCTTGACCGTTAAAGGGTGCTGTAACCCCCAAAGTACACTCCAGTCCAAACCAAAAAAAAATATTATTTTCTGTGTTTGTGAATTGTGTGCGCAGTAGCCGCACGTGCATCAACAAAGTAGTGCCAAGCGTGCGCCTGTGTCATAAGTAAAGGGCCGGCTGGCTTGACCGTTAAAGGGTGCTGTAACCCCCAAAGTACACTCCAGTCCAAACCAAAAAAACAATTTTTTTCTGTGTTTGTGAATTGTGTGCGCAGTAGCCGCACGTGCATCAACAAAGTAGTGCCAAGCGTGCGCCTGTGTCATAAGTAAAGGGCCGGCTGGCTTGACCGTTAAAGGGTGCTGTAACCCCCAAAGTACACTCCAGTCCAAACCGAAAAAAAAATTATTTTCTGTGTTTGTGAATTGTGTGCGCAGTAGCCGCACGTGCATCAACAAAGTAGTGCCAAGCGTGCGCCTGTGTCATAAGTAAAGGGCCGGCTGGCTTGACCATTAAAGGGTGCTGTAACCCCCAAAGTACACTCCAGTCCAAACCAAAAAAAATATATTTTCTGTGTTTGTAAATTGTGTGCGCAGTAGCCGCACGTGCATCAACAAAGTAGTGCCAAGCGTGCGCCTGTGTCATAAGTAAAGGCCCCGGCTGGCTTGACCATTAAAGAGTGCTGTAACCCCCAAAGTATACTCCAGTCCAAACCAAAAAAAAAATTATTTTCTGTGTTTGTGAATTGTGTGCGCAGTAGCCGCACGTGCATCAACAAAGTAGTGCCAAGCGTGCGCCTGTGTCATAAGTAAAGGGTCAGATGGCTTGACCGTTAAAGGGTGCTGTAACCCCCAAAGTACACTCCAAACCAAAAAAATATATATTTTCTATGTTTATGAATTGTGTGCGCAGTAGCCGCACGTGCATCAACAAAGTAGTGCCAAGCGTGCGCCTGTGTCATAAGTAATGGGCCGGCTGGCTTGACCGTTAAAGGGTGCTGTAACCCCCAAAGTACACTCCAGTCCAAACCAAAAAAAAATTATTTTCTGTGTTTGTGAATTGTGTGCGCAGTAGCCGCACGTGCATCAACAAATTAGTGCCAAGCGTGCGCCTGTGTCATAAGTAAAGGGCCGGCAGGCTTGAACGTTAAAGGGTGCTGTAACCCCCAAAGTACACTCCAGTCCAAACCAAAAAAAAAATTATTTTCTGTGTTTGTGAATTGTGTGCGCAGTAGCCGCACGTGCATCAACAAAGTAGTGCCAAGCGTGTGCCTGTGTCAAAAGTAATGGGCCGGCAGACTTGACCGTTAAAGGGTGCTGTAACCCCCAAAGTACACTCCAGTCCAAACCAAAAAAAATATAATTTTCTGTGTTTGTGAATTGTGTGCGCAGTAGCCGCACGTGCATCAACAAAGTAGTGCCAAGCGTGCGCCTGTGTCATAAGTAAAGAGCCAGCTGGCTTGACTGTTAAATGGTGCTGTAACCCCCAAAGTACACTCCAGTCCAAACCAAAAAAAAATTATTTTCTGTGTTTGTGAATTGTGTGCACAGTAGCCGCACGTGCATCAACAAAGTAGTGCCAAGCGTGCGCCTGTGTCATAAGTAAAGGCCCGGCTGGCTTGACCGTTAAAGGGTGCTGTAACCCCCAAAGTACACTCCAGTCCAAACCAAAAAAAAAATTATTTTCTGTGTTTGTGAATTGTGTGCGCAGTAGCCGCACGTGCATCAACAAATTAGTGGCAATCGTGCGCCTGTGTCATAAGTAAAGGGCCGGCTGGCTTGACCATTAAAGGGTGCTGTAACCCCCAAAGTGTACTCCAGTCCAAACTAAAAAAAAAATTATTTTCTGTGTTTGAGAATTGTGTGCGCAGTAGCCGCACGTGCATCAACAAAGTAGTGCCAAGCGTGCGCCTGTGTCATAAGTAAAGGGTCGGCTGGCTTGACCGTTAAAGGGTGCTGTAACCCCCAAAGTACACTCCAAACCAAAAAAAAATATATTTTCTATGTTTATGAATTGTGTGCCCTGTAGCCGCACGTGCATCAACAAATTAGTGCCAAGCGTGCGCCTGTGTCATAAGTAAAGGGCCGGTAGGCTTGAACATTAAAGGGTGCTGTAACCCCCAAAGTACACTCCAGTCCAAACCAAAAAAAAAATTATTTTCTGTGTTTGTGAATTGTGTGCGCAGTAGCCGCACTTGCATCAACAAAGAAGTGCCAAGCGTGCGCCTGTGTCATAAGTAAAGGGCCGGCTGGCTTGACCGTTAAAGGGTGCTGTAACCCCCAAAGTACACTCCAGTCCAAACCAAAAAAAAAATTATTTTCTGCGTTTGTGAATTGTGTGTGCAGTAGCCGCACGTGCATCAACAAAGTAGTGCCAAGTGTGCGCCTGTGTCATAAGTAAAGGGCCGGCTGGCTTGACCTTTAAAGGCTGCTGTAACCCCCAAAGTACACTCCAGTCCAAACCAAAAATAAAATTATTTTCTGTGTTTGTGAATTGTGTGTGCGCTGTAGCCGCACGTGCATCAACAAAGTAGTGCCAAGCGTGCGCCTGTGTCATAAGTAAAGGGCCGCCTGGCTTGACCGTTAAAGGGTGCTGTAACCCCAAAAGTATACTCCAGTCCAAACCAAAAAAAAAAATATTTTCTGTTTTTGTGAATTGTGTGCGCAGTAGCCGCACGTGCATCAACAAAGTAGTGCCAAGCGTGCGCCTGTGTCATAAGTAAAGGGCCGGCTGGCTTGACCGTTAAAGGGTGCTGTAACCCCCAAAGTACACTCCAGTCCAAACCAAGAAAAAAAAAAATATTTTCTGAGTTTGAGAATTGTGTGCGCAGTAGCCGCACGTGCATCAACAAAGTAGTGGCAAACGTGTGCCTGTGTCATAAGTAAAGGGCCAGCTGGCTTGACCATTAAAGGGTGCTGTAACCCCCAAAGTACACTCCAGTCCAAACCAAAAAAAAAAAATATTTTCTGTGTTTGTGAATTGTGTGCGCAGTAGCCGCACGTGCATCAACAAATTAGTGCCAAGCGTGCGCCTGTGTCATAAGTAATGGGCCGGCTGGCTTGACTGTTAAAGGGTGCTGTAACCCCCAAAGTACACTCCAGTCCAAACCAAAAAAACAATTATTTTCTGTGTTTGTGAATTGTGTGCGCAGTAGCCGCACGTGCATCAACAAAGTAGTGCCAAGCGTGCGCCTGTGTCATAAGTAAAGGGCCAGCTGGCTTGACCGTTAAAGGGTGCTGTAACCCCCAATGTACACTCCAGTCCAAACCAAAAAAAAAAATTATTTTCTGTGTTTGTGAATTGTGTGTGCGCTGTAGCCGCACGTGCATCAACAAAATAGTGCCAAGCGTGCGCCTGTGTCATAAGTAAAGGGCCGGCTGGCTTGACCGTTAAAGGGTGCTGTAACCCCCAAAGTATACTCCAGTCCAAACCAAAAAAATAAATATTTTCTGTGTTTGTGAATTGTGTGCGCAGTAGCCTCACGTGCATCAACAAAGTAGTGCCAAGCGTGCGCCTGTGTCACAAGTAAAGGGCCGGCTGGCTTGACTGTTAAAGGGTGCTGTAACCCCCAAAGTACACTCCAGTCCAAACCAAAAAAAAAATTATTTTCTGTGTTTGTGAATTGTGTGCGCTGTATCCGCACGTGCATCAACAAATTAGTGCAAAGCGTGCGCCTGTGTCATAAGTAAAGGGCCAGCAGGCTTGAACATTAAAGGGTGCTGTAACCCCCAAAGTACACTCCAGTCCAAACCAAAAAAAAATATTATTTTCTGTGTTTGTGAATTGTGTGCGCAGTAGCCGCACGTGCATCAACAAAGTAGTGCCAAGCGTGCGCCTGTGTCATAAGTAAAGGGCCGGCTGGCTTGACCGTTAAAGGGTGCTGTAACCCCCAAAGTACACTCCAGTCCAAACCAAAAAAACAATTATTTTCTGTGTTTGTGAATTGTGTGCGCAGTAGCCGCACGTGCATCAACAAAGTAGTGCCAAGCGTGCGCCTGTGTCATAAGTAAAGGGCCAGCTGGATTGACCGTTAAAGGGTGCTGTAACCCCCAAAGTACACTCCAGTCCAAACCAAAAAAAAAATTATTTTCTGTGTTTGTGAATTGTGTGCGCAGTAGCAGCACGTGCATCAACAAAGTAGTGCCAAGCGTGCGCCTGTGTCATAAGTAAAGGGCCGGCTGGCTTGACCGTTAAAGGGTGCTGTAACCCCCAAAGTACACTCCAGTCCAAACCGAAAAAAAAATTATTTTCTGTGTTTGTGAATTGTGTGCGCAGTAGCCGCACGTGCATCAACAAAGTAGTGCCAAGCGTGCGCCTGTGTCATAAGTAAAGGGCCGGCTGGCTTGACCATTAAAGGGTGCTGTAACCCCCAAAGTACACTCCAGTCCAAACCAAAAATAAATATATTTTCTGTGTTTGTAAATTGTGTGCGCAGTAGCCGCACGTGCATCAACAAAGTAGTGCCAAGCATGCGCCTGTGTCATAAGTAAAGGGCCGGCTGGCTTGACCATTAAAGAGTGCTGTAACCCCCAAAGTATACTCCAGTCCAAACCAAAAAAAAAATTATTTTCTGTGTTTGTGAATTGTGTGCGCAGTAGCAGCACGTGCATCAACAAAGTAGTGCCAAGCATGCGCCTGTGTCATAAGTAAAGGGTCGGATGGCTTGACCGTTAAAGGGTGCTGTAACCCCCAAAGTACACTCCAAACCAAAAAAATATATATTTTCTATGTTTATGAATTGTGTGCGCAGTAGCCGCACGTGCATCAACAAAGTAGTGCCAAGCGTGCACCTGTGTCATAAGTAATGGGCCGGCTGGCTTGACCGTTAAAGGGTGCTGTAACCCCCAAAGTACACTCCAGTCCAAACCAAAAAAAAATTATTTTCTGTGTTTGTGAATTGTGTGCGCAGTAGCCGCACGTGCATCAACAAATTAGTGCCAAGCGTGCGCCTGTGTCATAAGTAAAGGGCCGGCAGACTTGACCGTTAAAGGGTGCTGTAACCCCCAAAGTACACTCCAGTCCAAACCAAAAAAAATATAATTTTCTGTGTTTGTGAATTGTGTGCGCAGTAGCCGCACGTGCATCAACAAAGTAGTGCCAAGCGTGCGCCTGTGTCATAAGTAAAGAGCCAGCTGGCTTGACTGTTAAAGGGTGCTGTAACCCCCAAAGTACACTCCAGTCCAAACCAAAAAAAAAATTATTTTCTCTGTTTGTGAATTGTGTGCACAGTAGCCGCACGTGCATCAACAAAGTAGTGCCAAGCGTTCGCCTGTGTCATAAGTAAAGGGCCGGCTGGCTTGACTGTTAAAGGGTGCTGTAACCCCCAAAGTACACTCCAGTCCAAACCGAAAAAAAAATTATTTTCTGTGTTTGTGAATTGTGTGCGCAGTAGCCGCACGTGCATCAACAAAGTAGTGCCAAGCGTGCGCCTGTGTCATAAGTAAAGGGCCGGCTGGCTTGACCGTTAAAGGGTGCTGTAACCCCCAAAGTACACTCCAGTCCAAACCAAAAAAAATAATTATTTTCTGTGTTTGTGAATTGTGTGCGCAGTAGCCGCACGTGCATCAACAAAGTAGTGCCAAGCGTGCGCCTGTGTCATAAGTAAAGGGCCGGCTGTCTTGACCGTTAAAGGGTGCTGTAACCCCCAAAGTACACTCCAGTCCAAACCAAAAAAAAAATAATTTTCTGTGTTTGTGAATTGTGTGCGCAGTAGCCGCAAGTGCATCAACAAAGAAGTGCCAAGCGTGCGCCTGTGTCACAAGTAAAGGGCCGGCTGGCTTGACCGTTAAAGGGTGCTGTAACCCCCAAAGTACACTCCAGTCCAAACCAAAAAAAAAATTATTTTCTGTGTTTGTGAATTGTGTGTGCAGTAGCCGCACGTGCATCAACAAATTAGTGCCAAGCGTGCACCTGTGTCATAAGTAAAGGGTCAGCTGGCTTGACCGTTAAAGGGTGCTGTAACCCCCAAAGTACACTCCAAACCAAAAAAATATATATTTTCTATGTTTATGAATTGTGTGCGCAGTAGCCGCACGTGCATCAACAAAGTAGTGCCAAGCGTGCGCCTGTGTCATAAGTAATGGGCCGGCTGGCTTGACCGTTAAAGGGTGCTGTAACCCCCAAAGTACACTCCAGTCCAAACCAAAAATAAATATATTTTCTGTGTTTGTGAATTGTGTGCGCAGTAGCCACACGTGCATCAACAAAGTAGTGCCAAGCGTGCGCCTGTGTCACAAGTAAAGGGCCAGCTGGCTTGACCGTTAAAGGGTGCTGTAACCCCCAAAGTACACTCCAGTCCAAACCAAAAAAAAAATTATTTTCTGTGTTTGTGAATTGTGTGCGCAGTAGCCGTACGTGCATCAACAAATTAGTGCCAAGCGTGCGCCTGTGTCATAAGTAAAGGGCCGGCAGGCTTGAAAGTTAAAGGGTGCTGTAACCCCCAAAGTACACTCCAGTCCAAACCAAAAAAAAATATATTTTCTGTGTTTGTGAATTGTGTGCGCAGTAGCCGCACGTGTATCAACAAAGTAGTGCCAAGCGTGCGCCTGTGTCATAAGTAAAGGGCCGGCTGGCTTGACCGTTAAAGGGTGCTGTAACCTCCAAAGTACACTCCAGTCCAAACCAAAAAAAATATTATTTTCTGTGTTTGTGAATTGTGTGCGCAGTAGCCGCACGTGCATCAACAAAGTAGTGCCAAGCGTGCGCCTGTGTCATAAGTAAAGGGCCAGCTGGCTTGACTGTTAAAGGGTGCTGTATCCCCAAAGTACACTCCAGTCCAAACCAAAAAAAAAATAATTTTCTGTGTTTGTGAATTGTGTGCGCAGTAGCTGCACGTGCATCAACAAAGTAGTGCCAAGCGTGCGCCTGTGTCATAAGTAAAGGGCCGGCTGGCTTGACCGTTAAAGGGTGCTGTAACCCCAAAGTACACTCCAGTGTAAACCGAAAAAAAATTAATTTTCTGTGTTTGTGAATTGTGTGCGCAGTAGCCGCATGTGCATCAACAAAGTAGTGCCAAGCGTGCGCCTGTGTCATAAGTAAAGGGCCGGCTGGCTTGACCATTAAAGGGTGCTGTAACCCCCAAAGTACACTCCAGTCCAAACCAAAAAAAAAAATTATTTTCTGTGTTTGTGAATTGTGTGCGCAGTAGCCGCACGTGCATCAACAAAGTAGTGCCAAGCGTGCGCCTGTGTCATAAGTAAAGGGCCGGCTGGCTTAACCGTTAAAGGGTGCTGTAACCCCGAAAGTACACTCCAGTCCAAACCAAAAAAAAAATAATTTTCTGTGTTTGTGAATTGTGTGCGCAGTAGCCGCACGTGCATCAACAAAGAAGTGCCAAGCGTGCGCCTGTGTCATAAGTAAAGGGCCGGCTGGCTTGACCGTTAAAGGGTGCTGTAACCCCCAAAGTACACTCCAGTCTAAACTAAAAATAAAATTATTTTCTGTGTTTGTGAATTGTGTGTGCGCTGTAGCCGCACGTGCATCAACAAAGTAGTGCCAAGCGTGCGCCTGTGTCATAAGTAAAGGGCCGGCTGGCTTGACCGTTAAAGGGTGCTCTAACCCCAAAAGTATACTCCAGTCCAAACCAAAAAAAAAATATTTTCTGTGTTTGTGAATTGTGTGTGCGCTGTAGCCGCACGTGCATCAACAAAGTAGTGCCAAGCGTGCGCCTGTGTCATAAGTAAAGGGCCGGCTGGCTTGACCGTTAAAGGGTGCTGTAACCCCCAAAGTATACTCCAGTCCAAACCAAAAAAAAAAATATTTTCTGTGTTTGTGAATTGTGTGCGCAGTAGCCGCACGTGCATCAACAAAGTAGTGCCAAGCGTGCGCCTCTGTCACAAGTAAAGGGCCGGCTGGCTTGACCATTAAAGGGTGCTGTAACCCCCAAAGTACACTCCAGTCCAAACCAAAAAAAAAATTATTTTCTGTGTTTGTGAATTGTGTGCGCAGTAGCCGCACGTGCATCAACAAAGTAGTGCCAAGCGTGCGCCTGTGTCATAAGTAATGGGCCGGCTGGCTTGACCGTTAAAGGGTGCTGTAACCCCCAAAGTACACTCCAGTCCCAACCAAAAAAACAATTATTTTCTGTGTTTGTGAATTGTGTGCGCAGTAGCCGCACGTGCATCAACAAAGTAGTGCCAAGCGTGCGCCTGTGTCATAAGTAAAGGGCCAGCTGGCTTGACCATTAGAGGGTGCTGTAACCCCCAATGTACACTCCAGTCCAAACCAAAAAAAAAATTATTTTCTGTGTTTGTGAATTGTGTGCGCAGTAACAGTACGTGCATCAACAAAGTAGTGCCAAGCGTGTGCCTGTGTCATAAGTAAAGGGCCGGCTGGCTTGACCGTAAAAGGGTGCTGTAACCTCCAAAGTACACTCCAGTCCAAACCAAAAAAAAAATTATTTTCTGTGTTTGTGAATTGTGTGCGCAGTAGCCGCACGTGCATCAACAAAGTAGTGCCAAGCGTGCGCCTGGGTCATAAGTAAAGGGCCGGCTGGCTTGACCGTTAAAGGGTGCTGTAACCCCCAAAGTACACTCCAGTCCAAACCAAAAAAAAATTATTTTCTGTGTTTGTGAATTGTGTGCGCAGTAGCCGCACGTGTATCAACAAAGTAGTGCCAAACGTGCGCCTGTGTCATAAGTAAAGGGCCGGCTGGCTTGACTGTTAAAGGGTGCTGTAACCCCCAAAGTACACTCCAGTCCAAACCGAAAAAAAAAAATTATTTTCTGTGTTTGTGAATTGTGTGCGCAGTAGCCGCACGTGCATCAACAAAGTAGTGCCAAGCGTGCGCCTGTGTCATAAGTAAAGGGCCGGCTGGCTTGACCGTTAAAGGGTGCTGTAACCCCCAAAGTACACTCCAGTCCAAACCAAAAAAAAAATTATTTTCTGCATTTGTGAATTGTGTGCGCTGTAGCTGCTCGTGCATCAACAAAGTAGTGCCAAGTGTGCGCCCGTGTCATAAGTAAAGGGCCGGCTGGCTTGACCGTTAAAGGCTGCTGTAACCCCCAAAGTACACTCCAGTCCAAACCAAAAATAAAATTATTTTCTGTGTTTGTGAATTGTGTGTGCGCTGTAGCCGCACGTGCATCAATAAAGTAGTGCCAAGCGTGCGCCTGTGTCATAAGTAAAGGGCCGGCTGGCTTGACCTTTAAAGGGTGCTGTAACCCCTAAAGTATACTCGAGTCCAAACCAAAAAAAAAAATATTTTCTGTGTTTGTGAATTGTGTGCGCAGTAGCCGCACGTACATCAACAAAGTAGTGCCAAGTGTGCGCCTGTGTCACAAGTAAAGGCCCGGCTGGCTTGACCGTTAAAGGGTGCTGTAACCCCCAAAGTACACTCCAGTCCAAACCAAAAAAAAAATTATTTTCTGTGTTTGTGAATTGTGTGCGCAGTAGCCGCACGTGCATCAACAAATTAGTGGCAATCGTGCGCCTGTGTCATAAGTAAAGGGCCAGCAGGCTTGACCGTGAAAGGGTGCTGTAACCCCCAAAGTACACTCCAGTCCAAACCAAAAAAAAAATTATTTTCTGTGTTTGTGAATTGTGTGCGCAGTAGTCGCACGTGCATCAACAAAGTAGTGCCAAGCGTGCGCCTGTGTCATAAGTAAAGGGCCGGCTGGCTTGACCGTTAAAGGGTGCTGTAACCCCCAAAGTACACTCCAGTCCAAACCAAAAAAAAAATTATTTTCTGTGTTTGTGAATTATGTGCGCAGTAGCCGTACATGCATCAACAAAGTAGTGCCAAGCGTGCGCCTGTGTCATAAGTAAAGGGCCGGCTGGCTTGACCATTAAAGGGTGCTGTAACCCCCAAAGTGTACTCCAGTCCAAACCAAAAAAAAATTTATTTTCTGTGTTTGTGAATTGTGTGCGCAGTAGCCGCACGTGCATCAACAAAGTAGTGCCAAGCGTGCGCCTGTGTCATAAGTAAAGGGTCGGCTGGCTTGACCGTTAAAGGGTGCTGTAACCCCCAAAGTACACTCCAAACCAAAAAAATATATATTTTCTATGTTTATGAATTGTGTGCCCTGTAGCCGCACGTGCATCAACAAATTAGTTCCAAGCGTGCGCCTGTGTCATAAGTAAAGGGCCGGCAGGCTTGAACATTAAAGGTTGCTGTAACCCCCAAAGTACACTCCAGTCCAAACCAAAAAAAAAATTATTTGCTGTGTTTGTGAATTGTGTGCGCAGTAGCCGCACGTGCATCAACAAAGAAGTGCCAAGCATGCGCCTGTGTCATAAGTAAAGGGCCGGCTGGCTTGACCGTTAAAGGGTGCTGTAACCCCCAAAGTACACTCCAGTCCAAACCAAAAAAAAAATTATTTTCTGCGTTTGTGAATTGTGTGCGCAGTAGCCGCACGTGCATCAACAAAGTAGTGCCAAGTGTGCGCCTGTGTCATAAGTAAAGGGCCGGCTGGCTTGAACTTTAAAGGCTGCTGTAACCCCCAAAGTACACTCCAGTCCAAACCAAAAATAAAATTATTTTCTGTGTTTGTGAATTGTGTGTGCGCTGTAGCCGCACGTGCATCAACAAAGTAGTGCCAAGCGTGCGCCTGTGTCATAAATAAAGGGCCGGCTGGCTTGACCGTTAAAGGGTGCTGTAACCCCAAAAGTATACTCCAGTCCAAACCCAAAAAAAAAATATTTTCTGTGTTTGTGAATTGTGTGCGCAGTAGCCGCACGTACATCAACAAAGTAGTGCCAAGTGTGCGCCTGTGTCACAAGTAAAGGCCCGGCTGGCTTGACCGTTAAAGGGTGCTGTAACCCCCAAAGTACACTCCAATCCAAACCAAAAAAAAAATTATTTTCTGTGTTTGTGAATTGTGCGCGCAGTAGCCGCACATGCATCAACAAATTAGTGGCAAGCGTGCGCCTGTGTCATAAGTAAAGGGCCAGCAGGCTTGAATGTTAAAGGGTGCTGTAACCCCCAAAGTACACTCCAGTCCAAACCAAAAAAAAAATTATTTTCTGTGTTTGTGAATTGTGTGCGCAGTAGCCGCACGTGCATCAACAAAGTAGTGCCAAGCGTGCGCCTGTGTCATAAGTAAAGGGCCGGCTGGCTTGACCGTTAAAGGGTGCTGTAACCCCCAAAGTACACTTCAGTGCAAACCAAAAAAACAATTATTTTCTGTGTTTGTGAATTGTGTGCGCAGTAGCCGCACGTGAATCAACAAAGTAGTGCCAAGCGTGCGCCTGTGTCATAAGTAAAGGGCCAGCTGGCTTGACCGTTAAAGGGTGCTGTAACCCCCAAAGTACACTACAGTCCAAACCAAAAAAAAAATAATTTTCTGTGTTTGTGAATTGTGTGCGCAGTAGCCGCACGTGCATCAACAAAGTAGTGCCAAGCGTGCGCCTGTATCATAAGTAAAGGGCCGGCTGGCTTGACCGTTAAAGGGTGCTGTAACCCCCAAAGTACACTCCAGTCCAAACCAAAAAAAAAATTATTTTCTGTGTTTGTGAATTGTGTGCGCAGTAGCCGCACGTGCATCAACAAATTAGTGCCAAGCGTGCGCCTGTGTCATAAGTAAAGGGCCGGCTGGCTTGACCGTTAAAGGGTGCTGTAACCCCCAAAGTACACTCCAGTCCAAACCAAAAAAAAAAATATTTTCTGTGTTTGTGAATTGTGTGCGCAGTAGCCGTACATGCATCAACAAAGTAGTGCCAAGCGTGCGCCTGTGTCATAAGTAAAGGGCCGGCTGGCTTGACCATTAAAGGGTGCTGTAACCCCCAAAGTGTACTCCAGTCCAAACCAAAAAAAAATTTATTTTCTGTGTTTGTGAATTGTGTGCGCAGTAGCCGCACGTGCATCAACAAAGTAGTGCCAAGCGTGCGCCTGTGTCATAAGTAAAGGGTCGGCTGGCTTGACCGTTAAAGGGTGCTGTAACCCCCAAAGTACACTCCAAACCAAAAAAATATATATTTTCTATGTTTATGAATTGTGTGCCCTGTAGCCGCACGTGCATCAACAAATTAGTGCCAAGCGTGCGCCTGTGTCATAAGTAAAGGGCCGGCAGGCTTGAACATTAAAGGGTGCTGTAACCCCCAAAGTACACTCCAGTCCAAAGCAAAAAAAATATTATTTTCTGTTTGTGAATTGTGTGCGCAGTAGCCGCACGTGCATCAACAAAGTAGTGCCAAGCGTGCGCCTGTGTCATAAGTAAAGGGCCGGCTGGCTTGACCGTTAAAGGGTGCTGTAACCCCCAAAGTACACTCCAGTCCAAACCAAAGAAAAAATAATTTTCTGTGTTTGTGAATTGTGTGCGCAGTAGCCGCACATGCATCAACAAAGTAGTGCCAAGTGTGTGCCTGTGTCATAAGTAAAGGGCCGGCTGGCTTGACCATTAAAGGGTGCTGTAACCCCCAAAGTATACTCCAGTCCAAACCAAAAAAAAAATTATTTTCTGTGTTTGTGAATTGTGTGCGCAGTAGCCGCACGTGCATCAACAAAGTAGTGCCAAGCGTGCGCCTGTGTCATAAGTAAAGGGTCGGCTGGCTTGACCGTTAAAGGGTGCTGTAACCCCCAAAGTACACTCCAAACCAAAAAAATATATATTTTCTATGTTTATGAATTGTGTGCCCTGTAGCCGCACGTGCATCAACAAATTAGTGCCAAGCGTGCGCCTGTGTCATAAGTAAAGGGCCGGCAGGCTTGAACATTAAAGGGTGCTGTAACCCCCAAAGTACACTCCAGTCCAAACCAAAAAAAAAATTATTTTCTGTGTTTGTGAATTGTGTGCGCAGTAGCCGCACGTGCATCAACAAAGAAGTGCCAAGCGTGCGCCTGTGTCATAAGTAAAGGCCCGGCTGGCTTGACCGTTAAAGGGTGCTGTAACCCCCAAAGTACACTCCAGTCCAAACCAAAAAAAAAATTATTTTCTGTGTTTGTGAATTGTGTGCGCAGTAGCCGCACGTACATCAATAAAGTAGTGCCAAGTGTGCGCCTGTGTCACAAGTAAAGGCCCGGCTGGCTTGACCGTTAAAGGGTGCTGTAACCCCCAAAGTACACTCCAGTCCAAACCAAAAAAAAAATTATTTTCTGTGTTTGTGAATTGTGTGTGCAGTAGATGCACGTGCATCAACAAATTAGTGGCAATCGTGCGCCTGTGTCATAAGTAAAGGGCCAGCAGGCTTGACCGTTAAAGGGTGCTGTAACCCCCAAAGTACACTCCAGTCCAAACCAAAAAAAAAATTATTTTCTGTGTTTGTGAATTGTGTGCGCAGTAGCCGCACGTGCATCAACAAAGTAGTGCCAAGCGTGCGCCTGTGTCATAAGTAAAGAGCCAGCTGGCTTGACTGTTAAAGGGTGCTGTAACCCCCAAAGTACACTCCAGTCCAAACCAAAAAAAAATTATTTTCTGTGTTTGTGAATTGTGTGCGCAGTAGCCGCACGTGCATCAACAAATTAGTGCCAAGCGTGCGCCTGTGTCATAAGTAAAGGGCCGGCAGACTTGACCGTTAAAGGGTGCTGTAACCCCCAAAGTACACTCCAGTCCAAACCAAAAAAAATATAATTTTCTGTGTTTGTGAATTGTGTGCGCAGTAGCCGCACGTGCATCAACAAAGTAGTGCCAAGCGTGCGCCTGTGTCATAAGTAAAGAGCCAGCTGGCTTGACTGTTAAAGGGTGCTGTAACCCCCAAAGTACACT
The DNA here is from genome assembly GCA_031769625.1 of Taudactylus pleione. Taxonomy (NCBI): domain Eukaryota; kingdom Metazoa; phylum Chordata; class Amphibia; order Anura; family Myobatrachidae; genus Taudactylus; species Taudactylus pleione. The sequence goes on from JAUIMM010000135.1 coordinate 4,853,200, forward strand.
CCAGTCCAAACCAAAAAAAAATTTATTTTCTCTGTTTGTGATTTGTGTGCACAGTAGCCGCACGTGCATCAACAAAGTAGTGCCAAGCGTTCGCCTGTGTCATAAGTAAAGGGCCGGCTGGCTTGACTGTTAAAGGGTGCTGTAACCCCCAAAGTACACTCCAGTCCAAACCGAAAAAAAAATTATTTTCTGTGTTTGTGAATTGTGTGCGCAGTAGCCGCACGTGCATCAACAAAGTAGTGCCAAGCGTGCGCCTGTGTCATAAGTAAAGGGCCGGCTGGCTTGACCGTTAAAGGGTGCTGTAACCCCCAAAGTACACTCCAGTCCAAACCAAAAAAAATAATTATTTTCTGTGTTTGTGAATTGTGTGCGCAGTAGCCGCACGTGCATCAACAAAGTAGTGCCAAGCGTGCGCCTGTGTCATAAGTAAAGGGCCGGCTGTCTTGACCGTTAAAGGGTGCTGTAACCCCCAAAGTACACTCCAGTCCAAACCAAAAAAAAAATAATTTTCTGTGTTTGTGAATTGTGTGCGCAGTAGCCGCAAGTGCATCAACAAAGAAGTGCCAAGCGTGCGCCTGTGTCACAAGTAAAGGGCCGGCTGGCTTGACCGTTAAAGGGTGCTGTAACCCCCAAAGTACACTCCAGTCCAAACCAAAAAAAAAATTATTTTCTGTGTTTGTGAATTGTGTGTGCAGTAGCCGCACGTGCATCAACAAATTAGTGCCAAGCGTGCGCCTGTGTAATAAGTAAAGGGTCAGCTGGCTTGACCGTTAAAGGGTGCTGTAACCCCCAAAGTACACTCCAAACCAAAAAAATATATATTTTCTATGTTTATGAATTGTGTGCGCAGTAGCCGCACGTGCATCAACAAAGTAGTGCCAAGCGTGCGCCTGTGTCATAAGTAATGGGCCGGCTGGCTTGACCGTTAAAGGGTGCTGTAACCCCCAAAGTACACTCCAGTCCAAACCAAAAATAAATATATTTTCTGTGTTTGTGAATTGTGTGCGCAGTAGCCACACGTGCATCAACAAAGTAGTGCCAAGCGTGCGCCTGTGTCACAAGTAAAGGGCCAGCTGGCTTGACCGTTAAAGGGTGCTGTAACCCCCAAAGTACACTCCAGTCCAAACCAAAAAAAAAATTATTTTCTGTGTTTGTGAATTGTGTGCGCAGTAGCCGCACGTGCATCAACAAATTAGTGCCAAGCGTGCGCCTGTGTCATAAGTAAAGGGCCGGCAGGCTTGAACGTTAAAGGGTGCTGTAACCCCCAAAGTACACTCCAGTCCAAACCAAAAAAAAAAATATTTTCTGTGTTTGTGAATTGTGTGCGCAGTAGCCGCACGTGTATCAACAAAGTAGTGCCAAGCGTGCGCCTGTGTCATAAGTAAAGGGCCGGCTGGCTTGACCGTTAAAGGGTGATGTAACCTCCAAAGTACACTCCAGTCCAAACCAAAAAAAATATTATTTTCTGTGTTTGTGAATTGTGTGCGCAGTAGCCGCACGTGCATCAACAAAGTAGTGCCAAGCGTGCGCCTGTGTCATAAGTAAAGGGCCAGCTGGCTTGACTGTTAAAGGGTGCTGTATCCCCAAAGTACACTCCAGTCCAAACCAAAAAAAAAATAATTTTCTGTGTTTGTGAATTGTGTGCGCAGTAGCTGCACGTGCATCAACAAAGTAGTGCCAAGCGTGCGCCTGTGTCATAAGTAAAAGGCCGGCTGGCTTGACCGTTAAAGGGTGCTGTAACCCCAAAGTACACTCCAGTGTAAACCGAAAAAAAATTAATTTTCTGTGTTTGTGAATTGTGTGCGCAGTAGCCGCACGTGCATCAACAAAGTAGTGCCAAGCGTGCGCCTGTGTCATAAGTAAAGGGCCGGCTGGCTTGACCGTTAAAGGGTGCTGTAACCCCCAAAGTACACTCCAGTCCAAACCAAAAAAAAAAATTATTTTCTGTGTTTGTGAATTGTGTGCGCAGTAGCCGCACGTGCATCAACAAAGTAGTGCCAAGCGTGCGCCTGTGTCATAAGTAAAGGGCCGGCTGGCTTAACCGTTAAAGGGTGCTGTAACCCCGAAAGTACACTCCAGTCCAAACCAAAAAAAAAATAATTTTCTGTGTTTGTGAATTGTGTGCGCAGTAGCCGCACGTGCATCAACAAAGAAGTGCCAAGCGTGCGCCTGTGTCATAAGTAAAGGGCCGGCTGGCTTGACCGTTAAAGGGTGCTGAAACCCCCAAAGTACACTCCAGTCTAAACTAAAAATAAAATTATTTTCTGTGTTTGTGAATTGTGTGTGCGCTGTAGCCGCACGTGCATCAACAAAGTAGTGCCAAGCGTGCGCCTGTGTCATAAGTAAAGGGCCGGCTGGCTTGACCGTTAAAGGGTGCTCTAACCCCAAAAGTATACTCCAGTCCAAACCAAAAAAAAAATATTTTCTGTGTTTGTGAATTGTGTGTGCGCTGTAGCCGCACGTGCATCAACAAAGTAGTGCCAAGCGTGCGCCTGTGTCATAAGTAAAGGGCCGGCTGGCTTGACCGTTAAAGGGTGCTGTAACCCCCAAAGTATACTCCAGTCCAAACCAAAAAAAAAAATATTTTCTGTGTTTGTGAATTGTGTGCGCAGTAGCCGCACGTGCATCAACAAAGTAGTGCCAAGCGTGCGCCTCTGTCACAAGTAAAGGGCCGGCTGGCTTGACCATTAAAGGGTGCTGTAACCCCCAAAGTACACTCCAGTCCAAACCAAAAAAAAAATTATTTTCTGTGTTTGTGAATTGTGTGCGCAGTAGCCGCACGTGCATCAACAAAGTAGTGCCAAGCGTGCGCCTGTGTCATAAGTAAAGGGCCGGCTGGCTTGACCGTTAAAGGGTGCTGTAACCCCCAAAGTACACTCCAGTCCCAACCAAAAAAACAATTATTTTCTGTGTTTGTGAATTGTGTGCGCAGTAGCCGCACGTGCATCAACAAAGTAGTGCCAAGCGTGCGCCTGTGTCATAAGTAAAGGGCCAGCTGGCTTGACCATTAGAGGGTGCTGTAACCCCCAATGTACACTCCAGTCCAAACCAAAAAAAAAATTATTTTCTGTGTTTGTGAATTGTGTGCGCAGTAGCAGTACGTGCATCAACAAAGTAGTGCCAAGCGTGTGCCTGTGTCATAAGTAAAGGGCCGGCTGGCTTGACCGTAAAAGGGTGCTGTAACCCCCAAAGTACACTCCAGTCCAAACCAAAAAAAAAATTATTTTCTGTGTTTGTGAATTGTGTGCGCAGTAGCCGCACGTGCATCAACAAAGTAGTGCCAAGCGTGCGCCTGGGTCATAAGTAAAGGGCCGGCTGGCTTGACCGTTAAAGGGTGCTGTAACCCCCAAAGTACACTCCAGTCCAAACCAAAAAAAAATGATTTTCTGTGTTTGTGAATTGTGTGCGCAGTAGCCGCTTGTGTATCAACAAAGTAGTGCCAAACGTGCGCCTGTGTCATAAGTAAAGGGCCGGCTGGCTTGACCGTTAAAGGGTGCTGTAACCCCCAAAGTACACTCCAGTCCAAACCGAAAAAAAAAAATTATTTTCTGTGTTTGTGAATTGTGTGCGCAGTAGCCGCACGTGCATCAACAAAGTAGTGCCAAGCGTGCGCCTGTGTCATAAGTAAAGGGCCGGCTGGCTTGACCGTTAAAGGGTGCTGTAACCCCCAAAGTACACTCCAGTCCAAACCAAAAAAAAAATTATTTTCTGCATTTGTGAATTGTGTGCGCTGTAGCTGCTCGTGCATCAACAAAGTAGTGCCAAGTGTGCGCCCGTGTCATAAGTAAAGGGCCGGTTGGCTTGACCGTTAAAGGCTGCTGTAACCCCCAAAGTACACTCCAGTCCAAACCAAAAATAAAATTATTTTCTGTGTTTGTGAATTGTGTGTGCGCTGTAGCCGCACGTGCATCAATAAAGTAGTGCCAAGCGTGCGCCTGTGTCATAAGTAAAGGGCCGGCTGGCTTGACCTTTAAAGGGTGCTGTAACCCCAAAAGTATACTCCTGTCCAAACCAAAAAAAAAAATATTTTCTGTGTTTGTGAATTGTGTGCGCAGTAGCCGCACGTACATCAACAAAGTAGTGCCAAGTGTGCGCCTGTGTCACAAGTAAAGGCCCGGCTGGCTTGACCGTTAAAGGGTGCTGTAACCCCCAAAGTACACTCCAGTCCAAACCAAAAAAAAAATTATTTTCTGTGTTTGTGAATTGTGTGCGCAGTAGCCGCACGTGCATCAACAAATTAGTGGCAATCGTGCGCCTGTGTCATAAGTAAAGGGCCAGCAGGCTTGACCGTTAAAGGGTGCTGTAACCCCCAAAGTACACTCCAGTCCAAACCAAAAAAAAAATTATTTTCTGTGTTTGTGAATTGTGTGCGCAGTAGCCGCACGTGCATCAACAAAGTAGTGCCAAGCGTGCGCCTGTGTCATAAGTAAAGGGCCGGCTGGCTTGACCGTTAAAGGGTGCTGTAACCCCCAAAGTACACTCCAGTCCAAACCAAAAAAAAAATTATTTTCTGTGTTTGTGAATTGTGTGCGCAGTAGCCGTACATGCATCAACAAAGTAGTGCCAAGCGTGCGCCTGTGTCATAAGTAAAGGGCCGGCTGGCTTGACCATTAAAGGGTGCTGTAACCCCCCAAAGTGTACTCCAGTCCAAACCAAAAAAAAAATTATTTTCTGTGTTTGTGAATTGTGTGCGCAGTAGCCGCACGTGCATCAACAAAGTAGTGCCAAGCGTGCGCCTGTGTCATAAGTAAAGGGTCGGCTGGCTTGACCATTAAAGGGTGCTGTAACCCCCAAAGTACACTCCAAACCAAAAAAATATATATTTTCTATGTTTATGAATTGTGTGCCCTGTAGCCGCACGTGCATCAACAAATTAGTGCCAAGCGTGCGCCTGTGTCATAAGTAAAGGGCCGGCAGGCTTGAACATTAAAGGTTGCTGTAACCCCCAAAGTACACTCCAGTCCAAACCAAAAAAAAAATTATTTGCTGTGTTTGTGAATTGTGTGCGCAGTAGCCGCACGTGCATCAACAAAGAAGTGCCAAGCATGCGCCTGTGTCATAAGTAAAGGGCCGGCTGGCTTGACCGTTAAAGGGTGCTCTAACCCCAAAAGTATACTCCAGTCCAAACCAAAAAAAAAATATTTTCTGTGTTTGTGAATTGTGTGTGCGCTGTAGCCGCACGTGCATCAACAAAGTAGTGCCAAGCGTGCGCCTGTGTCATAAGTAAAGGGCCGGCTGGCTTGACCGTTAAAGGGTGCTGTAACCCCCAAAGTATACTCCAGTCCAAACCAAAAAAAAAAATATTTTCTGTGTTTGTGAATTGTGTGCGCAGTAGCCGCACGTGCATCAACAAAGTAGTGCCAAGCGTGCGCCTCTGTCACAAGTAAAGGGCCGGCTGGCTTGACCATTAAAGGGTGCTGTAACCCCCAAAGTACACTCCAGTCCAAACCAAAAAAAAAATTATTTTCTGTGTTTGTGAATTGTGTGCGCAGTAGCCGCACGTGCATCAACAAAGTAGTGCCAAGCGTGCGCCTGTGTCATAAGTAAAGGGCCGGCTGGCTTGACCGTTAAAGGGTGCTGTAACCCCCAAAGTACACTCCAGTCCCAACCAAAAAAACAATTATTTTCTGTGTTTGTGAATTGTGTGCGCAGTAGCCGCACGTGCATCAACAAAGTAGTGCCAAGCGTGCGCCTGTGTCATAAGTAAAGGGCCAGCTGGCTTGACCATTAGAGGGTGCTGTAACCCCCAATGTACACTCCAGTCCAAACCAAAAAAAAAAATATTTTCTGTGTTTGTGAATTGTGTGCGCAGCAGCAGTACGTGCATCAACAAAGTAGTGCCAAGCGTGTGCCTGTGTCATAAGTAAAGGGCCGGCTGGCTTGACCGTAAAAGGGTGCTGTAACCCCCAAAGTACACTCCAGTCCAAACCAAAAAAAAAATTATTTTCTGTGTTTGTGAATTGTGTGCGCAGTAGCCGCACGTGCATCAACAAAGTAGTGCCAAGCGTGCGCCTGGGTCATAAGTAAAGGGCCGGCTGGCTTGACCGTTAAAGGGTGCTGTAACCCCCAAAGTACACTCCAGTCCAAACCAAAAAAAAATTATTTTCTGTGTTTGTGAATTGTGTGCGCAGTAGCCGCACGTGTATCAACAAAGTAGTGCCAAACGTGCGCCTGTGTCATAAGTAAAGGGCCGGCTGGCTTGACCGTTAAAGGGTGCTGTAACCCCCAAAGTACACTCCAGTCCAAACCGAAAAAAAAAAATTATTTTCTGTGTTTGTGAATTGTGTGCGCAGTAGCCGCACGTGCATCAACAAAGTAGTGCCAAGCGTGCGCCTGTGTCATAAGTAAAGGGCCGGCTGGCTTGACCGTTAAAGGGTGCTGTAACCCCCAAAGTACACTCCAGTCCAAACCAAAAAAAAAATTATTTTCTGCATTTGTGAATTGTGTGCGCTGTAGCTGCTCGTGCATCAACAAAGTAGTGCCAAGTGTGCGCCCGTGTCATAAGTAAAGGGCCGGCTGGCTTGACCGTTAAAGGCTGCTGTAACCCCCAAAGTACACTCCAGTCCAAACCAAAAATAAAATTATTTTCTGTGTTTGTGAATTGTGTGTGCGCTGTAGCCGCACGTGCATCAATAAAGTAGTGCCAAGCGTGCGCCTGTGTCATAAGTAAAGGGCCGGCTGGCTTGACCTTTAAAGGGTGCTGTAACCCCAAAAGTATACTCCAGTCCAAACCAAAAAAAAAAATATTTTCTGTGTTTGTGAATTGTGTGCGCAGTAGCTGCACGTACATCAACAAAGTAGTGCCAAGTGTGCGCCTGTGTCACAAGTAAAGGCCCGGCTGGCTTGACCGTTAAAGGGTGCTGTAACCCCCAAAGTACACTCCAGTCCAAACCAAAAAAAAAAATATTTTCTGTGTTTGTGAATTGTGTGCGCAGTAGCCGCACGTACATCAACAAAGTAGTGCCAAGTGTGCGCCTGTGTCACAAGTAAAGGCCCGGCTGGCTTGACCGTTAAAGGGTGCTGTAACCCCCAAAGTACACTCCAGTCCAAACCAAAAAAAAAATTATTTTCTGTGTTTGTGAATTGTGTGCGCAGTAGCCGCACGTGCATCAACAAATTAGTGGCAATCGTGCGCCTGTGTCATAAGTAAAGGGCCAGCAGGCTTGACCGTTAAAGGGTGCTGTAACCCCCAAAGTACACTCCAGTCCAAACCAAAAAAAAAATTATTTTCTGTGTTTGTGAATTGTGTGCGCAGTAGCCGCACGTGCATCAACAAAGTAGTGCCAAGCGTGCGCCTGTGTCATAAGTAAAGGGCCGGCTGGCTTGACCGTTAAAGGGTGCTGTAACCCCCAAAGTACACTCCAGTCCAAACCAAAAAAAAAATTATTTTCTGTGTTTGTGAATTGTGTGCGCAGTAGCCGTACATGCATCAACAAAGTAGTGCCAAGCGTGCGCCTGTGTCATAAGTAAAGGGCCGGCTGGCTTGACCATTAAAGGGTGCTGTAACCCCCAAAGTGTACTCCAGTCCAAACCAAAAAAAAATTTATTTTCTGTGTTTGTGAATTGTGTGCGCAGTAGCCGCACGTGCATCAACAAAGTAGTGCCAAGCGTGCGCCTGTGTCATAAGTAAAGGGTCGGCTGGCTTGACCGTTAAAGGGTGCTGTAACCCCCAAAGTACACTCCAAACCAAAAAAATATATATTTTCTATGTTTATGAATTGTGTGCCCTGTAGCCGCACGTGCATCAACAAATTAGTGCCAAGCGTGCGCCTGTGTCATAAGTAAAGGGCCGGCAGGCTTGAACATTAAAGGTTGCTGTAACCCCCAAAGTACACTCCAGTCCAAACCAAAAAAAAAATTATTTGCTGTGTTTGTGAATTGTGTGCGCAGTAGCCGCACGTGCATCAACAAAGAAGTGCCAAGCATGCGCCTGTGTCATAAGTAAAGGGCCGGCTGGCTTGACCGTTAAAGGGTGCTGTAACCCCCAAAGTACACTCCAGTCCAAACCAAAAAAAAAATTATTTTCTGCGTTTGTGAATTGTGTGCGCAGTAGCCGCACGTGCATCAACAAAGTAGTGCCAAGTGTGCGCCTGTGTCATAAGTAAAGGGCCGGCTGGCTTGAACTTTAAAGGCTGCTGTAACCCCCAAAGTACACTCCAGTCCAAACCAAAAATAAAATTATTTTCTGTGTTTGTGAATTGTGTGTGCGCTGTAGCCGCACGTGCATCAACAAAGTAGTGCCAAGCGTGCGCCTGTGTCATAAATAAAGGGCCGGCTGGCTTGACCATTAAAGGGTGCTGTAACCCCAAAAGTATACTCCAGTCCAAACCCAAAAAAAAAATATTTTCTGTGTTTGTGAATTGTGTGCGCAGTAGCCGCACGTACATCAACAAAGTAGTGCCAAGTGTGCGCCTGTGTCACAAGTAAAGGCCCGGCTGGCTTGACCGTTAAAGGGTGCTGTAACCCCCAAAGTACACTCCAGTCCAAACCAAAAAAAAAATTATTTTCTGTGTTTGTGAATTGTGCGCGCAGTAGCCGCACATGCATCAACAAATTAGTGGCAAGCGTGCGCCTGTGTCATAAGTAAAGGGCCAGCAGGCTTGAATGTTAAAGGGTGCTGTAACCCCCAAAGTACACTCCAGTCCAAACCAAAAAAAAAATTATTTTCTGTGTTTGTGAATTGTGTGCGCAGTAGCCGCACGTGCATCAACAAAGTAGTGCCAAGCGTGCGCCTGTGTCATAAGTAAAGGGCCGGCTGGCTTGACCATTAAAGGGTGCTGTAACCCCCAAAGTACACTTCAGTGCAAACCAAAAAAACAATTATTTTCTGTGTTTGTGAATTGTGTGCGCAGTAGCCGCACGTGAATCAACAAAGTAGTGCCAAGCGTGCGCCTGTGTCATAAGTAAAGGGCCAGCTGGCTTGACCGTTAAAGGGTGCTGTAACCCCCAAAGTACACTACAGTCCAAACCAAAAAAAAAATAATTTTCTGTGTTTGTGAATTGTGTGCGCAGTAGCCGCACGTGCATCAACAAAGTAGTGCCAAGCGTGCGCCTGTATCATAAGTAAAGGGCCGGCTGGCTTGACCGTTAAAGGGTGCTGTAACCCCCAAAGTACACTCCAGTCCAAACCAAAAAAAAAATAATTTTCTGTGTTTGTGAATTGTGTGCGCAGTAGCCGCACGTGCATCAACAAAGTAGTGCCAAGCGTGCGCCTGGGTCATAAGTAAAGGGCCGGCTGGCTTGACCGTTAAAGGGTGCTGTAACCCCCAAAGTACACTCCAGTCCAAACCAAAAAAAAATTATTTTCTGTGTTTGTGAATTGTGTGCGCAGTAGCCGCACGTGTATCAACAAAGTAGTGCCAAACGTGCGCCTGTGTCATAAGTAAAGGGCCGGCTGGCTTGACCGTTAAAGGGTGCTGTAACCCCCAAAGTACACTCCAGTCCAAACCGAAAAAAAAAAATTATTTTCTGTGTTTGTGAATTGTGTGCGCAGTAGCCGCACGTGCATCAACAAAGTAGTGCCAAGCGTGCGCCTGTGTCATAAGTAAAGGGCCGGCTGGCTTGACCGTTAAAGGGTGCTGTAACCCCCAAAGTACACTCCAGTCCAAACCAAAAAAAAAATTATTTTCTGCATTTGTGAATTGTGTGCGCTGTAGCTGCTCGTGCATCAACAAAGTAGTGCCAAGTGTGCGCCCGTGTCATAAGTAAAGGGCCGGCTGGCTTGACCGTTAAAGGCTGCTGTAACCCCCAAAGTACACTCCAGTCCAAACCAAAAATAAAATTATTTTCTGTGTTTGTGAATTGTGTGTGCGCTGTAGCCGCACGTGCATCAATAAAGTAGTGCCAAGCGTGCGCCTGTGTCATAAGTAAAGGGCCGGCTGGCTTGACCTTTAAAGGGTGCTGTAACCCCAAAAGTATACTCCAGTCCAAACCAAAAAAAAATATATTTTCTGTGTTTGTGAATTGTGTGCGCAGTAGCCGCACGTACATCAACAAAGTAGTGCCAAGTGTGCGCCTGTGTCACAAGTAAAGGCCCGGCTGGCTTGACCGTTAAAGGGTGCTGTAACCCCCAAAGTACACTCCAGTCCAAACCAAAAAAAAAATTATTTTCTGTGTTTGTGAATTGTGTGCGCAGTAGCCGCACGTGCATCAACAAATTAGTGGCAATCGTGCGCCTGTGTCATAAGTAAAGGGCCAGCAGGCTTGACCGTTAAAGGGTGCTGTAACCCCCAAAGTACACTCCAGTCCAAACCAAAAAAAAAATTATTTTCTGTGTTTGTGAATTGTGTGCGCAGTAGCCGCACGTGCATCAACAAAGTAGTGCCAAGCGTGCGCCTGTGTCATAAGTAAAGGGCCGGCTGGCTTGACCGTTAAAGGGTGCTGTAACCCCCAAAGTACACTCCAGTCCAAACCAAAAAAAAAATTATTTTCTGTGTTTGTGAATTGTGTGCGCAGTAGCCGTACATGCATCAACAAAGTAGTGCCAAGCGTGCGCCTGTGTCATAAGTAAAGGGCCGGCTGGCTTGACCATTAAAGGGTGCTGTAACCCCCAAAGTGTACTCCAGTCCAAACCAAAAAAAAATTTATTTTCTGTGTTTGTGAATTGTGTGCGCAGTAGCCGCACGTGCATCAACAAAGTAGTGCCAAGCGTGCGCCTGTGTCATAAGTAAAGGGTCGGCTGGCTTGACCGTTAAAGGGTGCTGTAACCCCCAAAGTACACTCCAAACCAAAAAAATATATATTTTCTATGTTTATGAATTGTGTGCCCTGTAGCCGCACGTGCATCAACAAATTAGTGCCAAGCGTGCGCCTGTGTCATAAGTAAAGGGCCGGCAGGCTTGAACATTAAAGGTTGCTGTAACCCCCAAAGTACACTCCAGTCCAAACCAAAAAAAAAATTATTTGCTGTGTTTGTGAATTGTGTGCGCAGTAGCCGCACGTGCATCAACAAAGAAGTGCCAAGCATGCGCCTGTGTCATAAGTAAAGGGCCGGCTGGCTTGACCGTTAAAGGGTGCTGTAACCCCCAAAGTACACTCCAGTCCAAACCAAAAAAAAAATTATTTTCTGCGTTTGTGAATTGTGTGCGCAGTAGCCGCACGTGCATCAACAAAGTAGTGCCAAGTGTGCGCCTGTGTCATAAGTAAAGGGCCGGCTGGCTTGAACTTTAAAGGCTGCTGTAACCCCCAAAGTACACTCCAGTCCAAACCAAAAATAAAATTATTTTCTGTGTTTGTGAATTGTGTGTGCGCTGTAGCCGCACGTGCATCAACAAAGTAGTGCCAAGCGTGCGCCTGTGTCATAAATAAAGGGCCGGCTGGCTTGACCGTTAAAGGGTGCTGTAACCCCAAAAGTATACTCCAGTCCAAACCCAAAAAAAAAATATTTTCTGTGTTTGTGAATTGTGTGCGCAGTAGCCGCACGTACATCAACAAAGTAGTGCCAAGTGTGCGCCTGTGTCACAAGTAAAGGCCCGGCTGGCTTGACCGTTAAAGGGTGCTGTAACCCCCAAAGTACACTCCAGTCCAAACCAAAAAAAAATTTATTTTCTGTGTTTGTGAATTGTGCGCGCAGTAGCCGCACATGCATCAACAAATTAGTGGCAAGCGTGCGCCTGTGTCATAAGTAAAGGGCCAGCAGGCTTGAATGTTAAAGGGTGCTGTAACCCCCAAAGTACACTCCAGTCCAAACCAAAAAAAAAATTATTTTCTGTGTTTGTGAATTGTGTGCGCAGTAGCCGCACGTGCATCAACAAAGTAGTGCCAAGCGTGCGCCTGTGTCATAAGTAAAGGGCCGGCTGGCTTGACCATTAAAGGGTGCTGTAACCCCCAAAGTACACTTCAGTGCAAACCAAAAAAACAATTATTTTCTGTGTTTGTGAATTGTGTGCGCAGTAGCCGCACGTGAATCAACAAAGTAGTGCCAAGCGTGCGCCTGTGTCATAAGTAAAGGGCCAGCTGGCTTGACCGTTAAAGGGTGCTGTAACCCCCAAAGTACACTACAGTCCAAACCAAAAAAAAAATAATTTTCTGTGTTTGTGAATTGTGTGCGCAGTAGCCGCACGTGCATCAACAAAGTAGTGCCAAGCGTGCGCCTGTATCATAAGTAAAGGGCCGGCTGGCTTGACCGTTAAAGGGTGCTGTAACCCCCAAAGTACACTCCAGTCCAAACCAAAAAAAAAATTATTTTCTGTGTTTGTGAATTGTGTGCGCAGTAGCCGCACGTGCATCAACAAATTAGTGCCAAGCGTGCGCCTGTGTCATAAGTAAAGGGCCGGCTGGCTTGACCGTTAAAGGGTGCTGTAACCCCCAAAGTACACTCCAGTCCAAACCAAAAAAAAAAATATTTTCTGTGTTTGTGAATTGTGTGCGCAGTAGCCGTACATGCATCAACAAAGTAGTGCCAAGCGTGCGCCTGTGTCATAAGTAAAGGGCCGGCTGGCTTGACCATTAAAGGGTGCTGTAACCCCCAAAGTGTACTCCAGTCCAAACCAAAAAAAAATTTATTTTCTGTGTTTGTGAATTGTGTGCGCAGTAGCCGCACGTGCATCAACAAAGTAGTGCCAAGCGTGCGCCTGTGTCATAAGTAAAGGGTCGGCTGGCTTGACCGTTAAAGGGTGCTGTAACCCCCAAAGTACACTCCAAACCAAAAAAATATATATTTTCTATGTTTATGAATTGTGTGCCCTGTAGCCGCACGTGCATCAACAAATTAGTGCCAAGCGTGCGCCTGTGTCATAAGTAAAGGGCCGGCAGGCTTGAACATTAAAGGGTGCTGTAACCTCCAAAGTACACTCCAGTCCAAAGCAAAAAAAAAATTATTTTCTGTTTGTGAATTGTGTGCGCAGTAGCCGCACGTGCATCAACAAAGTAGTGCCAAGCGTGCGCCTGTGTCATAAGTAAAGGGCCGGCTGGCTTGACCGTTAAAGGGTGCTGTAACCCCCAAAGTACACTCCAGTCCAAACCAAAGAAAAAATAATTTTCTGTGTTTGTGAATTGTGTGCGCAGTAGCCGCACATGCATCAACAAAGTAGTGCCAAGTGTGTGCCTGTGTCATAAGTAAAGGGCCGGCTGGCTTGACCATTAAAGGGTGCTGTAACCCCCAAAGTATACTCCAGTCCAAACCAAAAAAAAAATTATTTTCTGTGTTTGTGAATTGTGTGCGCAGTAGCCGCACGTGTATCAACAAAGTAGTGCCAAGCGTGCACCTGTGTCATAAGTAAAGGGTCGGCTGGTTTGACCGTTAAAGGGTGCTGTAACCCCCAAAGTACACTCCAAACCAAAAAAATATATATTTTCTATGTTTATGAATTGTGTGCCCTGTAGCCGCACGTGCATCAACAAATTAGTGCCAAGTGTGCGCCTGTGTCATAAGTAAAGGGCCGGCAGGCTTGAACATTAAAGGGTGCTGTAACCCCCAAAGTACACTCCAGTCCAAACCAAAAAAAAAATTATTTTCTGTGTTTGTGAATTGTGTGCGCAGTAGCCGCACGTGCATCAACAAAGAAGTGCCAAGCGTGCACCTGTGTCATAAGTAAAGGCCCGGCTGGCTTGACCGTTAAAGGGTGCTGTAACCCCCAAAGTACACTCCAGTCCAAACCAAAAAAAAAAATATTTTCTGTGTTTGTGAATTGTGTGCGCAGTAGCCGCACGTACATCAATAAAGTAGTGCCAAGTGTGCGCCTGTGTCACAAGTAAAGGCCCGGCTGGCTTGACCGTTAAAGGGTGCTGTAACCCCCAAAGTACACTCCAGTCCAAACCAAAAAAAAAATTATTTTCTGTGTTTGTGAATTGTGTGCGCAGTAGCCGCACGTGCATCAACAAATTAGTGGCAATCGTGCGCCTGTGTCATAAGTAAAGGGCCAGCAGGCTTGACCGTTAAAGGGTGCTGTAACCCCCAAAGTACACTCCAGTCCAAACCAAAAAAAAAATTATTTTCTGTGTTTGTGAATTGTGTGCGCAGTAGCCGCACGTGCATCAACAAAGTAGTGCCAAGCGTGCGCCTGTGTCATAAGTAAAGGGCCAGCTGGCTTGACCGTTAAAGGGTGCTGTAACCCCCAAAGTACACTCCAGTCCAAACCAAAAAAAAAAATATTTTCTGTGTTTGTGAATTGTGTGCGCAGTAGCCGTACATGCATCAACAAAGTAGTGCCAAGCGTGCGCCTGTGTCATAAGTAAAGGGCCGGCTGGCTTGACCATTAAAGGGTGCTGTAACCCCCAAAGTGTACTCCAGTCCAAACCAAAAAAAAATTTATTTTCTGTGTTTGTGAATTGTGTGCGCAGTAGCCGCACGTGCATCAACAAAGTAGTGCCAAGCGTGCGCCTGTGTCATAAGTAAAGGGTCAGCTGGCTTGACCGTTAAAGGGTGCTGTAACCCCCAAAGTACACTCCAAACCAAAAAAATATATATTTTCTATGTTTATGAATTGTGTGCCCTGTAGCCGCACGTGCATCAACAAATTAGTGCCAAGCGTGCGCCTGTGTCATAAGTAAAGGGCCGGCAGGCTTGAACATTAAAGGGTGCTGTAACCCCCAAAGTACACTCCAGTCCAAACCAAAAAAAAAATTATTTTCTGTGTTTGTGAATTGTGTGCGCAGTAGCCGCACGTGCATCAACAAAGAAGTGCCAAGCGTGCGCCTGTGTCATAAGTAAAGGGCCGGCTGGCTTGACTGTTAAAGGGTGCTGTAACCCCCAAAGTACACTCCAGTCCAAACCAAAAAAAAAATTATTTTCTGCGTTTGTGAATTGTGTGCGCAGTAGCCGCACGTGCATCAACAATGTAGTGCCAAGTGTGCGCCTGTGTCATAAGTAAAGGGCCGGCTGGCTTGAACTTTAAAGGCTGCTGTAACCCCCAAAGTACACTCCAGTCCAAACCAAAAATAAAATTATTTTCTGTGTTTGTGAATTGTGTGTGCGCTGTAGCCGCAAGTGCATCACAAAGTAGTGCCAAGTGTGCGCCCGTGTCATAAGTAAAGGGCCGGCTGGCTTGACCGTTAAAGGCTGCTGTAACCCCCAAAGTACACTCCAGTCCAAA
This sequence comes from Taudactylus pleione, assembly GCA_031769625.1. Classification (NCBI taxonomy): domain Eukaryota; kingdom Metazoa; phylum Chordata; class Amphibia; order Anura; family Myobatrachidae; genus Taudactylus; species Taudactylus pleione. The sequence continues at coordinate 4,868,232 of JAUIMM010000135.1, forward strand.
CCAAAAATAAAATTATTTTCTGTGTTTGTGAATTGTGTGTGCGCTATAGCCGCACGTGCATCAATAAAGTAGTGCCAAGCATGCGCCTGTGTCATAAGTAAAGGGCCGGCTGGCTTGACCTTTAAAGGGTGCTGTAACCCCAAAAGTATACTCCAGTCCAAACCAAAAAAAATAAAATTTTCTGTGTTTGTGAATTGTGTGCGCAGTAGCCGCACGTACATCAACAAAGTAGTGCCAAGTGTGCGCCTGTGTCACAAGTAAAGGCCCGGCTGGCTTGACCGTTAAAGGGTGCTGTAACCCCCAAAGTACACTCCAGTCCAAACCAAAAAAAAAAATATTTTCTGTGTTTGTGAATTGTGTGCGCAGTAGCCGCACGTGCATCAACAAATTAGTGGCAATCGTGCGCCTGTGTCATAAGTAAAGGGCCAGCAGGCTTGACCGTTAAAGGGTGCTGTAACCCCCAAAGTACACTCCAGTCCAAACCAAAAAAAAAATTATTTTCTGTGTTTGTGAATTGTGTGCGCAGTAGCCGCACGTGCATCAACAAAGTAGTGCCAAGCGTGCGCCTGTGTCATAAGTAAAGGGCCGGCTGGCTTGACCGTTAAAGGGTGCTGTAACCCCCAAAGTACACTCCAGTCCAAACCAAAAAAAAAATTATTTTCTGTGTTTGTGAATTGTGTGCGCAGTAGCCGTACATGCATCAACAAAGTAGTGCCAAGCGTGCGCCTGTGTCATAAGTAAAGGGCCGGCTGGCTTGACCATTAAAGGGTGCTGTAACCCCCAAAGTGTACTCCAGTCCAAACCAAAAAAAAATTTATTTTCTGTGTTTGTGAATTGTGTGCGCAGTAGCCGCACGTGCATCAACAAAGTAGTGCCAAGCGTACGCCTGTGTCATAAGTAAAGGGTCGGCTGGCTTGACCGTTAAAGGGTGCTGTAACCCCCAAAGTACACTCCAAACCAAAAAAATATATATTTTCTATGTTTATGAATTGTGTGCCCTGTAGCCGCACGTGCATCAACAAATTAGTGCCAAGCGTGCGCCTGTGTCATAAGTAAAGGGCCGGCAGGCTTGAACATTAAAGGTTGCTGTAACCCCCAAAGTACACTCCAGTCCAAACCAAAAAAAAAATTATTTTCTGTGTTTGTGAATTGTGTGCGCAGTAGCCGCACGTGCATCAACAAAGAAGTGCCAAGCATGCGCCTGTGTCATAAGTAAAGGGCCGGCTGGCTTGACCGTTAAAGGGTGCTGTAACCCCCAAAGTACACTCCAGTCCAAACCAAAAAAAAAATTATTTTCTGCGTTTGTGAATTGTGTGCGCAGTAGCCGCACGTGCATCAACAAAGTAGTGCCAAGTGTGCGCCTGTGTCATAAGTAAAGGGCCGGCTGGCTTGAACTTTAAAGGCTGCTGTAACCCCCAAAGTACACTCCAGTCCAAACCAAAAATAAAATTATTTTCTGTGTTTGTGAATTGTGTGTGCGCTGTAGCCGCACGTGCATCAACAAAGTAGTGCCAAGCGTGCGCCTGTGTCATAAATAAAGGGCCGGCTGGCTTGACCGTTAAAGGGTGCTGTAACCCCAAAAGTATACTCCAGTCCAAACCCAAAAAAAAAATATTTTCTGTGTTTGTGAATTGTGTGCGCAGTAGCCGCACGTACATCAACAAAGTAGTGCCAAGTGTGCGCCTGTGTCACAAGTAAAGGCCCGGCTGGCTTGACCGTTAAAGGGTGCTGTAACCCCCAAAGTACACTCCAGTCCAAACCAAAAAAAAAATTATTTTCTGTGTTTGTGAATTGTGCGCGCAGTAGCCGCACATGCATCAACAAATTAGTGGCAAGCGTGCGCCTGTGTCATAAGTAAAGGGCCAGCAGGCTTGAATGTTAAAGGGTGCTGTAACCCCCAAAGTACACTCCAGTCCAAACCAAAAAAAAAATTATTTTCTGTGTTTGTGAATTGTGTGCGCAGTAGCCGCACGTGCATCAACAAAGTAGTGCCAAGCGTGCGCCTGTGTCATAAGTAAAGGGCCGGCTGGCTTGACCGTTAAAGGGTGCTGTAACCCCCAAAGTACACTTCAGTGCAAACCAAAAAAACAATTATTTTCTGTGTTTGTGAATTGTGTGCGCAGTAGCCGCACGTGAATCAACAAAGTAGTGCCAAGCGTGCGCCTGTGTCATAAGTAAAGGGCCAGCTGGCTTGACCGTTAAAGGGTGCTGTAACCCCCAAAGTACACTACAGTCCAAACCAAAAAAAAAATAATTTTCTGTGTTTGTGAATTGTGTGCGCAGTAGCCGCACGTGCATCAACAAAGTAGTGCCAAGCGTGCGCCTGTATCATAAGTAAAGGGCCGGCTGGCTTGACCGTTAAAGGGTGCTGTAACCCCCAAAGTACACTCCAGTCCAAACCAAAAAAAAAATTATTTTCTGTGTTTGTGAATTGTGTGCGCAGTAGCCGCACGTGCATCAACAAATTAGTGCCAAGCGTGCGCCTGTGTCATAAGTAAAGGGCCGGCTGGCTTGACCGTTAAAGGGTGCTGTAACCCCCAAAGTATACTCCAGTCCAAACCAAAAAAAAAATTATTTTCTGTGTTTGTGAATTGTGTGCGCAGTAGCCGCACATGCATCAACAAAGTAGTGCCAAGCGTGCGCCTGTGTCATAAGTAAAGGGCCGGCTGGCTTGACCATTAAAGGGTGCTGTAACCCCCAAAGTGTACTCCAGTCCAAACCAAAAAAAAATTTATTTTCTGTGTTTGTGAATTGTGTGCGCAGTAGCCGCACGTGCATCAACAAAGTAGTGCCAAGCGTGCGCCTGTGTCATAAGTAAAGGGTCGGCTGGCTTGACCGTTAAAGGGTGCTGTAACCCCCAAAGTACACTCCAAACCAAAAAAAAATATATTTTCTATGTTTATGAATTGTGTGCCCTGTAGCCGCACGTGCATCAACAAATTAGTGCCAAGCGTGCGCCTGTGTCATTAGTAAAGGGCCGGCAGGCTTGAACATTAAAGGGTGCTGTAACCCCCAAAGTACACTCCAGTCCAAAGCAAAAAAAAAATTATTTTCTGTGTTTGTGAATTGTGTGCGCAGTAGCCGCACGTGCATCAACAAAGTAGTGCCAAGCGTGCGCCTGTGTCATAAGTAAAGGGCCGGCTGGCTTGACCGTTAAAGGGTGCTGTAACCCCCAAAGTACACTCCAGTCCAAACCAAAAAAAAAATAATTTTCTGTGTTTGTGAATTGTGTGCGCAGTAGCCGCACATGCATCAACAAAGTAGTGCCAAGTGTGTGCCTGTGTCATAAGTAAAGGGCCGGCTGGCTTGACCATTAAAGGGTGCTGTAACCCCCAAAGTATACTCCAGTCCAAACCAAAAAAAAAAATTATTTTCTGTGTTTGTGAATTGTGTGCGCAGTAGCCGCACGTGCATCAACAAAGTAGTGACAAGCGTGCGCCTGTGTCATAAGTAAAGGGTCGGCTGGCTTGACCGTTAAAGGGTGCTGTAACCCCCAAAGTACACTCCAAACCAAAAAAATATATATTTTCTATGTTTATGAATTGTGTGCCCTGTAGCCGCATGTGCATCAACAAATTAGTGCCAAGCGTGCGCCTGTGTCATAAGAAAAGGGCCGGCAGGCTTGAACATTAAAGGGTGCTGTAACCCCCAAAGTACACTCCAGTCCAAACCAAAAAAAAAATTATTTTCTGTGTTTGTGAATTGTGTGCGCAGTAGCCGCACGTGCATCAACAAAGAAGTGCCAAGCGTGCGCCTGTGTCATAAGTAAAGGCCCGGCTGGCTTGACCGTTAAAGGGTGCTGTAACCCCCAAAGTACACTCCAGTCCCAAACCAAAAAAAAAATTATTTTCTGTGTTTGTGAATTGTGTGCGCAGTAGCCGCACGTACATAAATAAAGTAGTGCCAAGTGTGCGCCTGTGTCACAAGTAAAGGCCCGGCTGGCTTGACCGTTAAAGGGTGCTGTAACCCCCAAAGTACACTCCAGTCCAAACCAAAAAAAAAATTATTTTCTGTGTTTGTGAATTGTGTGCGCAGTAGCCGCACGTGCATCAACAAATTAGTGGCAATCGTGCGCCTGTGTCATAAGTAAAGGGCCAGCAGGCTTGACCGTTAAAGGGTGCTGTAACACCCAAAGTACACTCCAGTCCAAACCAAAAAAAAAATATTTTCTGTGTTTGTGAATTGTGTGCGCAGTAGCCGCACGTGCATCAACAAAGTAGTGCCAAGCGTGCGCCTGTGTCATAAGTAAAGGGTCGGCTGGCTTGACCGTTAAAGGGTGCTGTAACCCCCAAAGTACACTCAAAACCAAAAAAATATATATTTTCTATGTTTATGAATTGTGTGCCCTGTAGCCGCACGTGCATCAACAAATTAGTGCCAAGCGTGCGCCTGTGTCATAAGTAAAGGGCCGGCAGGCTTGAACATTAAAGGGTGCTGTAACCCCCAAAGTACACTCCAGTCCAAACCAAAAAAAAATTATTTTCTGTTTGTGAATTGTGTGCGCAGTAGCCGCACGTGCATCAACAAAGTAGTGCCAAGCGTGCGCCTGTGTCATAAGTAAAGGGCCGGCTGGCTTGACCGTTAAAGGGTGCTGTAACCCCCAAAGTACACTCCAGTCCAAACCAAAGAAAAAATAATTTTCTGTGTTTGTGAATTGTGTGCGCAGTAGCCACACATGCATCAACAAAGTAGTGCCAAGTGTGTGCCTGTGTCATAAGTAAAGGGCCGGCTGGCTTGACCATTAAAGGGTGCTGTAACCCCCAAAGTATACTCCAGTCCAAACCAAAAAAAAAATTATTTTCTGTGTTTGTGAATTGTGTGCGCAGTAGCCGCACGTGCATCAACAAAGTAGTGCCAAGCGTGCGCCTGTGTCATAAGTAAAGGGTCGGCTGGCTTGACCGTCAAAGGGTGCTGTAACCCCCAAAGTACACTCCAAACCAAAAAAATATATATTTTCTATGTTTATGAATTGTGTGCCCTGTAGCCGCACGTGCATCAACAAATTAGTGCCAAGCGTGCGCCTGTGTCATAAGTAAAGGGCCGGCAGGCTTGAACATTAAAGGGTGCTGTAACCCCCAAAGTACACTCCAGTCCAAACCAAAAAAAAAATTATTTTCTGTGTTTGTGAATTGTGTGCGCAGTAGCCGCACGTGCATCAACAAAGAAGTGCCAAGCGTGCGCCTGTGTCATAAGTAAAGGCCCGGCTGGCTTGACCGTTAAAGGGTGCTGTAACCCCCAAAGTACACTCCAGTCCAAACCAAAAAAAAAATTATTTTCTGTGTTTGTGAATTGTGTGCGCAGTAGCCGCACGTACATCAATAAAGTAGTGCCAAGTGTGCGCCTGTGTCACAAGTAAAGGCCCGGCTGGCTTGACCGTTAAAGTGTGCTGTAACCCCCAAAGTACACTCCAGTCCAAACCAAAAAAAAAAATTATTTTCTGTGTTTGTGAATTGTGTGCGCAGTAGCCGCACGTGCATCAACAAATTAGTGGCAATCGTGCGCCTGTGTCATAAGTAAAGGGCCAGCAGGCTTGACCGTTAAAGGGTGCTGTAACCCCCAAAGTACACTCCAGTCCAAACCAAAAAAAAAATTATTTTCTGTGTTTGTGAATTGTGTGCGCAGTAGCCGCACGTGCATCAACAAAGTTGTGCCAAGCGTGCGCCTGTGTCATAAGTAAAGGGCCGGCTGGCTTGACCGTTAAAGGGTGCTGTAACCCCCAAAGTACACTCCAGTCCAAACCAAAAAAAAAAATATTTTCTGTGTTTGTGAATTGTGTGCGCAGTAGCCGTACATGCATCAACAAAGTAGTGCCAAGCGTGCGCCTGTGTCATAAGTAAAGGGCCGGCTGGCTTGACCATTAAAGGGTGCTGTAAACCCCAAAGTGTACTCCAGTCCAAACCAAAAAAAAATTTATTTTCTGTGTTTGTGAATTGTGTGCGCAGTAGCCGCACGTGCATCAACAAAGTAGTGCCAAGCGTGCGCCTGTGTCATAAGTAAAGGGTCGGCTGGCTTGACCGTTAAAGGGTGCTGTAACCCCCAAAGTACACTCCAAACCAAAAAAATATATATTTTCTATGTTTATGAATTGTGTGCCCTGTAGCCGCACGTGCATCAACAAATTAGTGCCAAGCGTGCGCCTGTGTCATAAGTAAAGGGCCGGCAGGCTTGAACATTAAAGGGTGCTGTAACCCCCAAAGTACACTCCAGTCCAAACCAAAAAAAAAATTATTTTCTGTGTTTGTGAATTGTGTGCGCAGTAGCCGCACGTGCATCAACAAAGAAGTGCCAAGCGTGCGCCTGTGTCATAAGTAAAGGGCCGGCTGGCTTGACCGTTAAAGGGTGCTGTAACCCCCAAAGTACACTCCAGTCCAAACCCAAAAAAAAATTATTTTCTGCGTTTGTGAATTGTGTGCGCAGTAGCCGCACGTGCATCAACAAAGTAGTGCCAAGTGTGCGCCTGTGTCATAAGTAAAGGGCCGGCTGGCTTGAACTTTAAAGGCTGCTGTAACCCCCAAAGTACACTCCAGTCCAAACCAAAAATAAAATTATTTTCTGTGTTTGTGAATTGTGTGTGCGCTGTATCCGCAAGTGCATCACAAAGTAGTGCCAAGCGTGCGCCTGTGTCATAAGTAAAGGGCCGGCTGGTTTGACTGTTAAAGGGTGCTGTAACCCCAAAAGTACACTCCAGTCCAAACTAAAAAAAAAAATATTTTCTGTGTTTGTGAATTGTGGTGCGCAGTAGCCGCACGTACATCAACAAAGTAGTGCCAAGTGTGCGCCTGTGTCACAAGTAAAGGCCCGGCTGGCTTGACCGTTAAAGGGTGCTGTAACCCCCAAAGTACACTCCAGTCCAAACCAAAAAAAAAATTATTTTCTGTGTTTGTGAATTGTGCGCGCAGTAGCCGCACATGCATCAACAAATTAGTAGCAAGCGTGCGCCTGTGTCATAAGTAAAGGGCCAGCAGGCTTGAATGTTAAAGGGTGCTGTAACCCCCAAAGTACACTCCAGTCCAAACCAAAAAAACAAATATTTTCTGTGTTTGTGAATTGTGTGCGCAGTAGCCGCACGTGAATCAACAAAGTAGTGCCAAGCGTGCGCCTGTGTCATAAGTAAAGGGCCAGCTGGCTTGACCGTTAAAGGGTGCTGTAACCCCCAAAGTACACAACAGTCCAAACCAAAAAAAAAATAATTTTCTGTGTTTGTGAATTGTGTGCGCAGTAGCCGCACGTGCATCAACAAAGTAGTGCCAAGCGTGCGCCTGTATCATAAGTAAAGGGCCGGCTGGCTTGACCATTAAAGGGTGCTGTAACCCCCAAAGTACACTCCAGTCCAAACCAAAAAAAAAATATTTTCTGTGTTTGTGAATTGTGTGCGCAGTAGCCGCACGTGCATCAACAAATTAGTGCCAAGCGTGCGCCTGTATCATAAGTAAAGGGCCGGCTGGCTTGACCGTTAAAGGGTGCTGTAACCCCCAAAGTACACTCCAGTCCAAACCAAAAAAAAAAATTATTTTCTGTGTTTTGTGAATTGTGTGCGCAGTAGCCGCACATGCATCAACAAAGTAGTGCCAAGCGTGCGCCTGTGTCATAAGTAAAGGGCCGGCTGGCTTGACCATTAAAGGGTGCTGTAACCCCCAAAGTGTACTCCAGTCCAAACCAAAAAAAAAATTTATTTTCTGTGTTTGTGAATTGTGTGCGCAGTAGCCGCACGTGCATCAACAAAGTAGTGCCAAGCGTGCGCCTGTGTCATAAGTAAAGGGTCGGCTGGCTTGACCGTTAAAGGGTGCTGTAACCCCCAAAGTACACTCCAAACCAAAAAAATATATATTTTCTATGTTTATGAATTGTGTGCCCTGTAGCCGCACGTGCATCAACAAATTAGTGCCAAGCGTGCGCCTGTGTCATAAGTAAAGGGCCGGCAGGCTTGAACATTAAAGGGTGCTGTAACCCCCAAAGTACACTCCAGTCCAAAGCAAAAAAAAAATTATTTTCTGTGTTTGTGAATTGTGTGCGCAGTAGCCGCACGTGCATCAACAAAGTAGTGCCAAGCGTGCGCCTGTGTCATAAGTAAAGGGCCGGCTGGCTTGACCATTAAAGGGTGCTGTAACCCCCAAAGTACACTCCAGTCCAAACCAAAAAAAAAATAATTTTCTGTGTTTGTGAATTGTGTGCGCAGTAGCTGCACATGCATCAACAAAGTAGTGCCAAGCGTGTGCCTGTGTCATAAGTAAAGGGCCGGCTGGCTTGACCATTAAAGGGTGCTGTAACCCCCAAAGTATACTCCAGTCCAAACCAAAAAAAAAATTATTTTCTGTGTTTGTGAATTGTGTGCGCAGTAGCCGCACGTGCATCAACAAAGTAGTGCCAAGCGTGCGCCTGTGTCATAAGTAAAGGGTCAGCTGGCTTGACCGTTAAAGGGTGCTGTAACCCCCAAAGTACACTCCAAACCAAAAAAATATATATTTTCTATGTTTATGAATTGTGTGCCCTGTAGCCGCACGTGCATCAACAAATTAGTGCCAAGCGTGCACCTGTGTCATAAGTAAAGGGCCGGCAGGCTTGAACATTAAAGGGTGCTGTAACCCCCAAAGTACACTCCAGTCCAAACCAAAAAAAAAATTATTTTCTGTGTTTGTGAATTGTGTGCGCAGTAGCCGCATGTGCATCAACAAAGAAGTGCCAAGCGTGCGCCTGTGTCATAAGTAAAGGGCCGGCTGGCTTGACCGTTAAAGGGTGCTGTAACCCCCAAAGTACACTCCAGTCCAAACCAAAAAAAAAATTATTTTCTGCGTTTGTGAATTGTGTGCGCAGTAGCCGCACGTGCATCAACAAAGTAGTGCCAAGTGTGCGCCTGTGTCAAAAGTAAAGGGCCGGCTGGCTTGAACTTTAAAGGCTGCTGTAACCCCCAAAGTAAACTCCAGTCCAAACAAAAAATAAAATTTTTTTCTGTGTTTGTGAATTGTGTGTGCGCTGTAGCCGCACGTGCATCAACAAAGTAGTGCCAAGCGTGCGCCTGTGTCATAAGTAAAGGGCCGGCTGGCTTGACCGTTAAAGGGTGCTGTAACCCCAAAAGTATACTCCAGTCCAAACCAAAAAAAAAAATATTTTCTGTGTTTGTGAATTGTGTGCGCAGTAGCCGCACGTACATCAACAAAGTAGTGCCAAGTGTGCGCCTGTGTCACAAGTAAAGGCCCGGCTGGCTTGACCGTTAAAGGGTGCTGTAACCCCCAAAGTACACTCCAGTCCAAACCAAAAAAAAAATTATTTTCTGTGTTTGTGAATTGTGCGCGCAGTAGCCGCACATACATCAACAAATTAGTGGCAAGCGTGCGCCTGTGTCATAAGTAAAGGGCCAGCAGGCTTGAATGTTAAAGGGTGCTGTAACCCCCAAAGTACACTCCAGTCCAAACCAAAAAAAAAATTATTTTCTGTGTTTCTGAATTGTGTGCGCAGTAGCCGCACGTGCATCAACAAAGTAGTGCCAAGCGTGCGCCTGTGTCATAAGTAAAGGGCCGGCTGGCTTGACCGTTAAAGGGTGCTGTAACCCCCAAAGTACACTTCAGTCCAAACCAAAAAAACAATTATTTTCTGTGTTTGTGAATTGTGTGCGCAGTAGCCGCACGTGAATCAACAAAGTAGTGCCAAGCGTGCGCTTGTGTCATAAGTAAAGGGCCAGCTGGCTTGACCGTTAAAGGGTGCTGTAACCCCCAAAGTACACTACAGTCCAAACCAAAAAAAATAATTATTTTCTGTGTTTGTGAATTGTGTGCGCAGTAGCCGCACGTGCATCAACAAAGTAGTGCCAAGCGTGCGCCTGTATCATAAGTAAAGGGCCGGCTGGCTTGACCGTTAAAGGGTGCTGTAACCCCCAAAGTACACTCCAGTCCAAACCAAAAAAAAAATTATTTTCTGTGTTTGTGAATTGTGTGCGCAGTAGCCGCACGTGCATCAACAAAGTAGTGCCAAGCGTGCGCCTGTGTCATAAGTAAAGGGCCGGCTGGCTTGACCGTTAAAGGGTGCTGTAACCCCCAAAGTACACTCCAGTCCAAACCAAAAAAAATAATTTTCTGTGTTTGTGAATTGTGTGCGCAGTAGCCGCACGTGCATCAACAAATTAGTGCCAAGCGTGCGCCTGTGTCATAAGTAAAGGGCCGGCAGGCTTGAACGTTAAAGGGTGCTGTAACCCCGAAAGTACACTCCAGTCCAAACCAAAAAAAAATTATTTTCTGTGTTTGTGAATTGTGTGCGCAGTAGCCGCACGTGCATCAACAAAGTAGTGCCAAGCGTGCGCCTGTGTCATAAGTAAAGGGCCGGCTGGCTTGACCGTTAAAGGGTGCTGTAACCCCCAAAGTACACTCCAGTCCAAAACAAAGAAAAAAAAAATATTTTCTGAGTTTGAGAATTGTGTGCGCAGTAGCCGCACGTGCATCAACAAAGTAGTGGCAAACGTGTGCCTGTGTCATAAGTAAAGGGCCAGCTGGCTTGACCGTTAAAGGATGCTATAACCCCCAAAGTACACTCCAGTCCAAACCAAAAAAAAAATATTTTCTGTGTTTGTGAATTGTGTGCGCAGTAGCCGCACGTGCATCAACAAATTAGTGCCAAGCGTGCGCCTGTGTCATAAGTAATGGGCCGGCTGGCTTGACCATTAAAGGGTGCTGGAACCCCCAAAGTACACTCCAGTCCAAACCAAAAAAACAATTATTTTCTGTGTTTGTGAATTGTGTGCGCAGTAGCCGCACGTGCATCAACAAAGTAGTGCCAAGCGTGCGCCTGTGTCATAAGTAAAGGGCCAGCTGGCTTGACCGTTAAAGGGTGCTGTAACCCCCAATGTACACTCCAGTCCAAATAAAAAAAAAAATTATTTTCTGTGTTTGCGAATTGTGTGCGCAGTAGACGCACGTGCATCAACAAAGTAGTGCCAAGCGTGCGCCTGTGTCATAAGTAAAGGGCCGGCTGGCTTGACTGTTAAAGGGTGCTGTAACCCCCAAAGTACACTCCAGTCCAAACCAAAAAAAAAATTATTTTCTGTGTTTGTGAATTGTGTGCGCAGTAGCCGCGCGTGCATCAACAAAGTAGTGCCAAGCGTGCGCCTGTGTCATAAGTAAAGGGCCAGCTGGCTTGACCGTTAAAGGGTGCTGTAGCCCCCAAAGTATACTCCAGTCCAAACCAAAAAAAAAAATATTTTCTGTGTTTGTGAATTGTGTGCACAGTAGCCGCACGTGCATCAACAAAGTAGTGCCAAGCGTGCGTCTGTGTCATAAGTAAAGGCCCGGCTGGCTTGACCGTTAAAGGGTGCTGTAACCCCCAAAGTACACTCCAGTCCAAACCAAAAAAAAAATTATTTTCTGTGTTTGTGAATTGTGTGTGCAGTAGCTGCACGTGCATCAACAAATTAGTGCCAAGCGTGCGCCTGTGTCATAAGTAAAGGGGCGGCTGGCTTGACCATTAAAGGGTGCTGTAACCCCCAAAGTACACTCCAGTCCAAACCAAAAAAATAATAATTTTCCGTGTTTGTGAATTGTGTGCGCAGTAGCCACACGTGCATCAACAAAGTAGTGCCAAGCGTGCGCCTGTGTCATAAGTAAAGGGCCGGCTGGCTTGACCGTTAAAAGGTGCTGTAACCCCCAAAGTACACTCCAGTCCAAACCAAAAAAAAATTATTTTCTGTGTTTGTGAATTGTGTGCGCAGTAGCCGCACGTGCATCAACAAAGTAGTGCCAAGCGTGCACCTGTGTCATAAGTAAAGGGCCAGCTGGCTTGACTGTTAAAGGGTGCTGTAACCCCCAAAGTACACTCCAGTCCAAACCAAAAAAAAAACTATTTTCTGTGTTTGTGACTTGTTTGCACTGTGGCTGCATGTGCATCAACAAAGTAGTAGTGCCAAGCGTGCGACTGTGTCCCATAAGTAAAGAGCCGGCTGGCTCATTTCTTTAAGGGTGGTGTAACCCACAAAGTGCACTACTCTCCAGGAAAAATAAAAAAATATTTTCTGTTTTTGTGTGCGCTTTAGCCGCACGTATATATCAATATAACATAAATGGAGGACCAAACTTTCTCCGATAAAAATAAAATAGGGAAAGATCAAGAACCACTTCCTCCTAGTGCTGTTGCTGCTGCTGGGAGTTGTTTTTCATCCCAGAGAGGAAGTAGGACATCACTACTTTTACTAAACAATTGACCCTCCAACAGTCCCTAGCGATGAGGATGAAGTACGACAGCAGTCATTCTGAAGCAAAACGTATAACTGAGGTCTTGACTGCTATGTTGGTGTTAGACGTGCATCCGGTATCCGCCATTAGTGCAGCGGGATTTAGACAATTGATGCAGGTAGTGTGTCCCCGGTTCCAAATCCCATCTAGATTCCACCTGCACCCTCAAAGCAGCAGCGACAAGCGTGCGTCTGTCTGTTAAAGGGTGGTGACACCCTCAAAGTGTGCAACACAAACAATAAAAATATTCTTCTTCTTTTTTCTGTCTTTGTGAAATGTGTGGGCTGTAGCCACACCTGCATCCTTAAAGCAGCAGCGACAAGCGTGTGTCTGTCTGTTAAAGGGTGGTGTAACCCTCAAAGTGCGCTCCACAAACAATAAAAATATTCTTCTTTTTTTTTCTGTCTTTGTGAAATGTGTGGGCTGTAGCCGCATTTGCATCCTCAAAGCAGCAGCGACAAGCGTGCGTCTGTCTGTTAAAGGGTGGTGTAACTCTCAAAGTGCTCCAAAAAATAAAAAACTATTTTTTTAATGTGTTTGTGACTTGTGTGCAATGTAGCCGCACTTGCATCCTCAAAGCAGCAGCGACAAGCATGCGTCTATCTGTTAAAGGGTGGTGTAACCCTCAAAGTGCGCTCCACAAACAATAAAAATATTCTTCTTTTTTTTTCTGTCTTTGTGAATTGTGTGGGCTGTAGCCGCACTTGCATCCTCAAAGCAGCAGCGACAAGCGTGCGTCTGTCTGTTAAAGGATTACATCGGTGACAGCATCCAAGTAGGCATGTCAGACAGTCCGTACCTGTACTGGCAGGAAAAAGAAGCAATTTGGAGGTCCCTGTACAAACTGGCTCTATTTTACCTGAGTTGCTCCCCCTCCAGTGTGTACTCCGAAAGAGTGTTTAGTGCTGCTGGGAACCTTGTCAGCGAAAGGCGTAGGAGGTTGCTTCCACAAAATGTGGAGAAGATGATGTTCATAAAATTAATTATCAACTCTTCCAGGGAGACCAGCCTCCAGAACGTACAGAGGGACCTGTGGTTGTGGATTCCAGTGGGGGCGAATTAATACTCTGTGAGGATGAGGATGTACACAACACTGAAGAGGGTGAGGAATCGGTGGATGAGGAAGATGAGGACGACATCTTGCCTCCGTAGAGCCAGTTTGTGCAAGGACAGATTAATTGCCAGCTTGTTTTGTGGGGGCCCAAACGAACCAATCATTTCAGCGACAGTCGTGTGGCAGACCCTGGTGCTGAAATGTTTGGTTTGTTAAAGTGTGCATGTCCTGTTTATACAACATAAAAGTGGGTGGGAGGGCCCAAGGACAATTCCATCTTGCACCTCTTTTTTTTCTTTGCATTATGTATAGTTTGGGGCCTAGTTTTTCAAACTGCCATCCTGTCTGCCACTGCAGTGTCACTCCTAGATGGACCACGTGTTTGTGCCGCCCACTCGTATCTCTTAGCATAGTCATCCAGCTACCTCGGTGCAACCTTTTGGACATAAAAACACTATTGTGAGGTGTGAGGTGTTCAGAATAGACTGGAAATGAGTGGAAATGAAGGTTATTGAGGTTAATAATAGCATAGGAGCAGAAAAACCCACAAATTCTGAGATTATAGCTGTTTTTATGCTTTTTTTCAAAAAAATACAGATCCAAAACACAAAACCCAGAACCCAAAACACGGAAGGGTGGTTTTGGCAAAACCAATCCAGATCCAAAACACGAAGAAAGATCCAGGTCCAAAACCAAAACACGAAAAGTGGCCGGTGCACACCCCTAATTAAAATCGATCTTTAGTAAATATACACCTAGGTCTGCAATTCCAGACACCATTAATGCCAAATAAAGGAGCCACAGTCCTGCCCCCTAGGCTTTGTATCCTGAGTGGTGGCACCAATCATATACCCTTAGTTACAGATCTGAGGAAGATACTGTTAAAAAGATAATGGGTGCGATCTTACATCTTTCATGTGCTAAGCCTCAAGTATGGAGATCATGCTTTAACAATTTAAATAGTGACCAAGTAAATACTTTTTTTTACTACTCTGTGTAGTCATTTCAATTGCTTTTTAGTTATTGAAGTATTGAATTATTTGAAACATTCTTGAAGATTTTATGGAAAAGCTAAAATATCTGAAAAAAAAGTTGACAGAAAAAACGATACAAACTAGAAAGTGCTAGGTGGTTGAACATAAGCGTAAGTGGTACCACAGTGTATTATTCTTATTAATAAAAAATTAATCTTATCACACTGTGTTAGTGCAGTGTGTTATTCTTATTCATACATAATTCATCTTGTGACACTAATTGGTAGCGCAGTGTGTTATTCTTATTCATAAATAATTAATCTTGTGACATTGTAAGTGGTAGTGCAGTGTGTTATTCTTATTCATACATAATTAATCTTGTGACACTAATTTGTAGCGCAGTGTGTTATTCTTATTCATAAATAATTAATCTTGTGACACTAAGTGGTAGCGCAGTGTGTTATTCTTATTCATAAATATAATTAATCTTATCACACTTTGTGTAGCAGTTAATTTTTCTTATTCATAAATAATTAATCTTGTGACACTAAGGGGTAGCGCAGTGTGTTATTCTTATTCATAAATAATTAATCTTGTGACACTAAGTGGTAGCGCAGTGTGTTATTCTTATTCATAAATAATTAGTCTTATCACACTCTGTGTAGCATTTTATTTTTCTCATTCATAAATAATTAATCTTGTGACACTAAGTGGTAGCACAGTGTGTTATTCTTATTCATAAATAATTAATCTTGTGACACTAAGGGCTATATTTATCAAAGTTCATTTTTACTTTAGTTTTGCTTTAGCTCACCTCAAATCGAATCAAATCGAAGTTACAAATCCCTCTTCAAATCCCATATTTACTAAAATTTGATTTTAGAAGCCTTATCTAAATCAAATTCGATTTGGTTCAGTTTGGAACAGTGATTTGCTGTTCGATTTTGCATGTTCATGTACACATCGAACAGCAAATCCCACTTCAAAACAAACTGCAAATCCCTGACTAAATAGAACTGCTTCCAGATTTCATTTACAGCATTAACAGTTAGTTTTGACACAGATACATGCATACATCAGTGAAATGCATGCATACAACTTACTGTGACAAGCTTAGAAAGAGTTAAGGTTAAAAAAAAAATGATGTGGGGTGCCCCCCTAAAGCAGAACCAGCCCCAGACTTTTTATAGCCAGTCCTGGTTGTGTAAGTACAGTGAAAAATTTCCTAGGGTTTCGCTGAACTATGCACAACCAGCACTGGGCTCTGAGCCGGTCCTGGTTCTGGAATTATAGGGGAAAAAATTGTGTAGGGTTCCCCTGTAATTTTCACAACCAGCACTGGACCTTTTCTAGCAGGGGGCTGATGCCACAGCCAGGGGAGCCCTTTCACCAGGCTCCCAGCCTCAGCATCAGCCATGACCACTAGTCAGCCCAGTTCAGGGATCCCTGGGGAGTTGGAGACCTCCCCAATAAAGGGGTCCCCCTCTCCAGGGCATCCCTGGCCTAGGCTGATACCCAGGGCTATCCCCACCAGCCCTGGGCAGTGAATGTTAGGTTGATTGTGTAAGTGTAGTGTAAAAAATAAATATGTGTAAACATTGTCTTTATGAGTAGAACTGCAGGTCCCAGCAAGCCTCCCCCACATGCTGGTACATGGAAAACCACAAGTACCAGCACGTGGGGCATTAAGGGCCCGCTGGTACCTGTAGCTCACCTGTAAAGAAATGTTTGAATAAATACAATACACACACTGTGATATTAAAGTTTTAATACATACATACACACTCACACATACTCGCCTACATTACCTGGACTGGTCTGCTTCTCCCTGTAGGCATCCATGGTCTGCATAAAATAAAACAACCAGTAAACACAATGGTTGTTACCTCCTGAATGAAGAGCTCAGACACGGTTCTAGCCTTTGTAGAGCCGTATCTGAGTGTTCATTGGCTGAGAGCGGTCAGCCCCGCCTCTCTCAGCCAATAAACAGCTCCATCCATTGAACCACAGAATAAACTTTAGTAACCCTGTTGCTCTCCATTGACATCAATGACTAGTGGTCAGGCCTGATGCTGTGGCTGGGGGGCCCGGTGAAAGAGCTCCCCTGGCTGTGGCATCAGCTCCCTGCTAGAAAGGGTCCAGTGCTGGTTGTGGACATTACAGGGGAACCCTATGCAAGTTTTTCCCCTGTAATTCCAGAACCAGGACTGGCTCGGAGCACAGTGCTGGTTGTGCTAAGTAGAGGAGATCTCTACACAATTTTTTTCCTGTACCTACACAACCAGTACTGGCTATGAACAGTCTGGGGCCGGTACTGTTTTAGGGGGGACCCCACATAATTTTTAGTATTTTTTTTAACTCTTTCTAAGCTTTTTAGAGTAAGATACATGCATGCATCTCACTGATGTATACATGTATCTGTGTCAATCCGACCTGCTCATGCTGGAATCGAAAGCATAAAGCAGGTCTATTCATTGGGGATTTGAAGTTTGATTTGAAGTTCTATTTTGTGTTCGATTTCAAATCAAATAATAGTAAATAAGGAATTTGTGTGTTGGTCTAATTAAAAGTACCAATGTTTTTTCGATTTTCGATTTTGAGTGCGATTTGAGTTTTATGTTCGATTTTACATTCGATTTGAATGTAAATCGAATGCAAATCGAATGCCAAATCACATTAAAATCAAAATCGAACTTTAGTAAATTTACCCCTACAGTGTTAGCACAGTGTGTTAAACTTATTCATAAAAAATTAATCTTTTGACACTAAGGGCCATATTCAATTTGAGGCGAAAACCCGTTATCAGTGATAAATTATCGCCGATGACGTCATTTGCAATTATTATCATTATCCCTACATACAATTACATTGACTTTTCGCCGGTGCGAAAAGTCAATGTAAAAAAACGGGGATAATTTTTTGCCAGTCTTTAGCAGGCGAAAAAAAGTGCATATTTGGGGTTTAGGGGTGCATGCTTAAAAAAAATAGCCTGCACCCCTGGGAATGGTCCTTAAAAATGATCAGTGTCAAAAATAGTAAAAAAAAAAAAAATAGGGACACCCCAAAAAAAATAAGTTCAATTTTGGGGTTAAAAAAAAATATGGGGAACAAGTTTAAAACTAAATAAATTCTGGAGGGGTTCTCAAGTATGCAACAGGTATTTTAAAGAATGTGGGTGGTAGCGGCAGGTGCAATTTTGAAGAATTTTAAAAATGCACCTTAGGGACTTAAAAATATCCTTGCACACATTTTCATGTACCCCAAATTTGATGCACCTAGTTTTTTTTGTAAAATAAAAGTTAAGTGCTCTAAATCCACCCCTTCTTCCCTGTCAGAAAAAAACACCTGCCGCGGCTATTTAAAAACCATACTTACCTTCTGCAGGCCAAAATGGGGTACCCATAATGATCCCCCATGTCAGGACATCATTAGGGGGATCCCTGGATGTGTTCCTGAAAATTTTACTTACCTTTCCGCCGGGTCCCGTTTTCGCAGCTTTCAAATTGAATACGGGTTTAAAGCGGGCGCATGCCCGATACTTTATCCCCATAGAACCTCCGATGTAGAGCGAAAAGTCTAGCACGGACTTTTCACTCACATATTGAATACCCACCTAAGTGGTAGTCCAGTATGTTATTCATATTCATAAATAATCTTGTGACATTGTAAGTGGCAGCGCAGTGTGTTATTCTTTTCTTATTCATAAAAAAACTTGTGACACTGTAGGTCATTGATACCACAGTGTAATATTTAAAATTGGTCCAAATTGACGTGTATGCTGTACTCCACTCCATTCGTGTTTGTTGATATGGAGAACAATCAGATGAGATGGCATTTTGAAGGCCACTAATTAAGTTTTTTTTATGTCCCTGTACAATTGTTTTTGACAGTACTATTAGTAGTCTTCCTGGTTCCCTTCTGGGATGAAAATCCACTCCCAGCAGCATCAGGCATAGCATTCAAGGTTTCTCAAGAAAGACACAAACATAAATCTTAAATCTTGCATTTGCTCTGTTCAGCTTGTCCACATAACTGTGTTTAAGTGGACAGTGGGTACAATGGCATTTTGAAGGCCACTAATTAAGTTTTTTTAATGTCCCTGTACAGGTTGGGAAATGCTTTTCTAGTGAAATGGAATCTTTGCAAAGGATTGTTTAACAGTCAATTGTTTTTTAAAGCACTATTAGTAGTTTTCCTGGTCCCCTTCTGGGATGAAATCCACTCCCAGCAGCAGCAGGAATAGCACTCAAGGATTCTTCTGGGGCAAGGACTAATGTGAATAAGTTAAATATTTTTTGTAAATGCCTCACCTCCTTCATAAATTTGCTTTGGAATAAAAAAAATAAAAAAAAATTACTACCAATCAACACTTCCTATCCCTGCCTTCAACTACATACATACTCCAACTCCCTCAGGTCTCTTGAATAATAAAAACATTTGTTTCCTGATGTGCCATGTTGGAGGTTGAACTGCCACATGTGTGTGCTGCCCACTGCTGCCATTTAGCATAGTCAGCCAGCTAGCTTGGTGCAAACTTTGGGCCTAAACCGGATGAAAACAATATTGTGAGCTATGAGGTAGTCAAAATTGACTGGAAACAAGTGGAAATTAATGTTATTGAGGTTATTAATACTTTAGGAACCAAAAAAAACTAAGTATGTGATTTTAGCAGATTTTATAAATTTTTTAAAGAAAAATACAGATCCAAAACCAAAACACGCAAGGAGCGGTTTTACACGAGGAGATGCAGATCCAAAACCAAAACTTGGGGGTCGGCGCAAATCTCTTTTCATAACACTGCCCCAATTCATAATATGCCATACATATGTGCCACAAAATCATTATATGTCACACAGCTATATCCCCAATTCATATTATGCTACACATCAATGCCTTCAATACATACTGTAATATAAACAAAAAGAAAGAAATTCTGCACTGGAGTGCAAGTACAATCAATTATATTTATTCATACCATATATTGTCTCAATAAAAATAGCATAAGTACAACATGTATCACTATAAGCTCTTATATGCACTATCCAAAATAAAAACAAATATAACCAATACTTCTATATATCAAGTAGGAATGTGTCCATTACATAGCATAAAACATGACAGCTTAAAAAATGTAAATTACCAGCATTCTGTACATAACAATATATTATGTTATAAACCTGTATATAGAGTATTGGCAGCTTGAACAAATAAAATGTTCTTTATATCTAGGTGATCTCAGAAAGACCACTTAGTATTGATTTGTATTGTGAATATCCGGGTAATCCTCCAAGTGTATATGGAGAATAGAAAAGTCAATAAATTATCTCCAGGTAATTGCTAGAGTATATAAGCATATCCAAATAAATGAAATGTCCCAAACACTGACGGCAAGCAGGGGCGTCCCCCTAGAGCAGGTCAGGGTAACATAAGATCAGGTCCAGCCTGACTCACCATCCGCTGATATTAGCTGACAAGTTAGAGAAGCTGTAGTTGCAGCGCCGTATTCAATCCAGTCTTAGAGCCGAAGCACTGGTCGCCGTCGCTTTGTCAGGTATAGTGGTGCTGTGCCACTGACCACCGTGTGCCTTTCCAGGTGGGTATGCACAGCTTGCATGAAAAGGGAGATTCAACACCGATGCTCCTTTGCACCTAATAAAGCTTGGAGGGGAGTGTGATCCGGGGCTGTCTGAGGAATCAGTAGGAAATGCAATGAGTCCTCAGCCATATCTTAAGGTGTGTACATGCTAGATGATATTTTGCACAATTTGGCCGATTCCAAAGCATTGGAACGACAAATCGTGCATTGCCCACTAACGTTAATGTTGCCGATGTGCGGTCCCGCGGGTCGTTTACCGTATCCTCAGATCTTACCTTTATGCTGTAACTTCTGGCAATCTCGTTAATGAGATTAATATCGTTGGTCAGATTGTTTGTAAAATTGCACAGTTTATGCAAGATATCTTATGTCCGGGAGTGCTGAAGAGTTTCCGGGGGCATTTAAGGGAAATCGTTGATGACATTACATCTTTTGTGAGTCATCTAGTGTGTAGGCACCTTAACACTCAGGATCTGAAATTAGCCAATTGTGCCACATAATAATAAAACCTAAATTGAGGCAGTGCCAGGCTTCCCGAGGCTCAGGACCTAGTAAGCACATTTAGCTTTATCCAGGCATGATGAACCACCCAGATGACAGAGGATATAAGACTGTCTGTTTTATGAAATAGCAACAATGTGAGGTACATAGGAGACTGCTAACAGACATAAAGGAGCTTAGGTTGAACCATCATTTTTATTAATTTAACTTGGTCAGTAATGGGACCTCTCTCAATCTGGGGCTTTATGCTTAAGGGGACAAAATATTAAGAGTCAGTATACCCAAATATTTGAATCTGTCTAGCACTGCAGGGGCAAGGGTGGAGTTGCTGGACGACAACCTATAAATGTGAGGATATAGCATTTTTCACAAGTAATAGTAAGGACCATGAAGGCAACAAAGCCATTCCTTAACTGGAGAACATTTTGCTTTAGTCGCATCCAATGAAATAATCACAGAAGATTACTCCTCCCCATGGGAGACCTGTAAATGTGTGAACAAGTGGCAGAAATTCACTGAAGTAGACTGGTTGGGCAAGATCCCCATCTGGTTTGATGGATTATAATGATGATGACCTGAGTCAGCTGAATCTACAAAATCTTAGCTAAAATCTTGGCATAATTAGAGAGTAAGGATATGGAGCGGTAAGACTCAAGGAGATTTGGGTACTTCTTGGGTACTTCATGGGCTTAGCAACACTATAATACTGTATGTGCCACCAAAATAGAGGGAGGAAAAGACTCCTTAATATAAAGATCTCTGTATAATTCTAATAAGTGGGGCCCATAGAATGAGGCATGTTTTTTATATAATTCCATATGAATACCATTGAGGCCCAGAGGCATACATTCTTTGCTAAAAATCTCTCCAGCAGTACTTAGGGGTACATTTACTAAATTGCGGGTTTTTAGAAGTGGAGATGTTGCCCATAGCAACCAATCAGATTTTAGCTAGTATCTACTAGAAGATGCTAGATAAATGTTAAGTAGAATCTGATTAGTTGCTATGGGCAACATCTCCACTTCTAAAAACTATAACCCTTAGAGTGTGCAGGCCACATACCATGGAATCGGTCAAGGGTAAGATATAACCTGTGCAACAACTTGCTATGCATCTCAGAATTATTCAAGCCCTTCAACATGGGTTGGTTATGTAATACCGGCAGTCGGGATGCCTTCAGTCAAAATGCAGACAGCAGCATTATGATGCTCGGTATCCTGACAGGGGTCATATAAGTATACTAACCCTACCCCCTTCTCCCCTAACCCTCCCTTCTTGGTGTGTAAACCTAACCCTCCCCAACCCGTACCCTAACTCTAACCCTCCTCGTTACTGCCTAAACGTACCACTCCCCTCCTGGTGCCTAAACCTAACCATCCCCCCTTAGCACCTAACCCTAACCCCCCCAGTGGTACCTAACCATAACCTTCCCAGTGGTGCTTAACCCTAATCTCCTCCCCCAAAGCCTAACCCTAACTGCCTCTTGGTACCTAAACCTAACCTTCCCCCCACATGGCTAACAGCTAAAGCGCCCCGGCTTACCTTTGATTGGGATGTCATCTGATAGGATTCTTGCATCAGTATATACGCTGGCGACAGGATTTAGCCACCTATGTTTAGTCCCAGGTTGGGATTCTAATGCCGGAATTTCAATAGACAGCATCCCTGCCGTCGCAATTATAACTGCAATCCTTCTACATACCATAAAACATAAGTATATATCAGCTCCCACGGAGCATCAGTAAGGGGGTGAATGAAAACCTACTCCCATTGAGTCTTGGAAGGTGATTTAGTAATGAGCAAAGCTGGATTACAAAATGTAGCACTACCAATAGGAGATATCACTTTTTTCCAATATCCATAGTTAAGTGGTTATATAATGCTGAAGTATGGATAATACTGCAAAAGCAATGCCTTATCTTATACAATTTGAAAATGTCTTGAGGATGAGGGAATACATTGTTTGCAGAGAGTAAAAGGAGTAGAGAGAGACAGTAACAAGGACATCCTGCCACGAGGCCACCAAGTCTTTAAATGTTCATTTGGGATCAGCCTTGAACATGCTGGAATAGAGAGATGAGTAGTTGGGAGAGAAATATCTTTATAGTGAGAAATCAATCTGTCCCAGACATGCAACGACGCCCGTACAGTAGATAAGGTGATAAGATGGCAAAGTCACAACCACGGAGGTGTCCACAGAAGATCAACTAGTGGAAAGCTAGCACAAGCAGATGCCTCCAAGGCCACCTAGCATTTGGTAATGAAGTCCCAAAGTTGAGCTATAAAACAATCGTCTTAGTAACGAGGTAGGAACGGGAGAGTTAGCCCATCCTGTTTCTAAGAAAGAATCATGTGAGAATGAGCTACCTTTCCAAATACGAGGTGTGAAATGCCTGACATTTGCTAAAATACTTCCAAGGGAAAACAAAGGGAATAGTTCAATATAGGTTCATAAGCTTAGGTAAGTAAGTAGCTTACCTGCCCAGCCAAGATACTTCATAGGAAAACCAAGATTTAGTGATAGACAATAACTTGTCAATAAGGAGTGGGAAATTAATATAAAATCCTATGAAAATAGAAAACGGGATCTGGACACCTAAATACAAAAGAAAAGTCGACTGCCAAATATATGGATACTGTACTTAGGGCCTGCTTCAGAGATGGACAGAATTGCAGAACCGCACACTAGCAGCTTTGCAATTCCGTCCATCCTAATGCAAATGCAGGAGGTGTCAGACATCTTCTTGCTGCATTACGAGCACCATTTGTTGCACTGCTATCTTCTTTGGTCAGGCGGCGGGAGCTGAAGATTCCAGCAGCCTGACCAGCTGCTGGTTACTTCAGAGATCAGGAATCTGCGTCTGCCAGTGCACACCCTGGTTTCGTCCCTCCCAGAAATTAGGGCGGCATGCCCCCATTTTTAGGAATGGTGACCAGCTGTACCCCCGCTCCACCCCCCAAACACTGTACCATGTAAATCATGCTCTGGTGGGGGTCGGGGGTCTGTGTGCATAATCGCAGGACCCGTTCTGCACATGTACAGAATGGGTCCTTTGCAGGCACAGAACCTTAACCATTGGAGATGTATGTTCATCATCGGATGAACGTACATCTCTAAATCAGGCCCTTAGTGCAGAGCAATGCAAGACTAGCTCCCGGAAGATTAATAGTACAGTAAAGCATCTGATTAGGTCACATTCATCTTATAGAAAGATGCCTTGCTATAACAATTTAACAACTCATGTAACCATGGAAATGAGATCAGAGGCACTGTAGCAAAAAGAAGATCATTTGTCTGCAAACTGACTTAATTTGTGAGTTGTATTCCCCACTATCACACCTGGAAAACCCATAATAGCAGGAATTAGCAGCAATTGATTTACTTGCTTAAACAAGAAATAAGGGAGAGAGTGGCAACCACATCTTATACCAATAATGATGGGGAACACATCTGACCAGGGCTAGCACCACCATTAGGTGGCTTTAGGGCAACTGCCTATTGGCGCCACCACTGGAGGGTGCCACTCACCACCCTGTTGCATTAGTGAATGTCTACAGACAGTGATGGCCTCTGTGTAAAGTTAGAGGGGCGGCCATGGTGCTTGTAAAGCCAAATGAGGCTACCGCTCTGTCAGTGACCTGACTGAGACAGTGTGTAGCAGAAGCGCTGTACACTGTCAGTGTCTCTTCATTTCCCGGCCCCCGCAGCCACAGCATCTGGCGGTTTCCTATTTTGTGTCAGTGTCAGCATCAATGCTGACGTAACCTGCCACCTGGTCACAGCTCTTGCTTTCAGAGGTAGACAGGATGTCACACTCATACAGCCAATGTAACCAATAGAACATCAAGGGACAGCAAAACAAGGCCCATCCATGATGTCGAGAGAAAATCAATGAAAACAAATAACCCTACGGGCATTATCTGAGGTGTGTCCACACATGTACCCCATCTATATCCTATTCTTTTTATCCCTCTTTACTGTTGCTGATTTTATTTTGTTACATATGAACAATAACACAATACCCTCTGAGATTTTGTATACTGGAATGTAATTATCCTACTTAATTATTTCTTTCCTACCACACATGTTTTTTCATGGGGAGACCAGAAGCAGCAGGTGAGAAACATTACAAGAAAATGGGTAAGTACAGTATGTAGGAGAACTGGTAGAACACTACATACCAGGTCACATATTTCAGCAATACAGCTATATATAAATCTTCCTGAGAAGTTAGCACAATTTGGACAATAGAAATCTGCAGATACTGTATTACTTTAGAAGAAGCAGGTGAGATCGGCACACAAGGTACAGGACAGACACAGCAAAATGTGAGTATATTGTGTTTACTTTATCTATATACTTCTTTAAGTACAGTATTGTTGTGGTTTAATAGAAGATAAGCTAAAAAATCTATAATGAAACAGCTATGATATAAAAAACATTTTGTTTGATTTTGTACTGTAAAAACATTTTGTGTTCAAACACATTTCATGCAGACAAAAGATGGGATATTTATGTTCCTGATGAAGTCCCTATGTATTTTTAATACTGGTGAATTCCTCAGGTCCACCACACCATCAGTCATATATGTTCATCTCTAACAATACTGTATGTTCCTATTCTTTTGAAGTCACTTTACTGCTGTAGTTTTTTTTTTTTGGTACATATGAACTAGGGATGTGCAGGCTCGGATTAGTTTGGTTTTGCACGCCAGGTTCGGATTTTTTCCCTCCAAAAAACTGGACTCAGAAAGAGGCAAAACGTCATCTTTCATGGACAAACATCATCATTCCTGGACTTTTGTCCAGGAATTATTGCCAGCGTTGTTTCTGTAAAAAAAAATAATTAAATAACTGCAAAAAATGTGCATAGTGTGTGTGGTAGTATACCCCATCATCTACACCCCAAAACAATTAGCAAGTGTAAAATAATTATTTCTTGGCTGATGTAAAAAATAAAATATTTCATGGATCAGTCAATGGAAGAGCAGGAGCAGCAACCCAGTACAAGTGCTGCGGCTGCTGCCAGTCATAGAAAAGAAGGTTTAAGAAAGGACACCTGAAATCTAAACAATATTTCACAATGTTACACAAAAAAACTCTCCCTTTAACAATAAAGGGAAAATTTACTACTAAAAAACATAAAATTGCCAACATGCCATACACCACATGCAGTGGCAAGGAAAGACTCACGCCATGGTTTCCTTTGTGCTTGGTGGTCCTGCTACTGCTGTTTCATGCCCTACAATGCCTATTGTGGAAGCTGATGTCAAACACAGTTAGGAATATTCTGTAACCATGCATGCAACACCTTCTCGGTCTGAGTCTTAAACAGGCAAACTGTGTATAAAGAACACTAGGGCTAAAGAACAAACTGTGTGATCACAAACTATACAGATCCCAGAGGAAAGTCTAAGGTGTCCACATGTGCTATGTATGAGTCTGACAATGTAATCGTATAGAAGCCTACTGTTCTTCCACCATGTCTGCACACTCTACAAATGTGAGTATGTGTAGTAGTAAAAGTAATGATGTAAAAATTAAGGATGCTACTGTTGAAGTGCAACAGGATGAGGTGGATATTTGTGTATCTGATGCTAATAAGGATGTTGTTGATGTGTTGGACAAGAAGAAATTGATCAAATTCAGGGGGAGGATGTTTGTATCACCCACCAGTGGCAGCAGTTATTCTTAGTAATAAAAAAAAGACATTGTCATGACAGGGTATATATTACTAGGAAGACTGCTATTTCATCCTCTACATCTTCTACAACACTGCTGCCATTGATTGCAGGGACCCAAAAAGGAAGCCTGCACACTCCGTTCTACCGCTTTAACATCAGACGGCCACAGAGACTGATATCGGCATTTAGTGGCTAATATACCCTCCTGCAGCATTTTGCAGGACATTCAGGAGCTCCAGCTTGCACATGTGTCCTCCTGGCTATCACCACCCTCCAGAGCCAGCCCTAAGCATAGGCATAATAAGCAAATGCCTAGGGGCAACTGGAATGCTTAGGGGCATTCTAGGGCTCTGCCGCGGCCCCTTGCTGCTGACACAATCGGAGGTCAGCTCCGATCAGTCAGCGCCCCTTCCCTGCTGCTAACGCTGCAGCCGCGATTGGAGCTCAGCTCTGATCAGACAGCGCAACAGTCAGGTGAGCCGCCCAAGTCAGAATGAGCTTCTGGACAGAAGCTCACTCTGGCTACAGGAGGAAACACTATGGCCGCAGGAGGGCATGCTGTGCATGCCCAGCCACATCCACTCCTCCCATGGGCCTTTGCGGAGCAGAGCCGTGAGTGACAACTCACGGCTCTGCCTCTGCCCCCATTTTAGCTGCCCAGCCAGCAGCAGGATTAGCTGTGCAGCGCTGCATAATTTAAATAAAGAAGGTGGCAGCCAGCCAGGCTAGTAAGTCCTTTAGCTTTATTAGCTATCTCTAGCTGGGAGAGGGATGTACATTGGGGTGGGCACCATGTATGTATATGAATGTATGCATATGTATGTATGTATATAAATAGAGCAAAAAAAGTGGGGCACTCACCAGGCTTTAAAAGAGGGTAACTGTATCCTGCTTGGTGGTGGTTATTACCTTATATATGTACATGCTGTGTCTCTTGAAGAAGGTCACACACTGTGGGCCTGATTCAGAGTTGGGAATAGAGAGATATCTCTCAAGTGATCATCTTGGTGAAACCATGCTGCACTGAAGATGGGGCAGATGTAAAATGTGCAGAGATTTAAATTTGGGAGGGAGGTGTCCAAACTGACATCTAAATTGTAGATTAATAATAAAGCTGTGCAGTATTTGTGGGCTACATGCAAAAGCAGCCACTATTTACCCTACATGCAATTTTTTCAAATGTATTTACACCCCTTGCATTGCAGCATGGTTTGTTCAGGTACACAGATAAGTGCTATTTCTCTCTTCCCAACTCTGAATCAGCATGTATTGGTCGGTTTAGCGGAGTGCCGGTCTGTCTGGATAAATTTACTGGTAATCTCGTGGGTGCCCTCCTAAGTAAGGAATGTTAAAGAAATTCCTATACCGAGCTGAACAGCCCCCTCAGGAAAAAAACAGATGGCACTTGTCAGTAGTTGTAAAAAATGTGATATACAGTATTGTCACAAATCACATAGGTGCTGTTGATGTTTCAAGACCCACTGGCTTTTTCATCAGGACATGTCCTTATGAAAAGACAGATGGGTCTTAAAATGACAGCACCAACTGAGGAGCGCCATCTGTTTCTTTCCTGATCGGCTGTTCAGCTCGGTATGGGAAGTTGTTAGGGGGCACCAGTCAAAATTTTGCCTATGGCACCAAATGGGCTAGGTCGGCTCTGCCACCCTCCACAGGGTAGAGATGGCAGTTTCACCCAGCTGAGTGAGTGGAGACACCAGTAACCACTACAAACCCCGTAGACAGCCGCAGCAACATTTGGACGGCTCTGAGATTTATATTTACATGCTGCAATGGTAAGCAGTTTTGCATTGTCCAGCTAATAGTAATAGTAGCGGGTTTTTTTTCCAAAAGAACATATGTGATCACTGCAGTTACTATCTATTGGAGACATTATTGCCATTTGAATGAATTAAACTTATTAAATTCTCCCCTAACCAAAGGGGACTTTTCATCTATCCACTTCTGCTACATTATTGGAAATTTTGTGACACCTTCCACAGTAGAGGATTATGATCATTTAACCTGTGATTTACAGGACACTGGTACTTTTTTCTAATACATTGGATCAAAAGAAAGGGGCCTGTCTACAAAATATTGTTTTGATACTCTATTGATATGCATATATATGGTACACAAATATCATCATTTTTTATAAGGCTTTAATGACTATGCTGGGACCCGTGCACTAGTGTCATTCTTATTAAGTTATATGTTTTAATATATTGTATTTTTCATATATTGTATTTGTATGTGTATATATTTTTTTTATTATGATTGGCCTAGCGAAGTTCATTTAAATAGTATTTACATATTAATTTGTTGTGGAACTGCAGAGTTCCTCTTGAACAGCTGCTGGACTGATTCTAATGACTCTCCTGTCAGTAATCAACGTCTACTGGTTTATTTATTTATTTGTGCGAATTTCTGTAATTATATTAAACTGCCATCCTGTATGCCACTGATGTGCTACCAGGGGCATTTACAGTGAGGAGGGGGCCCATGTGCAGTCTCCGTCACGGGCCCCCTCCTCTCTGTTCAGCAGTCGGCAGTGCACTGAGCTGTGCATGGCCAGCGCCGGAGTTATAGACTCTGGGCACTAGAGAGTGCCCAGAGTCTATAGCGAATGCGCAGGTCACCGTGAAAATAGATGCGGCAGCCATTTTCCCTGTACTGCGCATGCGCAAACGATAGGTAAATAGCCGCCACAGCCATTTTTCAGATGTTTTTACAGAGCCGGACCCCCACGTCGATGTGGGACTCCGGAGAGGTAAGTATATTATGGGTGCAGGGTGTGTGGTGCAGGGCCCCCGTGGACCCAGGGGCCCGTGTGCCTCGCACACCCTGCACCCTTGTAGATATTCCTCTGTGTGCTACTATGTTTCCAACATGCGCTGTATCCTGTACTGTGTTTGTGCTGCTGCTCTGTCTCTTAGTTTAGCCAGTCAGCTCACTGCAGGCTTTGGCCAATATGGGTGAAAACAATACTATGATTTGTGAGGCAGTCAAAACATGACTGGAAATTGATTTTATTGAGGTTAATAATACTGGATAAACAAAAACACACCAAATTTAAAAGATTTTTAGCTGTTTTTATACATTTTTAAAGAAATCCAGATCCAAAATTAAAACACTTGAGGGTGTTTTTAGCAAAACCATAATCAAAACATTTCAGGGTAATATTGGCAAAACCAAAATACAGGGATCTGTGCACACATCTCTCCTAGAAACAGGTTCTATGAAGCTCTAGCACAAGGGTCTGAGGTTTATCGATTCCTACCTATCTATACACTCTTAAATTGTCGCTATTTAGCATTATGAGTCGCACAAGAAATAATTGCTTTCAGACTTTGATTGTGGTTCCAAAGCACAAAAGTTATTATTCAACATAAAAGCAGATAGTTACACGCTGTGATCTAAATTACAATTAACGTGTTTTGTGGAGTACACTGTGGTACGTGTTTTGCAGGGTTGATCATATTATGTTTTAGTAACTGTCTGTATTTATATAATGAGGACTTGTAACATATTTCTATTGCGTGGGACTCACACGATGCTAAATAATAGCATCGCCGTATGTACTCAGAATGTGTGAGATTCACTAAAAATGGTGCTGGGCGGCCAGTCGCAAAATGGCGTCTTGTTGCCACTCGCAAAATGGCGTTGTGCAGATTTAATTTTTAAACAGATTCTGTCTCAGCCAATTATCCAGCTTTGACAGTCCACCCTTTGATAGCAAACAATATGCTATCACACTCTGATTTTACAATAAAATTTAGGCTTACACTATGACATATCATTTAATGTTAATTTATGGGATGGCACAAGGTGGTTCTTTAACCATCAATAATGTGTCTCTAGGGAGGGACATAAAACTACCCTTATACGCACACCGTGGATCTTGGGAGATCATGGGAAAGATGTGGGAATGCACCAATCCTATAAAAGAAGTCTTGAAGGGGAATAGGGACTTACATTATTTAAGATGTTTTAAAATAACATTTTTAAAAACACATTTCATGCATGGCTAAATTTATACATCATCTGATGGTACCTACTAGTTCAGGGTTGTAATGCAGTCCAACATTTACCTCAGTATTCATATCATTACTTCTAACCACCATCAAAATTTAATTCTTTTGGTTTACCTTACATTTTCCATATTTCAACACAGTAGGAACACACCTGACACATAAGCCAATTACTATGATGACAACCAATGTGAGGATCAGGAGTTTACCTATACTTGCAACCATTTCCTGGACCCACTCTCCTAGACCGGAGAACCATTTCACTGGGTTCAACCATGAAACCCATTCCTCTACTTCAGCCACTAAAGCATTATGGTTTTTCTGAAATTCCCATTTCAGCTGCAGAATTTCATCCATCTTCTGGTCTATCACCTCCTTGGGGTCACTAGTGTTATTTGTAATATACAAGTCATGTCCATAAATATTGGGACATTGACAGAATTTTCTGATTTTGGCCTCTATTCACCACCACAATGGTTTTGAAATGAAACAAACAAGATGTGCTTTAACTGCAGACTTTCAGATTTAATTTGAGGGTAATTACATCCAAATCGGGTGAACGGTGTAGGAATTACAACAGTTTCAATATGTGCCTCCCACAGCCTCCCACAGCAGACCAATCCATTGATGAAAACAAGGATCTACAAATTTCTTTAGCTCAGGTATCTCACTGTAACCTTTAACCCTCCTGTAACAGGCTTGCAATTGACAGGTCTACTTTATCTGCCTCGATTCCACCTTGTCTCTCCACCAGTTGGTTGACCTTCTTACAGTGAGTGGAATGGACCCAGGTATCTCTCTCCGCCACCTTCAATGACATTATACTTGTCAGCAACACCTGATACGGACCTTCCCACCGATCTGTCAGACAACCTGATCGCAAGAAATTGCTGATCATAACAAATTCTCCATGTTCAACACAGTTTGTTTCAGGCATATCATGTGACAACAATTTCAGTTTCTGCTGTTACTCTTTTAACTGTTTACTCATTGTTATAAGATACCTTACAGTTACCTCAGTGTTACTTTTCAAATCCTCCTGTGGGCTTACAATCAAATGAGGTTGTCTACCAAACAGTATTTCAAAGAGGGACATATTGAGAGGGGCTCTAGGAGTTGTCCTGATACTATGAAGGACAAGTGGTAGTGCTTCTGGCCAACCCAGTCCAGTTTCTGCCATGATTTTACTTAATTTGTTTTTAATAGTACTGTTCATCCTCTCCACCTTGGCACTGGCTTGCGGTCGGTAGGGGGTGTGAAGTCTACTATTAATACCCATCAACTTACACATGTTTTGGAAGACATCACCTGTGAAATGAGTACCCCTATCACTTTCAATAATTCTAGGAATACCGTATCTGCATACAAACTCCTGAACAATTTTCTTAGCAATAAACGCATCAATATTAGTGGCAGCTGGGTATGCCTCAACCCAATTAGAAAACACATCGGTGCACACTAATACATACTTGAGATTCCTGCAGGGTGTTAATTGGATTAAATCAATTTGTATTACCTGAAAGGTCCGTCGATCGGAGGAATGTGGGATGGTTCAGTAGGGATAGTTTTTCCTCAAGCAGGTCAGACAGGACATTGCTCTCTTTTCTGCTTGAGAAGAAAAACCTGGTGCACACCAGTATGCTCTCACCAATTTGCACATACCTTGCAAATTGGTGAGAGCAAAGTGAGTCAGACCGTGCGCTGCCTCAGCCAGGCCTGGGTAGTACGCCTTGGGAGCCATTGGCTTACCTTGTCCATCTCTCCAGAGTCCAGAGGACTCTTGCCCACATCCCTTGGACCTCCAGACTGCCTTTTCCTTAATGGAATACAAATTTTGCATCTCAATAATTTCAGGATGTCAATCATTTGAAACATCATTTGGTTAATTGGCACATTAACTTTTAACCCTGCCGCCCATTTGGCAGCTTCATCTGCCCTGTTGTTGCCCAGTGACACCAGATCATCCTCACATGTATGGGTTTTACACTTAATTACCGCCACTGTCTTAGGCAGGTGGACTGCTGTCAGTAGTGCTTTCATATGTCTGGAATGTGCGATTGGTGTGCCTGCTGCTGTCATAAAATTTCTCAGACGCCATTGAGCCCCGAAATTATGTACCACCCCGAAGGCGTACCTAGAGTTAGTGTAGATATTAGCAGATTTACCTTCTGCTTATTCACACGCTCTCCTTAATGCCACCAGTTCTGCCACTTGGGCAGAGTGAGGTGGACCTAAATGTTCGGCCTCTATGATATATTCGTAATTTACCACAGCATAACCTGTACATAACTCTCCAGTGTCATAAAGGTTTGATTCAGATATTCCATACAATCATGTGCATCAATATACCTGCAGAACTCACCTTCCACCAGCGACTCACCTCTCTCCACCCTTTGTGCATCCTGTTGCACATATGGTAAATACGTTGCTGGGTTTAACGTACTGCTCCGTTTGATGGTGATGTTTGCTATTAGGGTTAGTTCCCATTTTGTGAATCTAGCTGAGGAGACATGTCTGGTTTGGGCAGAGTTTGGAGGGAGCTCCGTCGTGCGCATGCACGAGACGCGACGAGCGAAGGACTTTCCTTCGCTCGGAGTGTCTCATCAAAGGGGGCATGCTGTCAATGTTGACACAGCACTCCCCCTTTGGTGGGCGTGTCGGGGGCGTGCCTGCCAGATGGAGGCATTCCCAAGGGAACGCCTACCGTCTGAAGCCGGCCCCACTGATATCACTAGTGATGTCAGTGGGAGTGATTTTGGCTCTGATAGAGCCAAAATGACTACTGGCCTTGCAGTTGAAAAACTCAACTGCAGGCTTTTGCTCGCAGTTTCGATGGTCGCGATGGTCAAGACCATCGCGACCATCATCCTGCACGCTTGTATATGCTGTGGGTGGTGACCCACAGCTATACGAGCGTCCAGAAGTACGCTCCATATAAATGGAGGTGGGCCCTGATTCAGAGCGAGCGCTCTGGTCAGAGCGTCCGGCTCTGAATCAGGGCCTATGATCAGAAATTTCTCTCTCCTTGAACACAGCCAGGTTGGTAGTTTGAGTGACAGATTGAGGCGTTTGTGGGTGGTAACAGGGGAAGGTGCTTGAAAACGGGGGAGTGGAGATCTGAACGCAGGCGTGCCTAATTATGCGAACGGCGTTTTATGGGAGTGCATACGGTTTATGGGAGTGCATAATTAACAAAGTAGTGTCATGGCACATGTGACATGGGAGGTTTTTACACTGACATGATCGTAGAGCTTAAGAGAGATTATGGTCAACCTTAAGCTCTACGACCAGTTCCGATGGTTCCCGATGGTCTCGATTAATCCATATTTGCCTGGAGATGACGTGCAATGCGTACGAGAAGGGGGCATATTTTTTTGTCTTCCGGCCGCTTCCTCCCCTTGGTCGGCCAACTACCGATCCGAACTTAGGGAGGCAACTTGCGAGGGAATCATTTGCATATTCGGCCCCTTTTCCCGTACGACAGTGTGGCCGCTTTGACCGACTCTGAATGAGGTCCTAAGTCCTGTAATTGCAAGGCCAAAATAGAAAAACCTGGGATCCACATTCTGCAGTATCCACACATTCCGAAGAAGGTACAGATTTGCTGTTGTTTCTGCGGCAGTGTCATGGTCTGTATGGCTTTGATTCTGTCATATGTCAGATGTCGTAACCCCTGAGTTAGGCAATGTCCCAAGTATTTAACCCTGGTCTGGCATGGCTTTAGTTTGTCCATAGCAACCTTGTGTCCTGTTTGCGAGAGATGTAGCAATGAAAGTTTAGTATCATTTAAACATGACATAAATGAATCAGAACATAACAATAAATGGTCCACATATTGTATTAGAACAGATCCATTGGCAGGTTGAAAAGATTGTAAAAAGTCGTGTAAGGCCTGGGGGAATATACTGGGGCTGTCTATGAAACCCTGGGGCAATCGTGTCCATGTGTATTGTACACCCCTGTATGTAAAAGCGAATAGGTACTGACAGTCAGGATGAAGAGGTACAGAGAAGAAAGCAGAGCAGAGGTCAATGACAGTGAAATGGGTTGCATTTGGTGGGATCTACATAAGAATGACAGCTGGATTTGGCACTACGGGAAATTGGCTCTCTACTACCTTATTAACCCCTCTAAGGTCTTGTACCAGCCTATAACCCCTCCCACCACTCTTTTTCACAGGAAAGATGGGACTATTGGCTACAATTGCTGAACAGACTAAAATTCCCTGTTGTAATAACCGCTCAATTATGGGATAAACCCCTATCTCTACCTCCTGTTTTAATGGGTAGTGGGGAATTTTTGGAGCTTGCCTACCGCTTTTTAGATTTACCATTAGGGGAGCTACATTTACCATTAATCCAGTGTCCTGTCCTTCTTTATTCCAAAGTATATCTGGAATTTGGGATAACATTTGATCTACCTGAGATGGATTTTTACCTGAACCAGTAGAGTGATACATTAACCTTTGGGGAGTGTCCACCATATCACTCACCTCGTGCGCAAGTCTCTAAAGGATATCTAAGAATATACCATCAGGGGTACAATATATGACACATCCTATCTTACATAACAAATCCCTTCCCAGTAGGTTAGTAGGAGCCGCTGCTGCCAGGAGAAAAGAATGCCTGGTCTGCAATGGCCCGATAGTAACCTCTGTGGATTTGGTTAAAGGATAATGTTGCACTTTACTCATTACACCCATTGCTGATACTGTCTCGCTGGTCATCTGTAAATTAGCTGGAGATTTTATCACTGATTTGATCGCCCCTGTGTCTACAAGAAAAGGATGTTTAGTACCAGCTACATCAACCATTATCACCGGTTCTTCCCTAGTACTTCCAGTTAACCTGATTATCTGTAGACTACATGTATGACCTGACCCCTAGCATTGACTCTCACTCTCCAATACAGCATTTAAGGCCACAATTGGAGCTGTGACTGTGGGAAAAATCCTGCATTCTGTGTATATCCCTTGTGTGGATAACTAGGTACTCCCTGGTTAGGGGATCCTACCTTCTTCACCTTACAGTTCCTACTTACATGTCCCACTAGGTTGCAGTTAAAGCACCTTTGTGAGTGGGGTGGGTGAAAGGGTTGCTGTGTGGGTTGAGCGGTAGGGAAAGATTGTGGGTGTGGATAGTGATTTTGAGGGTAATACGTTGTTGTGGAATAGTATGGGTTTTGTGGCTGAGTGTGATAAGTGGGGAAGGGTTGTGTTTGTGGCTGAACAGGATTTGTGAGGGTGTTTAGCAGTGCAGGTGTATGTGTGTTTGGTGGCTGTGATGTTACATTTGTTCCTTCTAGAGCTTGAATACTAACAGCCATTAGCTTCTCGCTCTGGGTCTCTCTCTTCTTGTGGATGTTTTTATCATGCTCAATAGCGGACTCCCTGAGTGTGTCTACAGTAACTCCTCTCCAGCCAGGTGGAGAGGTCTGGACTCAGGTCTTTAGATTGTGTTTAAGACCATCCATAAGTACCGTGATGACCATTTCCCTATGGTGAGTGCTATCTTTAATATCTTCTATCCCAGTGTACTGGGTGATAGTCAGCAGAGCTTGGGTACAGTAATCCTCTGCAGATTCACTCTCTTTTTGTTTTATGATGAAAATTTTACTCCAGTTAACTACTACTGGAAAATATACACCCAATTGTGTTATTATGCGGGTAATGTTACCTTGGTTACCCTCGTCTGTTAAAGGACCATCTCCCTCCAATACACAATCCATGATAAACTTTTTCACATCGGTATTGTTTGGGAGACACACCCTTAATACCAGTCGCCAATCCTTATTGGTTGGCTCATAAGCATTACCCAAATTTTTCAAAAATCTTTGGTATTTTGTTAATTCCTTCTTAGGGTTAGGGAAATCATTCATTATGGAATTTCGCTCAGCTCTTGTCCAAGGACAATGCATTGCTACATCCCTTGAGGGCACTACACCATTCGCATCTGCATTCCCATTTGGAGCAGTTATTGTCCAGATGGGATGGATACCAGCCACACTGTTACCTTTGACCTTGTTACCTAGCTGGGGAATTAGCCTATTACTGCTACATATAGATTTAACAAATTCCTCTATGGGTGCAGTGGATGTTAACACTTCCTGTACTACCACTGATGAAGATGGGGCCACCACTTGTGCTTGTTGTGATGGAGCATCTAACATGTGTACAGCATGGGAAATGCAGACATAACAACAGGTTCATCATCCGCATCATAAACATTTTCCTTGTGATTACTCAAGAGAGGGTACAAGTTACCTGTTACATTTTTATGAGTTTTTA
Source organism: Taudactylus pleione (assembly GCA_031769625.1). Lineage (NCBI taxonomy): Eukaryota > Metazoa > Chordata > Amphibia > Anura > Myobatrachidae > Taudactylus > Taudactylus pleione. The sequence continues at coordinate 4,904,567 of JAUIMM010000135.1, forward strand.
CATCGACTGTACCTCCACCCCCATCCGCAAAGGGCGGTGGTGGTGCGCGTAAACTACTGACATTACCTTCCGCAACACTACCTTGCTGTGAGATTGTGCTATTTTACGGTGCATACACAACACTGTCTAGCGCTGTGTGCGCATTCCCCTGTATCGTGCACGTGACGCTGGTTTATGTCGCGTGCACACCCTTAAGTCACGTATCCCCCTCGTGCTGCCACAGCTTTAAACAATCATTATACTTTATCTTTTTCATTCGAGAGTGCACCATACAGATGCTATCTCGGACATTGTTCAATACCTCCTTATCAAAGCTGCCAATTCTGGGAAATGGTTTCACACTTTTCCTCATCATTTGAAACCATACATCACAGTACCTAGTTGCATAAGCACCGTACCTAGCATGCATAATAAGCCGTGCCGACCCAAGCGGCGCTTCCAACAGCAGCACATCATCTAACATGTCTACCATTTGTTTGGCTCCCATCTTTTGGAAAATAACGCTAAACTTTTCAATAGAGGTTTAGACCGGTGAAAGAACATCAAGGCTACTTTCACTTACCTGTGCATGATATTAACAGGATGCGCCCACACACCTATGGAAGAATAACAAGACTGCTTCCACACACCTAATCCCTTTTTAACTACCTTTCACTGCTAGCATTTAGGTATTCCAATAACACCCTTTTCAGTGATTTCGTCCACCCTCTACTCAGTTCACAATCACAATTTGCCTCAACTGTTTGGTTCAATCACAATGCTCAATAACCCTAACTGATCACAGATTACTGCAATCACACTGAGAGCCGATACCTACAACAAAGACAACAACTATACCTGCTTATGTGTATAGACTGAGGTATCTACTACCGAGCCACTAGGCCGACACCGGGCGCCTAACACTTAAGGGTCCTACGATACCCTTAACTAGGGAACATGTTACCCCATACCAACACACGTTCACTGTTACACACTTTTCCTGCGCAGAAAAATAAACGTTCTCCCAGATTATGGCAACACTGACTTAAGATATTTACAACAATGTTATCACTCTATCAATATCACAATGCAATCTCAATGACTTTGTTTAAAACACGTGGCAGCAATACAGGAAATACGTATACGCTATTGTGTGACTAGTCGCATACACAATAATGTGACTGCTACACAAAACGTATTATTACCCTTACGCTATTGTGCGACTTCTCCTTTTAACATGAAAATTCTATCAACGAAGGAAAACAAACTTTTTCCTTCCTTGTCCCTGGATTCTAATGAGCGCTCCTTGAACACACACAATAACGGGTAGCGGGCTCTCAGCAACAAAGTGGTAGCAGGTATTCGAAAGCACAATGCGTTCTTTACTGCTTATGGTGCCTCCACCCTTTTGCTGAGAGATCGTTGACCGAGTGTTACCGTGTGACCGGTAGCGTGATTTCACAATGCAAGCCCCCAACTATCGATTCCTACCCATCTATACACTTTAAAAATGTAGATATTTAGCGTTTTGAGTCTAACAAGAAATAATTGCTTTCAGACTTTGATTGTGGTTCCAAAGCACAAAAAGTTATTATTCACCAAAAAAGCAGATAGTTGCATGCTGTGATCTAAATTACAATTAGCGCAAACATATTATACAGTCACAAGGTACATTCGTTAAATACGCAAGCGCTCTGGATCCAGATCCCGGCATCAAAGATGAATCCTCCATCAACAGCAAAGCAAGATGACTAGCATCTAGTTTCAGAGAGCCTACATACTGTATATACTCTAACAGAGATAGGCAATACAATAGAACAGGTTGGCATGATTCCATTGGTTCTTCTTCCTGGTTCTTCTGTTATAGTACAGTTCATAGCTCAATTCGTATGGTCACAGTCCAGCCTCCAACAGCTCTTTGTGTCCATTTTCCTGCTGCATAACAAATCTAAACTGGCTGCATTACAGGATACATTTCAATGCCTAACTCTCTATGAACCATAACTTGCAGACACATGTTACGATTTCTTCTCCAATGGAACCAGAAATCTGCAAAGACACAGTGGATTAGAATGACACCAAACATGGTCTGCTTACCATGCACTAAACCTTAGATATCAAATAACATGTATTTCACAACATTACTGATAATGCATAAAACCTTAAATATTAACCTTAATGTTAGGGAACCATTTTATGTAAGTGTGCAGAGTGTAAGAATTGGGGTAATGAGAGAAGACACTAGTTAGCATTGTGCGACTACGTGTTTTGTGGAGTACACCGTGATACATGTTTTGCAGGGTTGATCATATAATATGTTTTAGTAACTGTCTGTATTTATATAATGAGGACTTTTTACATCTTTCCATTGCGTGGGAATCGCACAATGCTAAATAATAGCATCACCGTATTTACTTATAATGTGTGAGATTCGCTAAAAATGGCACTGGGCGGCCAGTCGCAAAATGGTTTCTTGCTGCCATTTGCAAAATGGCATTGTGCAGATTTAATTTTTAAACATATTCTGTCTCAGCAAATTATCCAGCTTCGACAGGTTCAACATCTTAGAAATATAATTATACTTTATTTTTATATTATATTTTTAATTAAACAAATAATTAATCTTTAATCAAATAAGTTTTTAAATTGTAAAGTATTGAATACTTTTTTTAATTAATTTTTTCATGTTCGTTCCTTTACATTATGTGTGTTAGGAGCAATTCTGAAAGTCAGCTTTGTTGCAGGGCTTAGACCTAGGCCTTTTGGGAATATATAATATACAAACAACTGTACAATACCAGTATTATATTACTTTTTGTGAGTTTGCTCCTAACTGTAAATAATACCATACATATGAGCTATATTCTATACAGTAACTACATAAATGACAACGCATTGACCAAATTTTTATATTGTATTTACAATATAATATGTACAAAAGTGGTAAAAAAGTTTTAGAACACCTATCAGTTTTTAAGCATTACAAGTATAGATGTGCGGGCTTAGGTTTCTAGAAACCGAGCACACCCAAACATCCTTAATCTTAGTGAATGTCAGCGGCGGCTCAGGTTTTCCCACCTTGCTCGGATGCCTAATTGAGGCAAAACATCATCATCCTGGCGTCGGATTATCACGGGTTTTGCATTCTATATAAGTCCTTTTCGCTGTGATTCAGGTATCATTTCACACAGACTCCAGTCTTTATGCTCATCTGTCTTCTAAATTGCCCAGTGGCTGCTGTGCTGTTTCCATCCTCTCCACCTCCAGTGGTGGATGCTGCTGTGCTGTGTCCACTCCAGTCCCTGTGTCCAGTGGATGCTGCTGTGTTCGACCACTCGCTGTGTCCATTGGCTGCTGTGTTGTGCCTATCCTCTCCACTTCCAGTGGCTGCTGCTGTGCTGTGTCAATCCACTCCCTGTGTTCCATGGCTGCTGCTGTGTCCATCCACTCCTTGTGTTCAGCGGCTGCTGTGCTGTGTCCATCCTCTCTACCTCCAGTGGCTGCTGCTGTGCTATGTCAAGCCACTCCCTGTATCCAGTGGCTGCTGCTGTGTCTAACCACTCCCTATGTCCAGTGGCTGCTGCTAATTTTATCCACTTCCTGTGTCCAGTGGCTGCTGTGCTGTGACCATCCACTCCACCTCCAGTAGCTCCTGCTGTGTTGTGCCCACGCCAGTGTCCTTAGTGTTAATATTGGCTGATCTAGATTTACAGTACAGGCAGATAGCAAATCATTGTTTATTTTTTTTATAGTGCAGGAATTATTATTACTATTATTAATTATTATTACTCCACAGGACATACACCACTGTGATATAAGCAGTGTGACTCTGCAGTTATCATTTGCGGAAAAATTAAAAATATGAACAACAATTTTTTTTCTTGTTTATACAACCTGTGTGCACTGTCCCCTAGTGCCTTTGTTAACCTACATATAAAAGTGCTGTGTCTCTCCACGCAGTATCAGCTGAGCTGCGAACTATAGTTGAAAAAAATATTTTCTTCTATTGTTTGTATTAAGTTTGTGCACTGTCCCCCAGTGCATTTGTTCATGTACATATACTGTAAGTGTGTGAGCTGATCTATGAATTAAGAAAAAGTAAAAAAAAATTCTATTGTTTGTACCACATCTGTGCTCTGTCCCCAGTGCATTTTTTATTCCATTTACACATAAGTACTGTAACTACATGCAGTGTCAGCTGAGCAGTGAATAAAAATAAAGTAGACACAAATATTTTCTTTTATTGATGTTTCTACTGAGTCTGTGTATTCATCAATATGGACACTAATCACTTGAGAGAAGAGCAGAATCAGCAACCAAATACTAGGTCTGCAGATGCTGTCACCAGTCATCATGACAAATCCAATTCTAGTCCTTCAACGTAATCTACTAAAGCATTAGGGCATCTGAATTAAAAAAATCAATAGTTTACAGTGGTAAAGGAAAAACACTTCTAATAAAGCGCAAGTTAATTGCAGAAAAGCATAAAATTGTCAACATGCCATTCATCACATGCAGTGGCAAGGAAAGGCTCAGGCCTTGGCCTTTATTTATGAGTGGTGGTTCTGCAACTGCTGTTAGTGAGGCATCTTCTTCTGTCTCTCATAATGATGCAAGAGGTGTAAAAAAATGAAAACCAGAAAATCAGTGCTGAAAAACCACTAAGCCAGTAGAAATAACTGTGTTAGTTCTAACTGTTCTAACTGTTCAGAACATCACAAATCCCTGAGGAGAATCTAAGTACTGTATGTCTGTGAGTGCTATGTGTAAGCTTAAACTATCTGTCCTTCCTCCATTTCTGCACCCTCTGTTAATTGTGGATGAACAGCACATTCAAGAAGTTGCTGACATAGACATTGAGGATGCTACAGTAGAAGTACAGCAGGATAAGGGGGATATTTGTGTAGCTGATCTAGGTGCTAATGAGGATTTTGATGATGTGGATGTTAATGATGAATATGTTCTGTGTGTAAGTGAGGCACCAGTGGAAGCATTTCTTGCCTGTGATAAGAAGAATGCCATTGTGAGGCCTGGGAATAAGATTAAAAAGTCCACTTCTTATGTGTGGAATATTTTTTACCAAAATTTGGACAATAATTGTCGTGCCATCTATAGCACTTGTAAAGACACAGTAAGTAGAGCTAGGGATTTAAACTATCTAGAAACATTCTTCCTGTTATATCATTTGCAGCGCGTGCATGAAAAGTTTTTTCAAAATCATAAAATGATACTAAAAAAGTAACAAGCAAATCAATGTCAGCTAGCTCCCTTCTCTCTGTGAGAGATCCAAGTATCTGCAATCTTCACTACCAACACCACCATCATCAATATCCTTAATCATGATTGGAAATAGTCCTGAATCCAACTTTAAAGGCTAAGTGAGTCTTCCCCTATCCAGGATTCCTCAGAGAAGAATCCTTGAGCTCTAGGCCTGCTGCTGATGCTGGGGGTGGATCTTCATGTTTAAAAAAACAAATGATTGTAAAACAATCCTTTGCTGGAGGGAGCAAGTATGACTGCTGTCATCCAGTTGCACAGCGGATAATTGATGTCATAACAGCTCTGCTGGTATTAGATCTGCATCCAATATCCACCATTAATGCAGTGGGTTTCAGACAGTTAAATAAGGTCCTATGTCCCCACTACCAAATCTCTTCTAAATTCCACTTCACTAGAAAGAAGTTCCCCAACTGTACATGGACGTTAAAAGAAACTTAATTAATGACCTCCAGAATGCCATTATACCCACTGTCCACTTAAAAAGCAATGTGGACAAGCAGAACAGGGCAAACTAAAGATTACATGACTGTGACAACCCACTGGGTTGGTGTATTTTCTACAGCAGCACAAGCATCTTACAAATGTCAGCTTATTCAGAGGCAGGCTACTTTCTGTAACACCAGCTTCACTAAGAGGCATACCGATATCAGCCTGTTAGAAAAACTCAGGTAAGTCTTTACAAAATGGCTTAACCCACTTAGACTCTGCTTGGGATTTGTGAATTCTGACAATGCCACATATTGTGAGGGCATTATAGCTGGGTGATTTTGAACACGTCCCATGTTTTGCTCACACAATCAATTTGTAGGTGCAGAATTTTTTTTCAATGAAAAAGCCATGCAGGAGATGAAGTATGTGGCCAGAAAAACTTTAGGACATATTAAAATTTAGCAGCTGCATGTAGAAGATTGCAACACCTGCAAGAACAGTTCAATTTGCCCTGCCACCAACTGAAGCAAAAGGTGGTAACAAGCTGGAATTCCATCCTTTATATGCTGCAGATGATGGAGGAACAGCAAAAAGCCAACTAAAGCTACACCAAATGAACAATGACAAAGGGAGAATTTACCTTACTTCAGCAAAGTGGAGAATAATTTCCGTGTTGTGCAAGTTGTCACCTGTGAAGTGAGTTCAGACTCTGCCAGCTTGAGTCAGGTGATTCCCACTAATTAGAATTTTGGAAAAGCAGGTAGAGAAACTGAAGGAGAGGCTAAAAATGAAGCAATTCCGCTAAGTATGTTGGAAATGTAGATCAAGTAAGTGCCCATGCGTGATCTTAGAGTTAAGTCAAATGTCTTGTCTTTCTTTAAAACGGGCACAGATCTGAACAGATGGAAAGAGTTTAATAAAAAGGTCAAAAAGTCTTGGATATGTGGATTGATTTCTCCACTAAAGAAGGTCCTATATAAAAACAAGCATACAGAAAAAATCATACCTGAAACAGGATTGGCACAAGCCTTTTTGACCTTTTTATTGTATTGATTGTCTTAAATATCAAGTTTGGGTGACTTGTGTTAGGTCCTAAATGCAGCCTTTCTGGATGCCCCAGATTGGTTAACTCTTCACTAGATGCAAAGAGTTGTTGGTGAGCAAGTTGTCAGCTCAAGTGGCACATGACACAGCAACATCTCCTTCTTCAGTTTCTCCAGCAACTGCGGCTGCCAGGAAAAACACTCTTTTTATAAGACCCACTAGTGATGTAGATGAGTCAACACAACATTTTGACATCTGGTCGGGTCTAAAATAATTGTCTAAAATTAGTGACATGGTCACTTCTACTGCGACTCCACCATTTAAAGACTGGTTGAAGTTTATTTTAATGATAGCATACAAATAGGCATGTCAAACTACTTTGACTACTGGCAGGAAAGAAGTCAATTTGGAGACCCTTGCACAAACTGGCTTTACTTTACTTAAGCTGCCCACCGTCCAGTGTGTACTCAGGAAGACTTTTTAGCACAGACGGGAACCTTGTCAGCTTTTGGCATAGGAGGTTCCTTCCTCAAAATGTAGAAAAGATAATGTTCATCAAAATGAACTACAAGTTCAGATGCACCTGTAATGGTGGATTCCAGCAAATAAATTAATAAATATTGTGTGAAGATGTATACACTGATGAGGGTGAGGATGAAAATGGCAATTACATTTTGCCTCTGTAGAGCCAGTCCGTATGTAGAGATTATTGCCAGCTGCCTATTGGTAGCTTGTTTTGTGGGGGCCAAACAATCCAATCACTTCAACCACAAGATGCAGTCCTTGATGCTGAAGTGATTGGTTTGTTAAACTGAGCATGTCCTGTTTAATATACAACATAAGGGTGAGTGGGAAGGCTCAATGACAAGTCGATTCTGCACCTCTTTTTTTGTATTATGCACTGTTTGGTGCATTGATGACTGTCTTTTTTGCATAGACAACAAACATTTGTATAGTTTATTAAACTGCCATCCTGTCTGCCACTGCAGTGCAACTCTGTTTCCTAGATTCGCCATATTGGAAGTTGAACTGCAGCAGCCACTGAAATCTTTAACATGTGGTTTCTGAATGCTGACAATTTCCAGAATTTTTTATGGCCACAGACAGCATCTTCTGCATGCCCCTTTAATTTTTTTTTTTTAATTCTCAACCACCAAGTAGCTCTACTGGGGCAGGGACTGATGTGAATGGGAACATTTTCTCGGTAAACTGCTCACCTTCTCCCTAATAAATTTGCTACAGAACCCAAAAATTAAATTACATTTACAACAAATCAATCCTTCATTCCTTTCCCCTGCCTTCAACTACATACAAACTGTATCTCCCTCAGGCCTATGATCTAGTCCTTGATTAGTAAAAACATTCTTTGGCGTCATATAGTTTATTAAACTGCCATCCCATCTTCCACTGAAGTTCCATTCTAGTTCCAAGATGTACCATTTTGGAAGTTGAACTGCCAAGTGTTTGTGCAATCCACCGCTATCGCTTAGCTTAGTCAGCTAGCTTGGTGCAACGTTTTGGCTTAGACTGGATGAAAACAATATTGTGAGCTATAAGGTGCTCTAAATTGGCTGGAAATTACTGGAAATTAATATTATTAAGGTTAATAATACTGTAGGAACAAAAACAGGCCCAAATGTGATTTTAGCATTTTTTATCATTTTAAAACAGAAAAATTACAGATCCAAAACCCGTAAGGGCAGTTTTGTCAAACCCCAAATCAAAATAAAAAACACAAAGTTAATAAAGACCCAAAACAAAAACACTGAGGTCGACACACATCTCGAACTTCAAGTCCAGTGATTAAGCTGAAATAGTACAATGGTACATGGTATACTGGTAAAGTTTAAAAATAATGTACCTTTCAGTGTTATAAAATAAGGCCTTTTTCAGGGTAATAGGTTCAGAACTCACAGCTGTTCTGAAGCAATGAAAAAGAGACAATGAGGCACAAACAGTGGACAACTGAGCAGGGCCGTAGCTAGGGTAGTGTGGCCGGTGCCATCGCACAGGGCACCACAGGTCAGGGGGCGCTGTTTGGGCCTGTCAAATTTCTGTTTATTATTATCTTGCTTGTAGCTTCCTCTTATTTCATCCCCAGCATCTCCTGGCCTCCCTTATCTCTTCCCTGCCCCTTCCCCATGAAGGCATGGCCCTTTTTTGGGTGCATTATGTCCCTTTGAAAAATGAGTGGGGCGCCAATGCTCTTTCTGGCACAGGGCACCAAAAAGTCTAGTTACGGCTCTGCAACTGAGAACTGGAAGAAGGTCTTATGGAATGAGGAATCTAAAATATTAAATCTTTGGTTTACCTTCGTCATATTTACTGAGGGAAATTCCCCTGTGTGTACAAGTGTATAAGTGAAACAAGGAAGTTATTCTCACACATATTCAACATATTCATATGAAACTATGGTGTAAATAAAATTACAATATTATTAATGTTACATATTCCAGGCTCATATTATATACTCAGTTTGTGATGATAATTGTGGACTTGCATGTACTGAAGATGATCATTTGTTATTGATACAGTAAGTTACTCAAGGTCCATTGATAATCCTCATCATACCTGTACTATCTGCAAATTTCTCTTGCTAAAGACTACACAGATCTATTGTTCTATCTGATCTGGTAACACTATACCTGCTAATCACTGGACCATAAGTAACATACAGTACAGTATCAATATCAAATAGCCACCTATATGCAATAATTATAATGGGAGGTGCTGTTGGGCTGCCTAAACAGCAGCAGTCAGCTGCAAGACAGTGTGCAATCACATAGAGGAGCCGGACGTTTTCTCTCATATTATCTTCCTGCGGCTGTCCAGTGGTCTTTTCTGACTGGTCACATTGTTTGCAATCATTTAATCAAATACACAGCCTGGCATGGTTGCAAATGATGCGACAACACCAGACAAGTGGTTATTAAAGCTAAATGTGAGGACACTTAACCATTTGTTCCTTCACCATATGTTCCTGTGCATTGCAATGACAGTTACTGTAATATGCAGAAACCAGAAAATCCAGTACAATAACTTTTGTAATGTTTATAATCCATCAAGCAAATATTAAAGCTAACACAGGATCATTTTCGGAATTATGTACTGTATATATGGAAAATGATCTACAGTGGATATGGCATAATGTGACACTGAGGGGGAGATGTATCAAGCCTTCTAGTGATGACAAGTCGAGAAGTTAAAAATAGCAACCAATCAGCTTCTAGCTATTATGTGATAGAATGTACTGGATGAATGATAGCTATAAGATGATTGGTTACTATGGGCAACTTCTCCTTCTGTCCACTTTGTTGGTATATGGGGTGTGCTACCTCCATGATGCTCCATACCTAAAGTATCTGTACCTTTCTAAAATGGCCATTGTTAGACAGTCTGTGCATGCACAGCGCCATATGGGGTCACTGTATTAGAGTGCCACAGTACTACACAGACATGTGGGACCTGATATTTATCCTGCAATACTGTCTTCATACATGACTGGATGGTCCACTGTTTGATCTGCTCCATCTCTGCTGCTTGCATTCTGTACATAACTGTGAGTATGGTTGTACAAAACTGGATCACTGCAATAAACCTAAACCCAAGATCCCAGTGTATCTGGCTGGTGTATCTACAATAATACATTTATGCTATTTTCTAGATGTGTACTGTATGCTACAAACTAGCACATACATGTCAACACTCTTTAGAAGGTTTGATACATCTCCTCTGAATATTTGCTTTATTTCAAGCATACATCTAGAATATTGGTACTTTTTGCTATCCATATGTTAATGCGGGTTATGGAGAGCTCTAATTCATGGAGCACTTATTAACAATATACTGTACATGTCTTTTTAGGAAACACAGTAACTAGCATCCCACCCATCCCTGATTCACATGAGAGCAATATCATCTTGCCACAGCCCCCTGCATCTCATAACAACCTACATCATGTCACCACAGCCCCCTACATATCATATCAACCTACACCATGTCACCACAGCCCCCTACATCTCATAACAACCTACGCCATGTCACCACAGCCCCCTGCATCTCATAACAACCTACGCCATGTCACCACAGCCCCCTGCATCTCATAACAACCTACGCCATGTCACCACAGCCCCCTGCATCTCATAACAACCTACACCATGTCACCACAGCTCCCTACATCTCATAACAACCTACGCCATGTCACCACAGTCCCCTACATCTCATAACAACCTACGCCATGTCACCACAGTCCCCTGCAACTCACCACAGAACCCTGCATCTCACAGAAACCTCCTGCTTCTTACTCCTGCCACTGCATCCAGAGCCGACAATAACCAATTTGGTGCCCTAGACAAAATTTTGATTGGTGCCCCCTAGCAGATAATCCCACCACCAATCTTATATACACATTATATATATATATATATATATATATATATATAATCTCCAAAAAATGAGGGTACACTCACCAGGCTTCAAGAAATGTTCATAAAATATTGATTTTATTTAGATAATCATAAAACGTACAGCCATATTTTATGAACATTTCTTGAAGCCTGGTGAGTGCACCCTCATTTTTTGGAGATTGTCTTTTGGCAAGGTTTTTTCCTTGCTTGGGATAGCTACCCCAGCATTGTATTTGAATAGACATGAGTGTGGACCTAAGTCTCCCGGGGGGGTGCCTAACACTAAGTCCTCCCCGGGGGTGCCTAACTCTAACCCTCCCTCCCCCTAGCCTCCCGGGGTGGTGCCTAACCCTAAGTCCCCCCGGGTGCCCTAAACCTAACCCTCCCCCCTGTGGCTGTCCGCTCGCGGCGCCCGGCATCCCTTCGATCGGTATTAAGGCAGCCGGTTTCCCGATTGTATACCGTTCCTGACTCCCTCCCTATTCTAGGCTGCTGCTAAGCAACAGGGCACATTGCTAGCGCTGATTGGCTCTCACTGACTTAGAGAGCCAATCAGAGCGCACCCTCGCTGCTGCTGCAGCAGTCAGTCGCTCACACAGCACAACAGTTTCAGTTTCAGATGCTTTCTGGCTGTTTTAGCACCATGGACAGCTCCTCTGCTTGGAGCAAGATTTTTTTCTATGCCTTGCTTCACTAAAACTGTCACAGCTCCCTTTTGTCACAGATGAATGTTTCATACACCTAAACCTTCCTTGACCAATGCTGTATAGAATAGGGAGACCCCATCAAAATCTGCCTAGTGGTTCAAGAGATTAGCCCAAACGAACAAACAGACACCTAACCGGGAACTTTATTTTAAATATAAAGAGACAATATATAACTTATTTGTGATGTATTTATTGCAGGGATATGTTGGGCTGTCGCCCAAAAATTCACTCCCTTGGTTTCAGGTCACATGTGACTGTAAGGGGTAAATTTACTAAAGTGAGAGTTAATAAAAGTGAGTTTTAAAAGTGATGTTGCCCATAGCAACCAATCATATTCTAGCTATTATCTTCTAGAAGGTGCTAGTTAAATGTTAAGTAGAATCTGATTGGTTGCTATGGGCAACATCACTTTTTAAACTCACTTCTAAAAACTCTCACTTTAGTAAATTTACCCGTAATGCTGCCCATCCACTATGCGATGCGAGGACGATGGCACGACGGCACGATTATGACGCCGTCGTCTCCCGTGGGTGAAGTGCATACACTGAACGTTCAGACATTCAGTGTATGCAGATCAATCATCCCTGAACATGGCAACCTGACGGCAGTCGTCAGGTCGACCATTATGTTCGGGCGATTATTGATGTTAAAAATGACCAGTAGGCGCTCGCAGCGCTTGTCATTTTTAACATTTTACTGCCAAGCGATAGAGCGATAACGACCGTTGTTATCACTCCATCGCTAGGTTTAATCGCCTAGTGGATAGGCAGTATTAGTCTCTCTTTCAATAGACCGTATTTTTAAAGAGGCAAAATTTAAAAAAGTAAATAATTCACATCATGTCCATAAATGCACTCGATAAAAAATGGCAATTCATTTCATAGTACTTTTTAATATTGATTACAAGAACAAAATACTGCTTAAACACATTTACTTTGTGCGCACATAACTGAACTTCATCAACATCCAATGAGTTCGGCAAGTGTTCCTCACCCATGAAGACGGTGCGAGCCCTGTTTAATGTGTGTGCAAGCTTAGCTGTTCATTTACCTGTAGCCACCCGATGTGTTTCTTTGTGTAAATTATTCTTTAGGGATTCTATAATGATGCATCCTTCAGTAATAACATTTTCACAAATATCATCGCTCATTACACTCTTACATAATAGAAATAAAGACATATCGTGGTAACTTTATTGTAAAATACCTTTATTTAATCAATGTTACTTTGAAGGGTTCAGGATTTTTTAAACCCCTTATTTCACATACAGTATATCCAATAATGGATATTTAGTTCATTTTCAGAAACTGTAAATTCAATATAATACTTATAATACTATTGGGGAAATGCATTTAATTGCTTATGCAGACCTAAAAAAACCACATCTTTAATTAAAAAAGATTAACACTTTATTTTTCTTTGCGTAATCTGTTTTTATTGAAATCAAGATAGCATAGTACATATATGGCTCACAACGGCCTACATAAACACCGAATGAGTTCAAATAACAATATAAATTCAATGGACAAATACAGTCACAAAACGTAATAAAAAGAGAAAAAAAGATCCCAAATCGACTAGTAATTAGTCATACTTTCGAACATTGCTAAATAAAATAAGAACAAATATAATTAATAAAGTAAAATATACAAAAATTGAAGAAAAAGAAAATATATATAAGGAAGGGAAAGTAATAGGGAAAAGGAACAGGTCGCTATGTCCTAAGGGGCGTTGAGATATTATGAATTTTGTACTCAGAAGACTCTTTAAAATTCAGCCAGCCATACCAAATGACTGTAAAATCTGAAGGAGGTGATCTCAAAGAGGAGAGATCTTCCATAGACATATACTGATCTATTCTCTGGAACCACCGAGAGATAGGAGGACAAATCGAAGATCTCCAATAACATGGTATAGTAGCCCTCGCAGCATTCACCAGATGACGTAGCAAGGATTTTTGTATATGGAGACAGGAAGGTCTGATAGATTTAGTAACCAGAAATCAGGTTAATCAGATAAAGGAAGACCTGTGATTAACGCCGATATTTGCCGAACCTTCCTCCAAAAGTCAGCTATTATTGGGCATTTCCACCAGATATGGAGAGGAGTACCCACTTCTTGACCACAATGCCTGCACAAGTTAGATAGATTTGGGAACATCCGGTGAATGTGAACAGGGCACCTATACCACCTAGCCAAAATCTTGTATTGAGTCTCCAAACTTGGAGTGAAGGGGAACTAGTAAAGGCAAAGCTGAATATTTGTGACCTCTGATCCTCCATTTGTTCCCTCCCCAATTCATCATGCCAAGCAGAAACATAAGAAGGCATAGATGTATTGGTGCACTCAAGACATAACCAATATATTAAATAAATAAGGTGTCTTGGCGGGTCTTCTGTCATGCATAAAGCTTCAAACCTAGTCGGGATCCAGCGAGGACCACTAGTAGTAAGAGAGGCAATGTAGTGTCTTAATTGGAGATAAACCCAGAATGAACGGGGTGGGAGTTGATACAGTTGCTGGAGATCCGTAAAGGATCGCATCCCACTAGTTGTAACCAAATGGGATAAACATGTAATACCTGCTGCGTACCAGCCAGATAAATTAGGGGCAATAAGACCTGAGGGAATTCCTAAATTTGTTCCAACAACGAAGAGTGGGACCTAGTGTTGGGTGAGACAAAGACGGACATTTAGCAGTCCAGGGGAGTACATGTGATGGTGAACCAACTGTATGGCCTACTATAAGCGTCCACTGTTTAATTACAGGTATTCTGGACATTTCAACAATCCTGGCTAGGTGAACCGCGTAGAAATAATTAAGAAAATGAGGCAACTGAAGTCCGCCATTTGAGTGACTTAGGGTTAATACAGCTTGTGACAATCTAGGCCGACCCGAACCCCAAACAAAGTGGCCCACTAGACTTTGTAACTCCTTAAAAAAGGAGGCTGGGATTGCAATAGGTAACACCTGCATCAAATATAAGACCTTAGGCAAAATAGACATTTTAACCGTATTAATCCTACCAAACCAGGATAATTTCAAAAGAGACCACCTTTGAAAATCTGTCTTAAATTGTTTAATAAGAGGGGGAAAATTTAGCTGATACAAATTATTATTTGAGGGAGATAAAAGAAAACCCAAGTATTTAAGACTAGAAGAGGTCCAAATAAAAGGAAATGCATTCTTGAGGCCTGCCACCATACTGTCAGGAGATTATATATTCATGGCCACAGACTTGGAGTAATTGATCTTAAAACTAGATACTCACTAAACCTATTAAACTCATGCATGAGGGCAGGGAGAGAGGTCACCGGTGCAGAGATGGTAGTGAGGAGATCATCGGCAAATAGTGCCAATTTGTATTCATGATCACCAATCTGCACACCCTTAATGTCATTGTTACACCGAATCGCCCTCGCCAGCGCCTCCATGCAGAGCATGTATATAAGGGGAGACAGTGGGCATCCTTGACATGTGCCATTGTGAATTGGGAAGGGATCCGAAAGGGTCCCATTAACCCGCACTCTAACAGTAGGGAAGCGATAAAGGGTCAAAATATGGTGGAGACAGTGAAAGCCTAATCCCATATACCGAAGTAGACCCTCCATGAACTGCCAATCGATCCTGTCAAAGGCCTTCTCTGCATCCATTGATAGCAGGATAACAGGAGACCCAGTACCTTTAACATGATGGATTATATCAGTAATCTTAGAGGTATTATCCTTGGCTTCCCTACCTCGGGCAAACCCCACTTGGTCTCCATGGACCAAATCAGGAAGAAAGAAACTCAACCTATTTGCCAACATTTTAGCATATAATTTGAAGTCATTATTCAATAAAGAGATAGGCCTATAACTTGCACATTGGGCAGGGTCTTTTCCCTCTTTGGGGATTATAGAAATGTAGGCCTCAAGAGTCTGAGGAGAAAAGCCCACCTTGTCGGATACCTCTTTACAAAGCTTTCCAAAAAAGTGGCATAAGTATAGAACCAAAGGTCTTATAATAGCTCACAGGGAAGCCATCTGGGCCAGGGCTTTTTCCAAGTGGGGTATTTGACAGAGCTAAATCCAACTCTTCGTAAGTAAAAGGGCGATCAAGAGAGGTCAGATCACCCTCCTCAATTCATGGAAAATTGACCGAGGAAAGATAATGTGAGGTTCTGATTTTGTTGTGGACTTGGGGTGGTATCAGGAGCAGACACTGAAGCAGATTTAAAGGTAAATGAGGAACTTTTAATGATTGGCTTAACAGACATGAATGTGGCAAAACAAAAAGTGCGGGTATAGCACTAAAGTGCACTTGGGAAACTGTAGTGAAGCAATGGGAAAAAGTCCAGGAAGTGATAACAGAAGGCAGTCCAGTATTCCAGGGTTTTTGAGGCTGAAATGAATTGCAGACTGAAGTGAATTGCTGGCTGAGAAATAATGTCCAGGGAAACTGTAAGTGGAGGCAAGGTGCAGGGTAACAGCTGACAAAGGTACTCAGGCAATGGGAGAAGTAATTGGAGGAGGCAGGGGAATCCAGCCAGGTTTGGAGCAGGTTAGGTGAAGCAGGCTAGGCAATGATTCCAACCAAGTGGAGACAAGGTACAGGGTAAAAGGAGACTCAGGTGCTCAGGCAGTGGGAGAGGTAATTGGAGGAGGCAGGGGAATCCAGCAGGGTTTGGAGCAGGTTTGGTGAAGCAGGCTTAGGCAGGTAGCGTTTCACAGGAACAGATGGTGAGCACAGGAAACTCTCTCAGCTATGCTGAGAAACACGTTGCACTGGCAATACAAGGGAGCTCTGAATTCCCTTAAATCCCCAGTGCTCAGCCTGACAAGTCAGAGAGGAGCATGTGACACACCAGGATAGGGCAACTAGGCCACATGTCCGGAGGCAAGATGGCGGTGCCCATGCCAGAACGGAACGGAAGCACCACCAGGCCTAACCAGACCAGAGTGACAGTATGCCCACACAGAACCATGCACAGCCAATGCTCCCTGCCAGGCACCAGCGCCACTGCCAGACATCCCTCTCCATAGCATCCTCACAGGTATCACCCACCGACCGCCATGCCGAGAAACCCTGGTCGTGACTGTACCCCCCTTTATGGGTGGCCTCAGGACACCTTCTAGGCTTTTTGGGGTGAGCCAAGTGTACTTTATTGACAGGACTGGAAGCATGGGCATCCTCAGCTTTGGTCCAACAGGAACAGGACCTGGGAACCCTCTCCTTGGATTCAAAACTTGAAACCTCCTCTCAAGGTATGGGACTGAAAACCCCATCCTGGGACTGGACACTCAGAAATCCCCTATGGGGCTGAGTCTCTGGAGACCCCCTTTGAGGTTGAGACCTTAGAGACATCTTTTGGGGTTGAGGCCTTGGAGTTACCCCTTCTGGGGCTACAAATGACTTCCCAACAGGTGGTTGCAGTTGTATCGTTGTCAAGACTATTGCCCCAAGTACGGGTGTATTCCATAGTGTTTCTAGACCACTATCAGGGGATAGTGACTGTGACAAGGCATCGGTCTTCTGAAGGTAAGACCCTTGACATTCCACACTCCATGACTGAACTTGCATAGTGTTCCAATCATTTCTGGGGTTGTGCTTATGCAGCCATAGGTATCCGAGTATGACTTCATGGGAAGCATTGGGTATGATAAAAAAAACTGATATGTTCAACATGGAGGGCTCCAACATGAACTAAAGCAGGTTGAGTTTTCTTAGACACTGGGCCTGATTCAGACCTGCTCGCGAGCAAGCAGGCAAGCCGTCGCTCCGGGTCTCGTACCAAAGGGGGCGTGCTGTCGATGTTGAGTGACAGCACACCCCCTTTGGTGGGTGGGCCGGGGGCGTGGCTTCCCAGACGGAGGGGTTCCCATGGGTACGCCTACCATCTAGGGCCGGCCCCACTAATATCACAAGTGATGTCAGTGGGAGTGCTTTCGGCTCTGTTAGAGCCGAAAGCACTCTTGGGCTTGTGGCCATGAGACCCTACCACAAGGGCCTCGTCGCAAGCCCGTTGGCCGCAATGGTCTTGACCATCGCGACCATCTTCCTGGCCGCTCGCTATAGCTGTGGATGGTCACCCACAGCTATGCGAGCGACCAGGAGGCCTCTCTAAAAAAAGAGAAGGATGGCCCTGATCCAGAGCGAGCGCTCTGTCAGAGCGTCCGGCTCTGAATCAGGGCCACTGTTCCATTACAAAGAGGTTTTCCACCAATAGAGTTCCAGGAGACAGTATGATCCAAGGTGCTGCAGGGAATTTGTAATTTATCTGCCAACCGAGACAACATGAAATTCCCAGCTGTCCCTGAATCCAAAAGGGCAGACACAAACTCAGGGCTAGAATTAATGTCTAAAGCTATGGACAAGACAGAGTCTATACGTTTAGAGGCCGGAAGAATTGCTCCTAACCGAGTGCACCCAGAACTAGCTAGAAATGGGATGCTCCCCGGCTTGCGGGTACAGGAAGCCACCAGGTGACCCACGTCTCCACAGTATAGACAAAGGTTCTCTTTAATGTGTCTCTGTCGTTCTTCGTTAGAGAGACCGGTATGATTTACCTGCATGGGTTCTTCCTCGGAAAGGGAGGGAGTGGGACGGGTAGGGGAAGGGAAATGCTTAGCTCTGTGCTTTTCATCTTGGTGCTCTCTAAAGCGTATATCAACTTTATTACAAAGGGAAATTAGATCACTAAGACTAGAGGGTAATTCACGAGTCACCAGATCATCCTTTAAACGATCTGATAGACCTTGCCAAAAGGCCAATGTTAAAGCTTCTTCATTCCACTTGAGTTCAGATGCCAACATATGGAACTGAATGATGTACTGGCTGACAGGACGGGTCCCTTGTTTTAACTTCATAATACTGAAGGAAGCAGAGGAAGTTCTTCCAGGCTCGTCAAAAATTCTCCTGAATGTTGCTAGAAACTCTGGGCAATTATCCAGAAGCGGATCTGAACACACCCAGAGCGGAGAAACCCATTCCAGGGCAGAGCCAGATAACAAGGATACAATGTAAGCCACTTTGGTTTTAGGAGCAGATAAATTAGAGGGTTGCAAAGTAAAGTGCACATCGCCCTCATTGAGAAATCCATCCATGGAGTACCATCAAACTTATCAGGTGTGGGAAGATACAAATGAGGAGTAGATCCAGAGGAAGAAATCACAGGAGTGGAGATAGGAGCAGCTGCAAGCACACTAGAAGCCGTTGATGTAGCTTGTACAGTATCCAGACGGTGTGCAATGTCTTGCATAAACTGTGCCATCTGTCGCTGTATAGTCTCTAGGTTTTCCAGACAGCCTAAAATGCACCGAAATAAATCTGCTCCAGACTCTGTCCAGTCCATTGGGCCAGGAGCAGACACTGAAGCAGATTTAAAGGTAAATGTGGAACTTTTAATGAGTGGCTTAACAGATATGAATGTGGCAAAACAAAAAGTCCAGGTATAGCACTAAAGTGCACTTGGGAAACTGTAGTGATGCAATGGGAAAAAGTCCAGGAAGTGATAACAGAAGTCAGTCCATTATTCCAGGGTTTGTGAGGCTGAAATGAATTGCAGACTGAAGTGAATTGCTGGCTGAGAAATAATGTCCAGGGAAACTGCAAGTGGAGGCAAGGTGCAGGGTAACAGCTGACACAGGTACTCAGGCAATGGGAGAAGTAATTGGATTAGGCGGGGGAATCCAGCAGGGTTTGGAGCAGGTTAGGTGAAGCAGGCTAGGCAATGATTCCAACCAAGTGGAGACAAGGTGCAGGGTAACAGGAGACTCAGGTGCTCAGGCAGTGGGAAGGTAATTGGAGGAGGCAAGGTTTGGAGCAGGTTAGGTGAAGCAGGTTTAGGCAGGTATTGTTTCACAGGAACAGATGGTGAGCACAGGAAACTCTCTCTCAGCTATACTGAGAAACACGTTGCACTGGCAATGCAAGGGAGCTCTGAACTCCCTTAAATCCCCAGTGCTCAGCCGTGACTGGTCATAGAGGAGCATGTGACACACCAGGATAGGGCAACTAGGTCACATGTCCAGAGGCAAGATGGCGGCGCCCATGCCAAAATGGAAAGGAAGCACCACCAGGCAAAACCTGACCAGAGTGACAGTATGCCCACACAGAACCACCCACAGCCAATGCTCCCCACCAGGCACCAGCGTAACCACCAGACGCCCCTCGCCATAGCGTCCTCACAGGTATCACCCACCAACCGCCATGCCGAGAAACCCTGGTCATGACAGATAATCACTGACCGCCTCCTGATGTGATAAGGGATTAGTAGGAGATTGTTCCTTTCGTAAATTATAAAGTTTCATATAATAATTTTGAAATGCGGTTGCAATTTGAGGAGATGTATGGATAGTTTTTCCCCCAGAATCCTGTACAGTAGAGACATAAGCTTGTAACCTCTGAGTTTTTAGCGCTCTGGCAAGCATTTTGCCAGGTTTATTTCTCCATTGGTAAAATTTATGCCTGAATTTCTGTAGATCTAATTTAGTTTTGTCTTGAAGAAGCTTATTAAGAGCCTGTCTCGTTTCAGTAAGGTCTCGTAATGTTGACTCATCTACAGAGGATTTATGGGATGTTTCCAGGGACTTAATATGGTCCAAAAGTTGATGCCGTTGAGCCATCTTTTCCTTTTTTAGTCTGGAGCCTAACTGAATACAATTTCCTCTAATCACGCATTTATGTGCCTCCCACACCATCATTTTAGATATATCTGGAGCATCATTGATATCTACATATTCAGTAATGGCTTTAAGCAGTTCTGTTTTAGTTACAAGGATCATTAAGTAAAAGCTCATTAAAGCGCCATGACCATGATTTAGGAGTCATATTGGGAAGACACATTTTTGCTAAAATTGGGGCATGATCAGACCATGTGATTTGACCTATTTGACTATAGGGAAAATATTGAAGGTCTCTATGATCTATAAGAAAGTAGTCAATACGTGAGTATACAGAGTGTGGGTTAGAATAAAGCGTATAATCTTTAAGCGTTGGGTGTTGAATCCTCCACAAATCTATCAATTGATATTCGGAAAACAGGTGACGTACCCTACGATGGTCTCGCAATGGGGCTCGGGATGATCCTGAAGAACAATCCAAAACAGCGTCCAAAGACCAATTGAAATCCCCACCTAATACTACGCACCCCTCCCACAATGGTTCCAGAAGTCTCAAGACCCTGCCATAGAATTGCCTCTGTTTTTGATTAGGGGAATAAATATTCACAATAGTATATAATTGATTGTATATCTTGCATTTCAATACCTGACATCTACCCTCCACTAGAGTGTAATGAGATAGGTCTGAGACAGCAAGCCAACGAGAGAGGAGTATAGCCATCCCAGGGACTTACTCTGAGAGTTATTGTAGCAAAACACATGGGGGTAGTAGTTATTTTTAAGTTTAGGGGCAACTAATTGTTTGAAATGTGTTTCTTGCACAAAAGCCACATCTACCTTTTCTAAATGGAGTTCTCTCAATAAGGTGGAACACTTTTCAGGGATATTAAGGCCCTTCACATTAAGGGAGAATAATTTAATATCTTCCGGTTTAAGATGGGTCATGAATGTGTCTGTGGAGAAGGTGGGTTATGTATAAAGAGAATAGTATTATATGAACCCTATGAGGAGGTTCAAGAGAAATGAGGACATAGCGATTAGGGAGGGAAAGAATGGGGAAGGGGGGATAAAAAAATAAAAAAAGCAAAATGATAAAAGAAAAAACAATCAATCTTGCTAGAACATACAGAAAAACATATCCATAAGAGAGAATTACTGCTGTAGGAGCAGGTAGAAGACAACAGTCGACCCATGCTCCAAGGTCGAGATGCGGAACGACCCAACTGGGGTGAGGCAGCTACAACCACCCCCGAGATTAAAGATATAATATATACCAAGCAAACAGCATTATAAAAAAAAATAATCTAATTAGTAGAAAACTACAGTATAATACCATTTACATCGTTATCTTAAATGTATGAGGCATATCTACGAAATAAATTAAAAAAAAATTTGTAAAATTCTTTACAAAATCTGCTGTGTGTGTAGAACAAACACAAAAAAAATGTGAGTGACAATAAATGTGTAACAAATAATCCTTAGACAGGAACAATAACAATTATGCGAATCTATGATTAGCAAGTAGTCATTGAGCGAACTAACCACCAACGATATGAGAAGGATACGCTTCCGGACAAAATCTTTGTCCAAGCTCATGATGGGTACAGATAGTCTGGTCCAAACATCTTGGTTGCTCAAGTTCCAGAGGCCGACCGTTCAACTCGTGGAGAGGGTGGACCACGTTTCTGACCCTTTACTGATGTCCAAGGAGCCCGTGCATTAGGTAGATCAGGTGGATCTAGACGAGAGAATAGTTGGATCCAATCTTGAAGACGTGGTATGTAAATAGAAAGTGCATCACAGAACTTATCTAGGTCATCTGTAGGATGAGTTGGCGACCATCATGTGATACTTGGATATTCAAAGGGAATCCCCAACGGAAATGGATATTTTTCTGAGATTAACACTTTCTTATGATAGTTTATTGCATATCCTCATTTCCATCATTATAAACCCATACACTATCCATCCACCCATTTTTTGCACAAATCAATCCCAAAAGTCGTGACGACATTTGCGCCAATTTTTTCCTGCTTTTACATGTGATACAGTAAGAGTAGGTGAAAATGGGGGAACATATCTGTACTCCCCCAAAAAGAGCTGATAGTGATATAGGATAACAATATAGAAGTGTATTAGTGGATCTAATAAAAGTATTTGGGGTACTTAAATTGTGTCAAATTGCTGTTTTATGCATATTTCTAAAACAGCCAAATAATGATAGAAATCAAATGTTATTTTGCTAAATCAATGTCCTATATAAATTGGGGATACATAAAAATGGTTATAAGTATATATTGGTGTCATTTAAGTTAATTTAAAAAAAACATAAAAAAATACACCTCTAACATCCACCTGAATTCTTAAGAAAATGTGTCCCATTCATAGAGCACCCCGATATACCTGTCCCACATCTACTATATGGGGGCGCTATATGAATGGGAACCCTGCTACATGGGTACCTTTATTAACAATGGGTTGCTACTGTATATACATGGAGCATCACAATGCATCAGAAACAGACATATTTTTAAATCCTTATATTTGTGTCAATTACTTTTAAAACACACATTACATAGTGTTGTACATTGCAGGGATAATGACAGAAACTACTTATAATTACAATACATTACAGTACTGCATATATCACGCCTGCTGCTGCCTCTGGTTACATAACTGCTTACTCTGTATTACATTTAGGGATGTGCGCCGACCCCCATGTTTTGGTTTTGGTTTTGGTTTTAGATCTGTATCTCCTTCGAGGTTATGGATCTGGATCTGGATTTGGATTTGCAAAACCGCTGTTGCGGGTTTTGGTTTTGGATCAATATATTTTCAAAAAATTTATAAAAACAGCTGAAATCACATAATTTGGGCCTGTTTTTGTTCCTACAGTATTATTAACCTCAATAACATTAATTTCCACTCATTTCCAGTCGATTTTGACCACCTCACAGCTCACAATATTGATTTAATCCAGTTAAGGCTAAAAGGTTGCATCGAGCTAGCTGGCTGAATAAGTTAAGTGACAACAGTGGGCGACACTAACATGTGGCAGTTCAGCTTCCAATATGGCACAGAGTGGCACTGCAGTGGTATACAGGATGGCAGTTTAATAAACTATAATATTAAAAATGTCGGACAGCAATGCCCTAAACAGCACATAATGCAAAGAAAACAGGTGCAAGATGGAATTGTCCTTGGGCCCTTCCACCCACCCTTATGTTGTATATAGTGTTGTATATAGTAAACAGGACATGTACAGTTTAACAAACCAATCACTTCAGTGACAAGGACTGCCACTTGTGGCTGAAGCGATTGGTTTGTTTGGGCCCCCACAAAACAAACTACCAATGGGCAGCTAACATTGCTGCCAATGATTTATCTGTGCACAAACTGGCTTCACAGAGGCAAGATGTCACCATCATCGTCCGATTCTTAACCCTCATCAGTGTGTATATCATCATCACACAATATTAATTCGTCCCCCCTGGATTCCACCACTACAGGTGCCTCTGTAATTTTTGGATGTAATTGGCGGTAAAGGTCTTCCTCGTGAAATTTGTAGTTAATTTTGATGAACATCATCTTTTCCATATTTTGAGGAAGTAGCCTCCTACGCTGATGGCTGACAAGGTTCTCGGCTGTGCTGAAAATTCTTTCTGAGTACACACTGTAGGGTGGGCAGCTCAAGTACAGCAAAGCCAGTTTGTGCAAGGGCCTCCATATTGACTTTCTTTTCCTTCCAGTAGTCAAACAGACTGTCTGACATATTTGAACGTTATCATTAAAACAGTCCTCAACCACTCTTTGAATGGTGAGCATATCAGATGGAGTCACGGAAGATGTCTCATTAATTTTAGGCAATTCTTTTAGACCCGACCAGATTCATCTGCATCACCAGTGGGTCTTTTTTTGGGGGAAGTTTAATTTTACAGTGTCAAAATATTTTTTATAAATACACTGCGCTACCACTTACAGTGACTCACAACATGTGTTGAATGTTACACTGCATTTCCACTTACAGTGTCACAATATTATTTATGAATACACTGCGCTACCACTTACACTAAGAAAATTATACGTGTTGAATATTACACTGTGTTTCCACTTACAGTGTCTCAATAATTTTTATAAAGACACTGCGCCATCCCATACAGTGTCACAATACGTGTTATTATTACACTGTGCTTCCACTTAGTGTCACAATATGTGTATTTTACACTGCAGTTAAACTTACAGTGTCACAATACATGTATGAATATTACACTGCGCTATGACCGGCAGCGACACAGTAAAAAAAAATAATATAGTACACTGGGGTATAGCACAAAAAAAATATTATTTAGCCTTTATTAGCTTTTATTTTTTTTTACACTGGGCACCCTTGGATGGACAGAGCACTTCGGGATGGACACAGCATCCCCTGCCCCTGGATGGACACAGCAGCCCCTGGATGGACACAGCAGCCACTGCCCTTGAATGGACACAGCAGCCCCTGGATGGACACAGCAGCCCCTGCTCTGGATGGACACAGCAGCACCTGGATGGACACAGCAGCCCCTTCCCTGTATGGACACAGAAGCCCCTGGATGGACACAGCAGCCACTGCCCCTGGATAGACACAGCAGCCCCTGGGTGGACACAGCAGTCCATGTCCTGGATGGATACATCAGCCCCTGATGGACACAGCAGACCCTGCCCTGTATAGACACAGCACCCCTGTAAAGACACAGCACCCCTGGACAGACACAGCAGGTGGAGTGAAATGGCGCCAATGACCGGGTACCTTTAAAGTATCCAAAACCCATGAGAATCCTACATCGGGATGATGACATTTTGCCTCATTTTGGGATCAGAGTTTGGCAGGAAAACCTGAACCAGACTTGGATCCGACTTGGAATTGCAATGTTCGGGTGGGTGCGGTTTTCTGAGAACCGGACCCGCTCATCTCTAATTATATTGTGTTACCACTACAGCTGACAATCATTGGTATCCTGAATAAACCTGCAAACCTGATTAAGGATAAGTTGTCTGGACCATTTCAAATTCTGCTCATGCCTATTGTTTTACACCAATAGGACATAGCAACACAAATGAAAGAATTAGAAGTTATCACAAAAAGGGGATGATATAGTAGATTCTGCAGATTATACACCAGGGAATCATGTCCAGACATGTGCCTTTAGGATGCTACAATTTATGGGCTTGAATAGGTATGCAGTCGGGAAGCCGGCGGACTAAATCCCGACATACCGATTCCGAATAGGTATGCAGTCGGGAAGCCGGCGGACCTAATCCCGACAGCCGACTTCCCGACTGTCATATCCCAGCAAGGGTCTAAAGACAGGCGTCGATATGCAGACGCCTGTCATTAGAGATATGCCGGGAGCCCGATGCCCGGCATCCCGTGTGAAGGGACGCTGGGCGCCGAACGCGGATAGCCGTGGGGGGGAGGGTTAGGTTTAGGGTTCCTGGGGGGGACTTAGGGTTAGGCACCCCCTTGGGAGGTTAGGTTTAGGCTAGGGGAAGGGGGGGTTAGCATTAGGCACCCTCGCGGCGTGCCTAGCATTAGGCACACCCCCCGGGGGACTTAGGTTTAGGCGGCGGGGAAAGGTTCAAGCACTTAGAGGGGTGATTAGGGTTAGGCACCCCTAAGGGTGGGTTAGGGTTAGGGGGTAGAAATATGTTAGTATATACTTACCTTTGACGATCAGGATTTCCTCCTCTGCCGGGATGCCGCTGTCAGGTTTCCAACTGCCGGGCCTGGGTCCGGTGGTAAATCATACCGATTCCCTTGAAAAAGGTTATAAAATGGGGCTTCGAATAATTTTCAATTCTTCCGTTTTTACACTTTTGTTAATGTTTTATCTTTGTTATAGTAGGTAAATATTGCAATATAAAATATTAGTTTGTTTTTACTATTTGAAATCTGAGGGGCAAAAATTGTTAAAATTATGGCATGTGAAATCAAATACACAATACCAAAAAAGAGTTTTTTGTAACTGCTTTTGTAATTGATTGTTTAATAATTATTTTATTGTTTATTTTGAATAATTGCATAGCTGAGTATTGATTATTGCATCGAGACACCTATATATTGTGATCAAAGCATAAGCACTACCCCTGACAGTAGCGCATGCAGGGGGGTTTTCTGAGGACCCAGGAAACCCCCATGACAGACTAGAGTACAGGCACCATGTCCTTAAGCCCTACCCCCTCACAGCAAATTGCCACAATTTGCGGGTCAAAATGGAAGAAGTGTAGAAAATATGACGCTATTTAATTTGAATCAAGTCATTAGTCCCCGCCCCCTCCCGATTGATCCACGAATCACTGTATTTTTCCGTGAGGGGCCTAATTACATGGTGCCCGCCTGCTAGGTCCTGTAAAGATCACATCTGCTGCAAGCCAATGATGTAACCACAAAATGAATTGAGGTGAACCTTGCGGTTACATCATTGGCACACTGTAGAGGTTCCCACCATAAACTTCAATGGAGATTTCACACCATTGAAGTCTAAGGGGGAGACAGGCTGACTGCGCAAAGCCAATCAGTGGGCAGCTCCTATGGAGAGGTGCCCATTGATTGACTGGCGGCTCCTGCAATGACTGGGCACATGTGGGTCCCAGTCATTCATGCAGAGGAAGAGTAACACATACCCTCCCTCCTGTCTGCACTGGATCAGGACTTTGCATTTTTTTTAACCCCCTGGGTGCCTACTGTACATGGACCGAAGAGGACATGAACTACGCAGAGGAAGAGGTGAGTATTGTTTTTTTTTACCGGTATCCGTGGATTTCCACATGGACAAGAGGATGTGATTGGCTACAGAGATACTAGGTGAGTATGAGTGTTTGTGAGTATGTGTGCATGTATGTCTAAATAAAATTGTACTGTCACGGTATGTGTCTTGTCATTGTTTTACTATTTATTTTGCAGAAGAACTACAGGTACCAGTGGGCCCATAATGCACCGCATGATGGTATTTGTGGTTCTCCAAGTAACAGCATGCAGGGGAGGCTTCCTGGAACTGTAGTTCTACTGCAAAGGACAATATTTTTACTTTTATTTTTTACACCACATTTACACTATCAACCCGACAGCCACTGCCCAGGGGTGTAGGAGACAGCCACGGGCCATCAACCCAGGCCTGGGGTGCCCTGGATAGGGGAACCCCTTTATTAGGTGGGTTCCCATCTCCCTAGGGATACCCGGCCTGGGCTGGCTAGCGATCAGGTTTAATGCTTTAGCCAGGGGACTCGGTGAAAGGGTTCCCCTGGCTGTGGCATTATGCCCCCGCTAGAAAGAGCCAGTTACTGGTTATGGAAAATACAGGGGACCCCCTACTCATTGTGTCCCCTGTATTTCCACAACCAGGCCCGGCTCAGCAAAGCCTTGTGTTGGTTCTTAAAATACAGGGGACCCCTATGCATGCATTTTGTCCCCTGTATTTTAAAAACCAGCACAGGCTCTATAGAGCTCGGGGCTGGTTATACTTGTGGGGAAAGGGAGGGACACGTAATTTTTTTTAAATGCTTTTTTATATATATACACACTGAAACATGCATATATATCATGGATATGTGCATGTTTTTATGTTACTCTGACCTGCTCAGGATAAACTCACTATCCTGAAGCTGGTCTATTGTTTTTGCGATTTCTCAGGCAATAATATGTGCGAGTGAAGCATTACATTACCCGAGTTCTAGCTAGAGAATGGAAAAACATCTGGATGCAAGATTTTTTTTTGTGAGTTATAGTAAAGCCAGAAAAATGTGAGTTTTACTATAGTCGCACCCTATTACATTTGCAAGTGAGTAAAAAATACGAGTTTAGCACTAAACTCGCATTTTTTACAAACTTGCATACTTACTTTTGCCCTTAGAACCTTATATGGACAGTATAATCTTGCTTTATTAGGAAAATATACAGTATCTATCCCCAGTTTCTAATCGTAATACTTTCTATGCTTGTTTTTGTTTCCAGAATTAGAAATTAGAAGGTGCAACAAAATATTTAAATCCCTCATATCCATAAACACAAGTTTGGCTTTATTGTGCTTGTTTGGTTATTTATTTACCAAAATTGTACTTACTGTTTGCTTTCTGTCTTAGTGTCTATCATGGATGTTGAAGGTGAATCCCCTCCTAATGTCTATGAGACCGTACCAGTTACCGCCTCCTCAGCTGTTCCCAATATGAAAACGCTAGTACCAACCACTCACCAGAATATCATGCCTCCATACGGTGTCCCTGCTGAAACTGTGGTGTGGAACATTCCGAGGTTGGCTGCACTCATGCCACAAAGTATAGATTCATCATCCCTTTTTTACAGAACATTCCTGAAATCCAAGCCAAAAGCTCTGGGGGTAAGTGTCTGCAAAGGCAAATTAACCATTTATCATTTTATAACCTAATCATCTAGTTGTTGTGTTATTGTATAAACAGACCAAACACTTTGGGCCTGATTCAGATCCGCTTGCAAGCGAGTCGATGGTCTCCCACTGCACATGCGCTGCCTCCGGCGTGCACATGCGCGAGACTCGTCCAGCGACGGCAGCTCTGTTGCTACGGGTCTCGCTACAAGACGGGGCGGCTGTCGATGGTGAGTGACAGCTCGCCCCGTTTTGTAGTCGGGGAGGGGGGGGTGGCTGTACAAATGCAGGCATTCCCTTAGGAACGCTTGGCATTTGTGGGCAGCCCTACTGACATCACTAGTCCACTCGGGCTTGCAGGAGCCGAGACCCTACCACAGGATCTCGTTGCAAGACCGATGGTCATGATAATTGCGACAGACTCCAGGCCGCTCGCACAAGCTGTGGGTGGTCACCCACAGCTTTGCGAGTGGGCTGGATTAAAAAAAAAAAAAAACACCCATAAGACCTGCGAGCTGCCACCAGAAGCGAGTGAGTCTGAATCAGACCCTTTATCCGAAACAGCGTAATGTGCATCATTTACAGTTGAACACAGTTGCGCTTAGAACATATACTGAAAAAAAGACACATGAAAAACAAATCTATTTTGATCCCTACATATCCAAAGATAGGTTTATCTAAAAATAAGGTGTATTTCGGCCAAGCATATGTCCAGCATACAAAGCGTTTAGTACGTCTTGCTTACTAACACCTAATATGATTATCCTTATTAATATCATTTATGTATATGGTGCCACAGGGCTTCCACAGCACCTTACAAAGTACATAAATAAGTGAACAAGGAACCAGTTACTTACAGTACAATACAATTCCGGACAAGGACAAGGTTTATATGCATTGCTGAATTGGCCATTGTAACACTCAAGTAAGGTACAGGTCATAAACAACCAAGTGATAGGTGCCCTAGTGGGGAGTAAGGAGTAAATGAATGTATAAGTAAGGACAACCACAAGAGGGTAGAGGACACTGCCCGTGAGAGCTTACATTCTAATAGGGAGGGACAGACAAACAGGCATGACACAGATGTGGTAGACAGAGAGGAAATAGCATGTAGCAATGGGTTGAAGCTGGAAGGCTTTGATGAAGTAGTGGGTCTTGAGAGCCAGTTTGAAGAGATTTAGAGAGGTGGAGAGTCTGATGGGGAGAGGGAGAGAGTTCCAGAGGTGGGGAGCAATGTGCCAGAGTTGCCTGCTGTGGCTCGCGATTATGCCCCACTCCTTGCATTTGGCTCCTCCCCTTTTAAAAAGACCCGCAAATCACGCTGGTCTGACTGCTGCCACTGAAACGAGAGAGAGGGTGTGTTTCTAATGTTTATTACTACAACAGCATTTACTGACCAGGTAACACGGATTTGTAGCACAGCACTCAAAGTGCATCTTCCTCCCCAGAGTCTGAGCACAATTTATATGCAACAGGTTTTATTATCTCAATGTCCCTTCCATGTAATAGCAAGTGTTACACACACAGACAAGTACTGAACCTGGACAGTCTCCCCTGGACCCGCAAGTGTCACTGCCCCCAGGACTTGGGTCAGCTCCAGGGAGGGAGAGAAGTGCAGCCTGATGCTAGGTGCCAGCAATAACAATACAGTACTGCACCATTTTGCAAGGAACAGAGAAACACATTTTTAACACTTATGATATGAGGCTGACCGTGTTGTCAGCTGGCTGGATTAATAATAGAAAAACTTGCACTCCAAATCAATAGTGCTGCAGATACCGCTGAGATGGTCCCTCCCACCTCTGCATAATCAAATGTCAGATAAAAGTACTTGCGGTTACATGCGCTCTTCGAGGTATTTTTAGACTCAATTGATGTTAAAGTTTGCCTTCCACTTCTTACGATGAAAAGTTCCTCCTTATAAAGTAGGTGCTTCTTCTGAGTAGGATAACACTTCACAACTTTTCCAAGGGTTGTACTGTAGTTAGTTATACAGCTTTCTCTTGAGTATTGAAGAGTCATATAACTGTAGAATGATAGTGTGAGGCTCTGCTGTCATGCCAGGAGTTGTCCTTGGTCCGTTTCTCTTTGGCTCTTGCTTATGTCATAGTACTTGTTTGAGACCCGTGGATGTTCTAACCTGATCCCTTGAATATGACTGTTTTATAGCTCTGAGGCTGGGATAGCTTTCGCCTTCATTTCCACTGATACCTTACTTTTACAAGGGTATTAGATTCCTCTCCGGCATCTGTCTTTCATTGGCTGCAGGTTCCCACAGTGCAGAGCTGTCAGCAGTAGCTGGCTGGCCCAGGGCGGCTAGGAGGAAAGGGCTGGTTGGCCGCAGTTGGGAGAGATGCACTGGCTGACCATGGGCGGGTGGGAGAGAAGGGCTGGCTGGGTGGCTAGCCGTGGGTGTGAGGGTAGTACTGGCTGTCCGCAGATGAGAGGGAGAGAAGGGCTGGCTGGATGACTGGCCATGGACAGGAGGAAAGGTGGATGTCATCATCATGCTGTCATGGTGTTGGGTCTATTATTATGTGGAGGCCTGAGGCTGTGGTCCCATCTGCCCTATTATTAATCTGTTATATTTCTATAATTATGCAACATGAGGCAGGCACATATATCTTATCTCATTAATATTTAAATAATCAGAGGACAGGGCAGCAGCACATGGCGATGCACAGAAATATACATATGTTGTATGGTATAGCGCATTTTACATTTAATCCATTGGTTTACAAATATTTGCTGAGAAATGTGACAATAACTTTAATTCTTCATTTGGAAACAGCAGCATTTTTGAATGGCAGAAAAAATTTACAAAAAAAAAAAAAGAACAGCTAAAATGATGTCATTTTGACCTGTTAGCATGCAATCCAAAATCCATGTTAGGTTTTTAAATGTGCATTCCGAACCACTGGAAGATCAGAACTGGTATTCGGATTGATTTGGTACCCCAATGTAATACTGAACTCAGGGCCTGATGCTGACTCGCTCGCGAGCTGGTCAATGGTGGCCGAATGCGCATGCGCATGACGGAGGGAGCTCCATCGTGCGCATGTGCGAGACCCGGCGAGCGACGAGGAGTTCATCGCTCGGGTTCTTGCACCAAAGGGGGCGTGCTGTCAAAGGTGAGTGACAGCATGCCCCCTTTGGTGGGCGTGCCAGGGGCGTGGCTGCCAGACCGAGGTGTTCCCATGGGAACTCCTACCGTCTGAGTCCGGCCCCACTGACATCACTAGTGATGTCAGTGGGAGTGATTTTGGCTCTGATAGCTTTCAGTCACCAAGACCCTACCGCAGGGTCTCATCGCAAGTCCGGTGGTCGTGATGGTCTTGACCATTGCGACCATCATCATGGACGTTCGCATAGCTGTGGGTGGTAACCCACAGCTATGCGAGCATCCAAGAGGCCGCTCCATTTTTAGGGAGGAGGGCTCTGATTCAGAGCGAGCGCTCTGGTCAGAGCGTTAAGCTCTGAATCAGGCACTCAGTTCATCTTGGAACCACTAAATTCGGTTGTAGACAGTTCTCTTAAAACTGGTGCCTCACATATCTAATCATTATATATAAAATAAAATCTCAAACCACTGGATGAATTTTTTGGTGTTTTCCCTAATCTATACTGCATTTGTCGAGGAAGGTTTAGGGGTATGAAACATTTATCTGTGACAAAAAGGAGCCGAGCAAGTCACAGAAAAAATCTTGCACAAAGTTGATGTATAGAAGCTGGCCATGGTGCTGAAACAGCAAGAGACACTCAGCCTGATTCAGGACTGCACAGGAGAGAATTCACGCACTGGGCTGGTGTTTTTGTACTGCGCATGCATATGCATTGCACTGCACGTGTGTGAACTAGCCATAGTGATCGGGTAAGTGTATGCAGAC
Source organism: Taudactylus pleione (assembly GCA_031769625.1). NCBI lineage: Eukaryota > Metazoa > Chordata > Amphibia > Anura > Myobatrachidae > Taudactylus > Taudactylus pleione. The sequence goes on from JAUIMM010000135.1 coordinate 4,937,280, forward strand.
TAGGGGTGAGCGGGTTCGGATTTCTGAAATCCGAACCCCCCCGAGCCCCCCCGATCCGAGTCCGATCCGAGTCAGGCTCGACTTTTCCCGCCTGACTCGGATCTGAAATCGAGGCAAAACGTCATCATCCCGCCTTCCGAGTCTCGCGGGTTTTGGATCCTATATAAGGTACCCGCGTCGGCGCCATTTTCTCACTCGGCTGTGGACAGTGAAGAGGGAGGGTGGGAGTTAGGGCTGTGTAGTGTAGTGTAGTGTAGTGCTGCTGTTGTCCACTACTACAAAGTCCATAGGGGCTGGCTGTGTTGTGCTGTGCTGCTGTTGTTAATAGGGGCTGTGTCCACTACTTCAAAGTCCATAGGGGCTGGCAGGACTGTGTTGTGCAGTCAGTTCTCCATAGGGGCTGTGTCCACTCCAAAGTCCTGTGCAGTGTCCCAGCCCTAAAGGAGTGCTGTAGTGTTGTCCAGGGGGTGCTCTGTCCATCAGGGGTGCTCCCCCCAAGTGCTAAAAAAATAATATATTTTCTGTGTTTGTGAATTGTGTGCACAGTAGCCGCACGTGCATCAACAAAGTAGTGCCAAGCATGCGCCTGTGTCATAAGTAAAGGGCCGGCTGGCTTGACCGTTAAAGGGTGCTGTAACCCCCGAAAGTACACTCCAGTCCAAACCAAAAAAAAATTATTTTCTGTGTTTGTGAATTGTGTGCGCAGTAGCCGCACGTGCATCAACAAAGTAGTGCCAAGCGTGCGCCTGTGTCATAAGTAAAGGGCCAGCTGGCTTGACCGTTAAGGGTGCTGTAACCCCCGAAAGTACACTCCAGTCCAAACCAAAAAAAAAATTATTTTCTGTGTTTGTGAATTGTGTGCGCAGTAGCCGCACGTGCATCAACAAAGTAGTGCCAAGTGTGCGCCTGTGTCATAAGTAAAGGGCCGGCTGGCTTGACCGTTAAAGGGTGCTGTAACCCCCGAAAGTACACTCCAGTCCAAACCAAAAAAATATTATTTTCTGTGTTTGTGAATTGTGTGCGCAGTAGCCGCACATGCATCAACAAAGTAGTGCCAAGCGTGCGCCTGTGTCATAAGTAAAGGGCCGGCTGGCTTGACCGTTAAAGGGTGCTGTAACCCCCGAAAGTACACTCCAGTCCAAACCAAAAAAAAAATATTTTCTGTGTTTGTGAATTGTGTGCGCAGTAGCCGCACGTGCATCAACAAAGTAGTGCCAAGCGTGCGCCTGTGTCATAAGTAAAGGGCCGGCTGGCTTGACCGTTAAAGGGTGCTGTAACCCCCGAAAGTACACTCCAGTCCAAACCAAAAAAAAATTATTTTCTGTGTTTGTGAATTGTGTGCGCAGTAGCCGCACGTGCATCAACAAAGTAGTGCCAAGCGTGCGCCTGTGTCATAAGTAAAGGGCCAGCTGGCTTGACCGTTAAAGGGTGCTGTAACCCCCAAAGTACATTCCAGTCCAAACCAAAAAAAAAATTATTTTCTGTGTTTGTGAATTGTGTGCGCAGTAGCCGCACGTGCATCAACAAAGTAGTGCCAAGCGTGCACCTGTGTCATAAGTAAAGGGCCGGCTGGCTTGACCGTTAAGGGTGCTGTAACCCCCGAAAGTACACTCCAGTCCAAACCAAAAAGAAAATTATTTTCTGTGTTTGTGAATTGTGTGCGCAGTAGCCGCACGTGCATCAACAAAGTAGTGCCAAGCGTGCGCCTGTGTCATAAGTAAAGGGCCGGCTGGCTTGACCGTTAAAGGGTGCTGTAACCCCCAAAGTACACTCCAGTCCAAACCAAAAAAAAAATTATTTTCTGTGTTTGTGAATTGTGTGCGCAGTAGCCGCACGTGCATCAACAAAGTAGTGCCAAGTGTGCGCCTGTGTCATAAGTAAAGGGCCGGCTGGCTTGACTGTTAAAGGGTGCTGTAACCCCCGAAAGTACACTCCAGTCCAAATCAAAAAAAAATTATTTTCTGTGTTTGTGAATTGTGTGCGCAGTAGCCGCACGTGCATCAACAAAGTAGTGCCAAGCGTGCGCCTGTGTCATAAGTAAAGGGCCGGCTGGCTTGACCGTTAAGGGTGCTGTAACCCCCGAAAGTACACTCCAGTCCAAACCAAAAAAAAATTATTTTCTGTGTTTGTGAATTGTGTGCGCAGTAGCCGCACGTGCATCAACAAAGTAGTGCCAAGAGTGCGCCTGTGTCATAAGTAAAGGGCCGGCTGGCTTGACCGTTAAAGGGTGCTGTAACCCACAAAGTACACTCCAGTCCAAACCAAAAAAAAAATTATTTTCTGTGTTTAGCCGCACGTATATATCAAATCGATATAACATAAATGGAGGACCAAACTTTCTCCGATAAAAATAAAATAGAGAAAGATCAAGAACCACTTCCTCCTAGTGCTGAAGCTGCTGCCACTAGTCATGACATAGACGATAACATGCCATCAACGTCGTCTGCCAAGGCCGATGCCCAATGTCATAGTAGAGGGCACATACAATCCCAAATGGCAAAGTTCAGGAAAATGACCTTGAAAAAGACATTTAAATCAGCTGAAGAGAAACGTAAACTTGCCAATATGCCATTTACGACACGGAGTGGCAAGGAATGGCTAAGGTCGATCCCTAGTATGTTCATGACTAGTGGTTCAGCTTCACATGACGATGGAAGCCCTCCTCCCACTAAAAAAATCTAAAGAGTTAAGCTGGCAAAAGCACAGCGAAGAACTGTGCTTTCTAAGAAGATATCACAAATCCCCAAGGAGAGTCCAAGTGTGGTGGTGGTTGCGATGCCTGACCTTCCCAGCACTGGACGGGAAGAGGTGGCTCTTTCCACCATTTGCACGCCCCCTGCAAGTGCTGAAAGGAGCACCCACAGTCCACTTGCTGATATGCAAATTGAAGATGTCACTGTTGAAGTACAACAGGATGAGGATACTGGTGTAGCTGGTGCTGAGGAGGAAGTTGGCGAGGAGGATTCTGATGGTGATGTGGTTTGTTTAAATCAGGCTCCGGGGGAGACAGTTGTTGTCCGTGGGATGAAAAAGCCCATCACGGTCATGCCTGGGCAGAAGACCAAACATTCCACCTCTTTGGTCTGGCAATATTTCTATCCAAATCCGGACAACAACTGTCTTGCCATATGTACCATATGTAAAGGTGAAATAAGTAGGGGTAGGGACGTCAACCACCTAGGAACATCCTCCCTTATACGGCACCTGCAGCGCGTTCATAAAAAGTTACTGTCAAGTTCAGAAACTTTGGCTAAGACCGTAAGCAGTCCAGGGACACCTAAATCCCGTTGTCCTGTTGTATCCAAGCGCCTGCAAACCACACCGTCAACTCCCTCCTCGTCAATTTCCTCCTTAGTCAGGATCGGAAGTAGTCCTGCAGGCCATGTCACTGGCATGACTGACTCTCCTATCCGGGATTCCTCTGGAGGATCCTGCATTGCTACGCCTACTGCTGCCGCTGCTGCTGTTGCTGCTGCTGGGAGTCGTTCATCATCCCAGAGAGGAAGTAGGAACACCACTACTTTTACTAAACAATTGACCCTCCAACAGTCCTTAGCGAGGAGGATGAAGTACGACAGCAGTCATCCTGAAGCAAAACGTATAACTGAGGCCTTGACTGCTATGTTGGTGTTAGACGTGCGTCCGGTATCCGCCATTAGTGCAGTGGGATTTAGACAATTGATGGAGGTAGTGTGTCCCCGGTTCCAAATCCCGTCTAGATTCCACTTCACTAGGCAGGCGATACCGAGACTGTACAGAAACGTCAGAAAAAGTATCCTCAGTGTCCTGAAAAATACCGTTGTACACAATGTCCACTTAACCACGGACATGTGGACAAGTGGAACAGGGCAGACTAAGGACTATATGACTGTGACAGCCCACTGGGTAGATGTATCACCTTACGCAGCAACAGCAGCAGCGTCACCAGTAGCAGCATCTCAGAAACGCCAGCTCGTTACAAGGCAGGCTACGCTGTGTATCACCGGTTTCAGTAAGAGGCACACCGCCGACAACCTCTTAGAGAAACTGAGGGAAATCATCGCCCAGTGGCTTACCCCACTTAGACTCTCCTGGGGATTTGTGATATCTGACAACGCCACCAATATTGTGCGGGCATTACATCTGGGCAAATTCCAGCACGTCCCATGTTTTGCTCACACAATAAACTTGGTGGTGCAGAATTTTCTGAAAAGCGACAGGGGCGTGCAGGAGACGCTTTGGGTGGCCCGAAAAATTTCTGGCCACTTTCGCCATTCAGCGACTGCGTGCCAAAGACTGGAGCACCAGCAAACACTCTTGAACCTGCCCCGCCATCACCTGAAGCAAGAGGTTGTGACGCGGTGGAACTCAACCCTCTATATGCTTCAGAGGATGGAGGAGCAGCAAAAGGCCATACAAGCCTATACATCCACCTATGACATAGGCAAAGGAGGGGGTATGCACCTGACTCAAGCGCAGTGGAGAATGATTTCCGTGTTGTGCAAGGTTCTCCAGCCCTTCGAACTTGCCACACGTGAAGTCAGTTCAGACACTGCCAGCTTGAGTCAGGTCATTCCCCTCATCAGGCTTTTGCAGAAGCAGCTGGAGAAAGTAAAGGAGGAGCTAAGACAGAGCGATTCCGCTCGGCATGTGGGACTTGTGGATGAAGCCCTTCATTCGCTTTGCCAGGATTCCAGGGTGGTCAATCTGTTGAAATCAGACCACTACATTTTGGCCACCATGCTTGATCCTAGGTTTAAAGCCTATGTGGTGTCTCTCTTTGCGGCTGACACAAGCCTGCAGAGGTGCAAAGACCTGCTGGTGAAAACACTGTCAGCTGAAGCGGAACGTGACACGTCAACAGCTCCTTCTTCATTTTCTCCCGCAACTGGTGCTGCCAGGAAAAAACTTAGGTATCCTAAGCAACCCGCTGGCGGTGATGCAGGGCAGGCAGGACCAAGTTTGGACATCTGGTCCGGACTGAAGGACCTGGCAACAATTTCTGACATGTCTCCTGTCACTGCATATGATACTGTCACCACTGACAGAATGGTGGAGGAGTTATTTTCTGTGTTTGTGATTTGTGTGCACTGTGGCTGCACGTGCATCAACAAAGGAGCAGCGCCAAGCGTGCGCCTGTGTCATAAGTAAAGGGCCGGCTGGCTTGTCCATTAAAGGGTGCTATAACCCCCAAAGTGCACTCCAAACAAACTAAAAAATGATTTTTGTTTCTGTCTTTCTGAAATGTGTGGGCTGTAGCCGCACCTGCATTCTCAAAGCAGCAGCTACAAGTGTGCGTCTGTCTGTTAAAGGGTGGTGTAACCCTCAAAGTGCCATCCACAAAAAAAAAAAATTTTTTTTTTTCTGTCTTTGTGAATTGTGTGGGCTGTACCCGCACCTACATCCTCAAAGCAGCAGCGACAAGCGTGCACCTGTCTGTTAAAGGGTGGTGTAACCCCCAAAGTGCGCTCCAACCAAAATAAAATAATCTTCTTTTTTTCTGTGTTTGTGTGTGAAATGTATGCGCCGTAGCTGCACCTGCATCCTCAAAGCAGCAGCGACAAGCGTGCATCTGTCTGTTAAAGGGTGGTGTAACCCTCAAAGTGCGCACCACAAAAAATAAAAAAATTATTTTTTATTTTCTGTCTTTGTGAAATGTGTGGGCTGTAGCCGCACCTGCATCCTCAAAGCAGCAGCGACAAGCGTGCATCTGTCTGTTAAAGGGTGGTGTAACCCTCAAAGTGCGCTCCACAAAAAATAAAAAATTCTTCTTTTTCTTTCTGTCTTTGTGAATTGTGTGGGCTGTAGCTGCACCTGCATCCTCAAAGCAGCAGCGACAAGCGTGCATCTGTCTGTTAAAGGGTGGTGTAACCCTCAAAGTGCGCTCCACAAAAAATAAAAAATTCTTTTTTTTCTGTCTTTGTGAATTGTGTGGGCTGTAGCCGCACCTGCATCCTCAAAGCAGCAGCGACAAGCATGCGCCTGTCTGTTAAAGGGTGGTGTAACCCTCAAAGTGCACTCAACAAAAAATAAAAAATTCTTTTTTTTCTGTCTTTGTGAATTGTGTGGGCTGTAGCCGCACCTGCATCCTCAAAGCAGCAGCGACAAGCGTGCGTCTGTCTGTTAAAAGATTACATCGGTGACAGCATCCAAGTAGGCATGGCAGGAAAAAGAGGCAATTTGGAGGCCCCTGTACAAACTGGCTCAATTTTACCTGAGTTGCCCCCCCTCCAGTGTGTACTCCGAAAGAGTGTTTAGTGCAGCTGGGAACCTTGTCAGTGAAAGGCGTAGGAGGATGCTTCCACAAAATGTGGAGAAGATGATGTTCATAAAAATGAATTATCAACTCAGATTAATTGCCAGCTTGTTTTGTGGGGGCCCAAACGAACCAATCATTTCAGCCACAGTCGTGTGGCAGACCCTGGCGCTGAAATGATTGGTTTGTTAAAGTGTGCATGTCCTGTTTATGCAACATAAGGGTGGGTGGGAGGGCCCAAGGACAATTCCATCTTGCACCTCTTTTTTTTCTTTGCATTATGTACTGTTTGGGGCCTAGTTTTTCAAACTGCCATCCTGTCTGCCACTGCAGTGTCACTCCTAGATGGGCCACGTGCTTGTGCCGCCCACTCGTGTCGCTTAGCATAGTCATCCAGCTACCTCGGTGCAACCTTTTGGACATAAAAACACTATTGTGAGGTGTGAGGTGTTCAGAATAGACTGGAAATGAGTGGAAATTAAGGTTATTGAGGTTAATAATAGCATAGGAGCAGAAAAACCCACAAATTCTGTGATTTTAGCTGTTTTTATGCTTTTTTAAAAAAAAATACAGATGCAAAACACAAAACCCAGAACCCAAAACACGGAAGGGTGGTTTTGGCAAAACCAATCCAGATCCAAAACACGAAGAAAGATCCAGATCCAAAACCAAAACACGAAAAGTGGCCGGTGCACACCCCTAATGCAGACTACATGTAGCGTGTACGCATACCCCTTCTGATATTGATTGACAGGAAGTGCAATTTGTGGGAGGTGACGGGGGGTGGTCTGGTGAATGCAGGCATGTCTGTGCATTGGAATGCCATTTTAAGCGCATCCATAATTAAGCCAGTGTGGCGCCAGACACAGTGATGAGACTCCATGCTTGCAGGAAGTTGCCAAGATCCTGCCTTGAGTTCTGGTCAACCACTATTATGCAAATGTGGTAGATGGTTCTCAATGTTACCGATGTTTATGCTATCTTGAGTACTGATCAGGCTTTGAGTAAAGGGAGATGGGTGGCTTAATATAGGGCTCGGCGTCTGCATGTTTTACTGCGTTCTCCATACATATGCATTGATTAGCATATTCTCACAGCAGACGGGTGTGTGCATTCTCTCCTTTGCGTACCTTGCTGATTCAGGCCCTCCATGCTTAAGCATTGATTAGCATATTCTCGCAGTAGATGGGTGTGTGCGTTATCTCCTGTGCGTTTCATGCTGAATCAGGCCCAGTGAGAGTGAATCAGAGACAGCAATGTGCTTAGCAGCAGCCTAGAGAGGGGTGGGAGACAGGGACTGAGCAGGATCCCGTCTGAGGCAGACAAAGATTGAAACACATCCTTCAATTAACCAAGAAGATGCCCTGATGCAAACTCAGTAGCCAGGAATGAGCCAGGGGAGGCATAACTATCAGGAATATTTAAAAAAAAAACATTGGAACACCAGCAAATGATTTCCATTTGATAGTGGCAAACATCAGACCACCACTATTAAATGGTAAAAAACACTACCATCGAAATAAAATTATCTATGGTTAGTAACTATCTGATTCCAATGTCCATCCCTATGCTGAACCTGCAGACGGACTCCGATCACCACGTCTCCACCATGAACTGCTCCCTCTCCAGCATGATGTTCCTGCTTAGCTACATGCCCCCGTTAAACAGGAGGCACCTACTATGGAAGTCAGTTCTTTTCTCGGACAGGGTCACCACAGCAAGAAAGTTCAAAAGGAAGCCCAAGAAATACAGTATACATTCTGCAAAGAGGACATTAATCATTGTCATGTTCCGCAGCTGGTGAAGGGGTGCACATGGACATGCACAGGCACTACAGCAGCGGGTACATGCTGCTGAAATAAATCTGTCATCCATGATCCTCCTATCCTTCCCAGCACATCCTAGTAACCAGGCCCCAGCCAGATGCAGGGCAGCAGCAGTGAGGGTTGTATTGACACTGGTGAGTTGCTGGGTCTGCTGGTGCTGTGTTGCATTTGGGTGTGGCTGTGTCTCTGGCAGTTCAATGCACCCAGACAGTCCTACAGTATGTCCAGGTACTTTTTAACTCCTCCCTCTCTGAACTTTTTGTTGGTTCAACATTGTACCCAGCAGTTCTGCACATTAGGGGGCTGCTTGTCCACAAAATGGCTACTTTTGCGCTAGGTTGCAGAAGCCTGAAATTAGAGATGTGCTGGCTCAGTTTTCTAGAAACCGAGCCCATCCAAACTCTCCCAATCCAAGTGAATCCGAGTGGCAGCTCAGGTGTTCCCGCCTTGCTCGGATTTAAAATCGAGGCAAAACGTCATCATCCTAGAGTCGGATTCTTGCGGGTTTTGGATTCTATATAAGTCCCTCCTGTGGTGATTCGGGTGCCATTTCACACTAACTCCAGCCTGGGCTGAAGTCTCCACCTCCAGTGGCTGCTGTTGTGCTGTGTCCAGTGGCTGCTGCTGTGTTCATCCACTCCGTGTCCAATGTCTGCTATGTTCAGCCTCTCCACCTATAGTGGCTGCTGCTGTGCTGTGTCCAGTCCAGTGCCATATGGGAGTGATTCAATTGTGCGTGAGGTTTAGAAAGGTAAAAATCTCATGCAAAATTTTGTATTACTGCAGGTATACGTGATCCCGATACCTGCAGGATCCAATTTAAAAAAAGTGGTTGCGGGGCTTTCGGAGCAGAAAACCCTGAGGTGTGTCAAAAAATAAAATAAAAAATATATACTCACCTGTCCTGTGGTCTCAGGTGGTCTCTGCAGCTCCCGGTGACCTCCCGTCCATATTGTCACTGGGAATGGGGGCCGCTGGGAGGCACAAGGGCTGCTGGGAGATGTAGTTTTCCCAGCAACAGCTACTGGGGGTCACACTCACATGAGTTGGGTCACACACACTGGGGGTCAATCAAACACACACACACACTTACAAACACTCACACAGACTCACATACTCAATTTGCTGCAGAAGACCCGGCTCCTGACGTTGGATGCAGAAGTCACCGCTTCGGAAGATGAGTAATTAAGGACTAATTAAGCTAATTGGAAATTTCCAATTTCTTAATTAGTTTTCATGGGGTGCTGCCGGGGAGCCAGAGCAAATCCCGCAGATTTTTCTAAAATTACTGATATTAGGAAAAAATATACTTACTCTGGGGGTGAAAGAAAATAGACACAGTGATTTCTATAGAAATCACCACATCCTATTTTTAGTCCCCTAATTTAATAGCAAAACTCCACAGCTGGTGGTTTTTTTTCAATTTCCCACCCTCAATTGGACTCCCCAGTACCTCTTGTTCACATACATATAAGCACTGGGTGTGCACGCAGTGTCAGCTGAGCTGCGCATTTAAAAAAGTGGAAAATAAATAAATAATTTATTCTATTGTTGTTTGTAATTGTACTAAGTCTGTGCATTCTGCGATAACTCAATAATTTGGATAATAATAATTTAAGAGAACAGTAGAAACAGCAAGCAAATGCTAGCGCATAGGGAGATGTACCTTACTCAAGAGCAGTGGAGAATACTTTCCGTGTTGTGCAAGGTTCTGAAACCCTTTAAAGTTTGTTGGACTTGTAGATCAAGTCCTTTATTTACTTCGGCAGGGTCCAAGGGTTGTCAGAATTTTAAAATCGGATTAATACATTTTAGCGATCGTTTCTGAACCGAGATTTAAATCAAATTTTGTGTCTTTCTTTCTTACGGGCACAGGGCTTCACAGGTCTCATAGCATGCGTGGAAGTTAGCAATCCTGAGTAAGGTCAGAGCTTGTGCAAGTGTTGGTGAGGCTGTAACTGTACTAGATTTTACCAATGGTTTCCCAGTCTTGCTAAACATTACGTATGTGTGCTAAGTAAAGTGGGCATCCTTGTGTAGTGCTGTGAGGGCATTGCAATTGAAATGGATTAACATACTATTGCAGTTGAACTGCATGCATAACTGCTATTGCATTCACAATTGTGTTCTGTAGTGAATCAGGTCCACAGATCTAAAGAGATGCAAAGAGCTGTTGGTTAACACATTGTCAGCTCAAGCGGCATGTGATGCTGAGATGTCACCTCCTTCCATTTCTCTGGCAACTTCGGTTTCCAGAAAAAAACTCAGCGACCCACTGCTGACACAGATAAGACATCAAAACATTTAAACATCTGGTCGGGTCTGAAAAAATTGTCTAAAATTTATGACACGGTCACCTCTGCCATGACTCCATCTGATACGGTCTACATTGAAGTTTATTTTAATAATAGCATCCAAATAGGCATATCAGATAGTCTGTTTGCCTACTGGCAGGGAAAAAAAGGCAGTGTGGAGGCCCTTTGCTTTACTTAAGCTGCCCACCCTCCAGCGTGTACTCAGAAAATGTCAGCACAGCTGGGTACCTTGTCAGTGATCGGCATAGGTGGCTACTTCCTCAAAATGTGGAAAAGATAATGTTCATCAAAATGAACTACAAATTCCACAATGTAGACCTTTACCGCCATCTACGTCAAAGTCTCAAAAATGGCGTCTTATTTGCAGTGCTAACATGATAAGATGAGATTAAACTACAGTGCGAGCAATCCGCTGAGGCTTGCAGTAATTGTACACCTGTGTGCAGCACCGGAATTAGACCTCATGGGGCCCTAGGCAGGATGCCAGTTTGGGGCCCCACTCCCTCAAACAATATATATATGTATAGATGCAGAACGGAATGGTGGCACTCGGAGTCTTGATGAAACAGGAAGCTTCCTGTTTCAACAAGATGCTGAGTGCCGCCATTCCTTTCTGCATCTAGCTATTGGAGCTTGCTTGCTCCTAGGAAGGCACCAGCGCAAGCAACTAGATTACATTTTGGAGTTCGGGAAACAGAGGAACATATTATATATATTATATATATATATATATATATAATATATACATAATATATACATATATATATATATATATATGTCATAGAACCTTTGCACTCTCCTTCATTTTTCATCCCTGAGGTGCTCTCCAATAGATATACTGGTTCACAGTACAACTTTAGATATATCCAAAAAAGGCAATACTCTTTTAATCTTCACCACTCAGTAATAAAAAGACCAATGCTATATACTACGTCCAGCTATCATAGACAAGTGAAAACAGTTCATTCATACTTCATAGTACTTATATTGTCATTGATGGAGTAGTGCCTTAATTAGTGACATCAAAGTGAATAATCCATTTCCCCCATTATTCTGTGTGTATATATACAATGTCACTAGATGATTATATATATATAGAAAACCATCTAGTGACATTGTAAAAATTGTGTATATATCCAGTAGATGTCACTAGATGAACATCTCCTCATATCCCCTCTTCACAGCCCCTCACTCCACCTCATCACAGCTCCTCATATCCCCTCTTCACAGCCCCTCACTCCCACTCATCACAGCTCCTCATATCCCCTCTTCACAGCGCCCCGCACTCATCACAGCCCCTCCATCATAGCTCCTCATATTCCCTCTTCACAGCCCCTCACTCCACCTCATCACAGCTCCTCATATCCCCTCTTCACAGCCCCTCACTCCCCCTCATCACAGCTCCTCATATCCCCTCTTCACAGCGCCCCGCACTCATCACAGCCCCTCCATCATAGCTCCTCATATTCCCTCTTCACAGCCCCTCCTCATAGACCCCTACTCACACTTACCTGCTGGCTCCAACAGCGGCAGCAGATAACTGGATGCGGGGGACAGATCTTTCAGCGTTGTCAACGGGAACCCACCTGAGCGCTGCAGCGCGCCTGCGCAGGCATCTGTGTCACAGTGACACAGTCTGCCCAGAGGCCACTTTGCATACAGCAGCACGAGGCTCACTGGGATTGGAGGCGGGACCACGTGACATCATGACGTCACACTGTACTTGCGCAGTGCTCCTCTGGGAGCGCTGTGATCAGACTAATTTCTTTGGGCAAAGGGGCCCATCCATGGGCCCCTTGGGCCCCGCTGAGTCCTACAGGAGCGCCTAGAATGCCTAGCGGGAAATCCGGCCCTGCTTGTGTGTGACTAAGTCGCAAATCTGTTTAAAAAAGATTTTGAAATGAGCAGCTTAGGTTATTCCTACCTCCACATTATGTTATGCTTAAACTGCGACTTTGTATATATTCTGTATGTTATGCAGCTTCCTCTGTAACAAAAGTAGCTGCCTAATGTCCCTGATTCACTGTGAGTGGCTTTGTATGTGGCTACAGTGTTACTAAGATGCCAAATTTAGGAATATATACTGTGTGCTGCGCTACCCATGATGGAGCATCAGAGACAAGACAAGCACTTTGTACAATGTGGTAAAAGTCTAGAGGAACACATCTGTACTACAATACCTTATGCCAATGTAAGATTCTAAACAGCTAATAAGTGGGGTTGGGTATGAGATGCCAGCACTTGGGATCGAGGTGGGCAGAACCCCAATGCCTGCATCCCGACAGGGTTAGAATGCCACCATTCTAACTGCCAGCATCCCGTCTGTTGGGAATTTGACTAGATCCCAATCAGCATCTCCAAACAGAAATCCGGGCCACCCACTGTTCTTTACACCAAACACCACAAGTATCATCAGTATCTGCACATGCATCAGCCCATGCTAAGTGCAAGAAATCCATCTAAAACCGGCTTCCGGTCTCTGAACTCATCACACTCCTATTAAATTCCCATGATACTCCCACAAATCAGAATAGTTTACTGCGATCGGATTGTTGCCATCCAGTTCCCACCCTGATATACCTATTTCATTCCAAGACAGATCTGGCCAAGTTCCATCTGATTTAGAAGAGGATGGATATATGCAGAAATGTGTAAATTGGCTTGAGATGAGCAGAGATGTCCATAAAAGATGACAATTTGCCTCGGTCTGAGGTTAGTACATTGCGGGAAGATCCGAACCAAACCCGAACCACCTAACTCTGTAAGTGTCATCTGCGCATGCGATGTATGCTAGAACTCTCCATTTGAACCTGTACACAGAGATCCATCTGACTCAAACTCAGCCCTCTAGATCTTCCTTTGTGGGGGCCTGATTTCATCTGGGAACCTCTAATACTGAGGACATTTACAAAAAGGACACATTACTCTCATGGTAAAAGAACAAAAACACTATTTATCCTTGAATTTTATGTTATAAGACGTTACGCATAATGGAGCATACACACGGTCAGATTTGTCAGACTTGTCAGATTTGTCAGATGAACGATTGAACGATTTTACCAAAGTTTTGAACGATTTGAACGATTGAATGATTTTTGACTGCATTAAAATGAATGGAATCGTCCAAGTCTGACTGCAAACACATCAGATGTCAGATATCGTTATCTGACAAACGGGAACGCGCATCGTTGATCGTCCATCGTTCAGGTATGTCAGATATGTCAGATTTTCCTTCAGATATGAACGACTGAACGATTTTTAAATCGTTATCGTTCATATCTGAAGGAAAAATCTGACTGTGTGTATGCACCATAAGCCTGCTTTTTGTAAAGGGAAACGAAAAAGAGTGGAATTTTTTTAGAAGTGCAAATATCTTATACTCCAGTATAACAGCCACCAGCACCAGTTGCAGGTGACACTTAGCAGGGATTACTAAAAACTAGGGGTGTGCACCGGCCACTTTTCGTGTTTTGTGTTTTGGTTTTGGATCTGGATCTTTCTTCGTGTTTTGGATCTGGATTGGTTTTGCCAAAACCACCCTTCCGTGTTTTGGGTTCTGGGTTTTGTGTTTTGGATCTGTATTTTTTTGAAAAAAAGCATAAAAACAGCTAAAATCACAGAATTTGTAGGTTTTTCTGCTCCTATGCTATTATTAACCTCAATAACCTTAATTTCCACTCATTTCCAGTCTATTCTGAACACCTCACACCTCACAATAGTGTTTTTATGTCCAAAAGGTTGCACCGAGGTAGCTGACTATGCTAAGCGACACGAGTGGGCGGCACAAACACGTGACCCATCTAGGAGTGACACTGCAGTGGCAGGCAGGATGGCAGTTAGAAAAACTAGGCCCCAAACTGTACATAATGCAAAGAAAAAAAGAGGTGCAAGATGGAATTGTCCTTGGGCCCTCCCACCCACCCTTATGTTGTATAAACAGGACATGCACACTTTAACAAATCAATCATTTCAGCGCCAGGGTCTGCCACACAACTGTGGCTGAAATGATTGGTTCGTTTGGGCCCCCACAAAACAAGCTGGCAATTAATGTGTCCCTGCACAAACTGGCTCTACGGAGGCAAGATGTCATCCTCATCCTCCTCATCCACCGATTCCTCACCCTCTTCAGTGTGTACATCCTCATCCTCACAAAGTATTAACTCGTCCCCACTTGAATCCACCACCACAGGTCCCTCTGTACCTTCTGGAGGCTGGTCTCCCTGGAAGAGCTGATAATTCATTTTGATGAACATCATCTTCTCCACATTCTGTGGAAGCAACCTCCTACGCCTTTCGCTGACAAGGTTCCCGGCTGCACTAAACACTCTTTCGGAGTACACACTGGAGGGGGGGCAACTCAGGTAAAATAGAGCCAGTTTGTACAGGGGCCTCCAAATTGCCTCTTTTTCCTGCCAGTACAGGTATGGACTGTCTGACATGCCTACTTGGATGCTGTCACCGATGTAATCCTCCACCATTCTGTCAATGGTGACAGTATCATATGCAGTGACAGTAGACATGTCAGAAATTGTTGCCAGGTCCTTCAGTCCGGACCAGATGTCCAAACTTGGTCCTGCCTGCCCTGCATCACCGCCAGCGGGTTGCTTAGGATACCTAAGTTTTTTCCTGGCAGCCCCAGTTGCGGGAGAAAATGAAGAAGGAGCCGTTGACGTGTCACGTTCCGCTTCAGCTGACAGTGTGTTCACCAGCAGGTCTTTGCACCTCTGCAGGCTTGTGTCGGCCGGAAAGAGAGACACCACATAGGCTTTAAACCTAGGATCGAGCACGGTGGCCAAAATGTAGTGGTCTGATTTCAACAGATTGACCACCCTGGAATCCTGGCAAAGCGAATGAAGGGCTTCATCCACAAGTCCCACATGCCGAGCGGAATCGCTCCGTCTTAGCTCCTCCTTCACTTTCTCCAGCTGCTTCTGCAAAAGCCTGATGAGGGGAATGACCTGACTCAAGCTGGCAGTGTCTGAACTGACTTCACGTGTGGCAAGTTCGAAGGGCTGAAGAACCTTGCACAACACGGAAATCATTCTCCACTGCGCTTGAGTCAGGTGCATACCCCCTCCTTTGCCTATGTCATAGGTGGATGTATAGGCTTGTATGGCCTTTTGCTGCTCCTCCATCCTCTGAAGCATATAGAGGGTTGAGTTCCACCGCGTCACAACCTCTTGCTTCAGGTGATGGCGGGGCAGGTTCAAGAGTGTTTGCTGGCGCTCCAGTCTTCGGCACGCAGTCGCTGAATGGCGAAAGTGGCCAGAAATTTTTCGGGCCACCCAAAGCGTCTCCTGCACGCCCCTGTCGCTTTTCAGAAAATTCTGCACCACCAAGTTTATTGTGTGAGCAAAACATGGGACGTGCTGGAATTTGCCCAGATGTAATGCCCGCACAATATTGGTGGCGTTGTCAGATATCACAAATCCCCAGGAGAGTCTAAGTGGGGTAAGCCACTGGGCGATGATTTCCCTCAGTTTCTCTAAGAGGTTGTCGGCGGTGTGCCTCTTACTGAAACCGGTGATACACAGCGTAGCCTGCCTTGTAACGAGCTGGCGTTTCTGAGATGCTGCTACTGGTGACGCTGCTGCTGTTGCTGCGTAAGGTGATACATCTACCCAGTGGGCTGTCACAGTCATATAGTCCTTAGTCTGCCCTGTTCCACTTGTCCACATGTCCGTGGTTAAGTGGACATTGTGTACAACGGCATTTTTCAGGACACTGAGGACACTTTTTCTGACGTTTCTGTACAGTCTCGGTATCGCCTGCCTAGTGAAGTGGAATCTAGACGGGATTTGGAACCGGGGACACACTACCTCCATCAATTGTCTAAATCCCACTGCACTAATGGCGGATACCGGACGCACGTCTAACACCAACATAGCAGTCAAGGCCTCAGTTATACGTTTTGCTTCAGGATGACTGCTGTCGTACTTCATCCTCCTCGCTAAGGACTGTTGGAGGGTCAATTGTTTAGTAAAAGTAGTGGTGTTCCTACTTCCTCTCTGGGATGATGAACGACTCCCAGCAGCAGCAGCAACAGCAGCAGCGGCAGCAGTAGGCGTAGCAATGCAGGATCCTCCGGAGGAATCCCGGATAGGAGAGTCAGTCATGCCAGTGATATGGCCTGCAGGACTACTTCCGATCCTGACTAAGGAGGAAATTGACGAGGAGGGAGTTGACGGTGTGGTTTGCAGGCGCTTGGATACAACAGGACAACGGGATTTAGGTGTCCCTGGACTGCTTACGGTCTGAGCCAAAGTTTCTGAACTTGACAGTAACTTTTTATGAACGCGCTGCAGGTGCCGTATAAGGGAGGATGTTCCTAGGTGGTTGACGTCCCTACCCCTACTTATTTCACCTTTACATATGGTACATATGGCAAGACAGTTGTTGTCCGGATTTGGATAGAAATATTGCCAGACCAAAGAGGTGGAATGTTTGGTCTTCTGCCCAGGCATGACCGTGATGGGCTTTTTCATCCCACGGACAACAACTGTCTCCCCCGGAGCCTGATTTAAACAAACCACATCACCATCAGAATCCTCCTCGCCAACTTCCTCCTCAGCGCCAGCTACACCAGTATCCTCATCCTGTTGTACTTCAACAGTGACATCTTCAATTTGCATATCAGCAAGTGGACTGTGGGTGCTCCTTTCAGCACTTGCAGGGGGCGTGCAAATGGTGGAAAGAGCCACCTCTTCCCGTCCAGTGCTGGGAAGGTCAGGCATCGCAACCACCACCACACTTGGACTCTCTTTGGGGATTTGTGATATCTTCTTAGAAAGCACAGTTCTTCGCTGTGCTTTTGCCAGCTTAACTCTTTTGATTTTTTTAGTGGGAGGAGGGCTTCCATCGTCATGTGAAGCTGAACCACTAGTCATGAACATACTAGGGATCGACCTTAGCCGTTCCTTGCCACTCCGTGTCGTAAACGGCATATTGGCAAGTTTACGTTTCTCTTCAGCTGATTTAAATGTCTTTTTCAAGGTCATTTTCCTGAACTTTGCCATTTGGGATTGTATGTGCCCTCTACTATGACATTGGGCATCGGCCTTGGCAGACGACGTTGATGGCATGTTATCGTCTATGTCATGACTAGTGGCAGCAGCTTCAGCACTAGGAGGAAGTGGTTCTTGATCTTTCTCTATTTTATTTTTATCGGAGAAAGTTTGGTCCTCCATTTATGTTATATCGATTTGATATATACGTGCGGCTAAACACAGAAAATAATTTTTTTTTTGGTTTGGACTGGAGTGTACTTTGTGGGTTACAGCACCCTTTAACGGTCAAGCCAGCCGGCCCTTTACTTATGACACAGGCGCACTCTTGGCACTACTTTGTTGATGCACGTGCGGCTACTGCGCACACAATTCACAAACACAGAAAATAATTTTTTTTTGGTTTGGCTTTGGACTGGAGTGTACTTTCGGGGGTTACAGCACCCTTTAACGGTCAAGCCAGCCGGCCCTTTACTTATGACACAGGCGCACTCTTGGCACTACTTTGTTGATGCACGTGCGGCTACTGCGCACACAATTCACAAACACAGAAAATAATTTTTTTTTAGGTTTGGACTGGAGTGTACTTTCGGGGGTTACAGCACCCTTAACGGTCAAGCCAGCCGGCCCTTTACTTATGACACAGGCGCACGCTTGGCACTACTTTGTTGATGCACGTGCGGCTACTGCGCACACAATTCACAAACACAGAAAATAATTTTTTTTTGGTTTGGACTGGAGTGTACTTTCGGGGGTTACAGCACCCTTTAACGGTCAAGCCAGCCGGCCCTTTACTTATGACACAGGCGCACGCTTGGCACTACTTTGTTGATGCACGTGCGGCTACTGCGCACACAATTCACAAACACAGAAAATAATTTTTTTTTAGGTTTGGACTGGAGTGTACTTTCGGGGGTTACAGCACCCTTAACAGTCAAGCCAGCCGGCCCTTTACTTATGACACAGGCGCACGCTTGGCACTACTTTGTTGATGCACGTGCGGCTACTGCGCACACAATTCACAAACACAGAAAATAATTTTTTTTTTGGTTTGGACTGGAGTGTACTTTCGGGGGTTACAGCACCCTTAACGGTCAAGCCAGCCGGCCCTTTACTTATGACACAGGCGCACGCTTGGCACTACTTTGTTGATGCACGTGCGGCTACTGCGCACACAATTCACAAACACAGAAAATAATTTTTTTTTTGGTTTGGACTGGAGTGTACTTTCGGGGGTTACAGCACCCTTAACGGTCAAGCCAGCCGGCCCTTTACTTATGACACAGGCGCACGCTTGGCACTACTTTGTTGATGCACGTGCGGCTACTGCGCACACAATTCACAAACACAGAAAATAATTTTTTTTTTGGTTTGGACTGGAGTCTACTTTCGGGGGTTACAGCACCCTTAACGGTCAAGCCAGCCGGCCCTTTACTTATGACACAGGCGCACTCTTGGCACTACTTTGTTGATGCACGTGCGGCTACTGCGCACACAATTCACAAACACAGAAAATAATTTTTTTTTGGTTAGGACTGGAGTGTACTTTCGGGGGTTACAGCACCCTTTAACGGTCAAGCCTGCCGGCCCTTTACTTATGACACAGGCGCACGCTTGGCACTACTCTGTTGATGCACGTGCGGCTACTGCGCACACAATTCACAAACACAGAAAATAATTTTTTTTTTGGTTTGGACTGGAGTGTACTTTCGGGGGTTACAGCACCCTTAACGGTCAAGCCAGCCGGCCCTTTACTTATGACACAGGCGCACGCTTGGCACTACTTTGTTGATGCACGTGCGGCTACTGCGCACACAATTCACAAACACAGAAAATAATTTTTTTTTTGGTTTGGACTGGAGTGTACTTTGGGGGTTACAGCACCCTTTAACGGTCAAGCCAGCCGGCCCTTTACTTATGACACAGGCGCACGCTTGGCACTACTTTGTTGATGCACGTGCGACTACTGCGCACACAATTCACAAACACAGAAAATAATATTTTTTTTGGTTTGGACTGGAGTGTACTTTCGGGGGTTACAGCACCCTTAACGGTCAAGCCAGCCGGCCCTTTACTTATGACACAGGCGCACGCTTGGCACTACTTTGTTGATGCACGTGCGGCTACTGCGCACACAATTCACAAACACAGAAAATAATTTTTTTTTAGGTTTGGACTGGAGTGTACTTTCGGGGGTTACAGCACCCTTAACGGTCAAGCCAGCCGGCCCTTTACTTATGACACAGGCGCACGCTTGGCACTACTTTGTTGATGCACGTGCGGCTACTGCGCACACAATTCACAAACACAGAAAATAATTTTTTTTTTGGTTTGGACTGGAGTGTACTTTCGGGGGTTACAGCACCCTTAACGGTCAAGCCAGCCGGCCCTTTACTTATGACACAGGCGCACGCTTGGCACTACTTTGTTGATGCACGTGCGGCTACTGCGCACACAATTCACAAACACAGAAAATAATTTTTTTTTTGGTTTGGACTGGAGTGTACTTTCGGGGGTTACAGCACCCTTAACGGTCAAGCCAGCCGGCCCTTTACTTATGACACAGGCGCACGCTTGGCACTACTTTGTTGATGCACGTGCGGCTACTGCGCACACAATTCACAAACACAGAAAATAATTTTTTTTTTGGTTTGGACTGGAGTGTACTTTCGGGGGTTACAGCACCCTTAACGGTCAAGCCAGCCGGCCCTTTACTTATGACACAGGCGCACTCTTGGCACTACTTTGTTGATGCACGTGCGGCTACTGCGCACACAATTCACAAACACAGAAAATAATTTTTTTTTGGTTAGGACTGGAGTGTACTTTCGGGGGTTACAGCACCCTTTAATGGTCAAGCCAGCCGGCCCTTTACTTATGACACAGGCGCACGCTTGGCACTACTTTGTTGATGCACGTGCGGCTACTGCGCACACAATTCACAAACACAGAAAATAATTTTTTTTTTGGTTTGGACTGGAGTGTACTTTCGGGGGTTACAGCACCCTTAACGGTCAAGCCAGCCGGCCCTTTACTTATGACACAGGCGCACGCTTGGCACTACTTTGTTGATGCACGTGCGGCTACTGCGCACACAATTCACAAACACAGAAAATAATTTTTTTTTTGGTTTGGACTGGAGTGTACTTTGGGGTTTACAGCACCCTTTAACGGTCAAGCCAGCCGGCCCTTTACTTATGACACAGGCGCACGCTTGGCACTACTTTGTTGATGCACGTGCGACTACTGCGCACACAATTCACAAACACAGAAAATAATATTTTTTTTGGTTTGGACTGGAGTGTACTTTCGGGGGTTACAGCACCCTTAACGGTCAAGCCAGCCGGCCCTTTACTTATGACACAGGCGCACGCTTGGCACTACTTTGTTGATGCACGTGCGGCTACTGCGCACACAATTCACAAACACAGAAAATAATTTTTTTTTTGGTTTGGACTGGAGTGTACTTTCGGGGGTTACAGCACCCTTAACGGTCAAGCCAGCCGGCCCTTTACTTATGACACAGGCGCACGCTTGGCACTACTTTGTTGATGCACGTGCGGCTACTGCGCACACAATTCACAAACACAGAAAATAATTTTTTTTTTGGTTTGGACTGGAGTGTACTTTGGGGGTTACAGCACCCTTTAACGGTCAAGCCAGCCGGCCCTTTACTTATGACACAGGCGCACGCTTGGCACTACTTTGTTGATGCACGTGCGACTACTGCGCACACAATTCACAAACACAGAAAATAATATTTTTTTTGGTTTGGACTGGAGTGTACTTTCGGGGGTTACAGCACCCTTAACGGTCAAGCCAGCCGGCCCTTTACTTATGACACAGGCGCACGCTTGGCACTACTTTGTTGATGCACGTGCGGCTACTGCGCACACAATTCACAAACACAGAAAATAATTTTTTTTTTGGTTTGGACTGGAGTGTACTTTCGGGGGTTACAGCACCCTTAACGGTCAAGCCAGCCGGCCCTTTACTTATGACACAGGCGCACGCTTGGCACTACTTTGTTGATGCACGTGCGGCTACTGCGCACACAATTCACAAACACAGAAAATAATTTTTTTTTGGTTTGGACTGGAGTGTACTTTCGGGGGTTACAGCACCCTTTAACGGTCAAGCCAGCCGGCCCTTTACTTATGACACAGGCGCACGCTTGGCACTACTTTGTTGATGCACGTGCGGCTACTGCGCACACAATTCACAAACACAGAAAATAATTTTTTTTTTGGTTTGGACTGGAGTGTACTTTCGGGGGTTACAGCACCCTTAACGGTCAAGCCAGCCGGCCCTTTACTTATGACACAGGCGCACGCTTGGCACTACTTTGTTGATGCACGTGCGGCTACTGCGCACACAATTCACAAACACAGAAAATAATTTTTTTTTTGGTTTGGACTGGAGTGTACTTTGGGGGTTACAGCACCCTTTAACGGTCAAGCCAGCCGGCCCTTTACTTATGACACAGGCGCACGCTTGGCACTACTTTGTTGATGCACGTGCGACTACTGCGCACACAATTCACAAACACAGAAAATAATATTTTTTTTGGTTTGGACTGGAGTGTACTTTCGGGGGTTACAGCACCCTTAACGGTCAAGCCAGCCGGCCCTTTACTTATGACACAGGCGCACGCTTGGCACTACTTTGTTGATGCACGTGCGGCTACTGCGCACACAATTCACAAACACAGAAAATAATTTTTTTTTTGGTTTGGACTGGAGTGTACTTTCGGGGGTTACAGCACCCTTAACGGTCAAGCCAGCCGGCCCTTTACTTATGACACAGGCGCACGCTTGGCACTACTTTGTTGATGCACGTGCGGCTACTGCGCACACAATTCACAAACACAGAAAATAATTTTTTTTTTGGTTTGGACTGGAGTGTACTTTGGGGGTTACAGCACCCTTTAACGGTCAAGCCAGCCGGCCCTTTACTTATGACACAGGCGCACGCTTGGCACTACTTTGTTGATGCACGTGCGACTACTGCGCACACAATTCACAAACACAGAAAATAATATTTTTTTTGGTTTGGACTGGAGTGTACTTTCGGGGGTTACAGCACCCTTAACGGTCAAGCCAGCCGGCCCTTTACTTATGACACAGGCGCACGCTTGGCACTACTTTGTTGATGCACGTGCGGCTACTGCGCACACAATTCACAAACACAGAAAATAATTTTTTTTTTGGTTTGGACTGGAGTGTACTTTCGGGGGTTACAGCACCCTTAACGGTCAAGCCAGCCGGCCCTTTACTTATGACACAGGCGCACGCTTGGCACTACTTTGTTGATGCACGTGCGGCTACTGCGCACACAATTCACAAACACAGAAAATAATTTTTTTTTGGTTTGGACTGGAGTGTACTTTCGGGGGTTACAGCACCCTTAACGGTCAAGCCAGCCGGCCCTTTACTTATGACACAGGCGCACGCTTGGCACTACTTTGTTGATGCACGTGCGGCTACTGCGCACACAATTCACAAACACAGAAAATATATTATTTTTTTAGCACTTGGGGGGAGCACCCCTGATGGACAGAGCACCCCCTGGACAACACTACAGCACTCCTTTAGGACTGGGACACTGCACAGGACTTTGGAGTGGACACAGCCCCTATGGAGAACTGACTGCACAACACAGTCCAGCCAGCCCCTATGGACTTTGAAGTAGTGGACACAGCCCCTATTAACAACAGCAGCACAGCACAACACAGCCAGCCCCTATGGACTTTGAAGTAGTGGACAACAGCAGCACTACACTACACTACACTACACAGCCCTAACTCCCACCCTCCCTCTTCACTGTCCACAGCCGAGTGAGAAAATGGCGCCGACGTGTGTACCTTATATAGGATCCAAAACCCGCGAGACTCGGAAGGCGGGAAGATGACGTTTTGCCTCGATTTCAGATCCGAGTCAGGCGGGAAAAGTCGAGCCTGACTCGGATCGGACTCGGATCGGGGGGGCTCGGGGGGGTTCGGATTTCAGAAATCCGAACCCGCTCACCCCTACTAAAAACTAGTTATAGCAATGATACATGTATTAGGACCTTATGAAGTCTGGGCTAAGGCAACTGATTTTTTAAAATTCTAACTGATATTTTCTTTTTTTTCCCTTAGATTGTGCTGATTATTGCAGCTGTCTTGCAGATTGGTCTAGGTATTGGTCTGGTTTTTACCGCACTCAGCATTTCACTTCAAAGTGGTATCCCTTTCTGGGGCCCAGTGTTTGTAAGTACATAAACTACTGATATGTTGGCATATGTATTTATTTCCTTTCTTTTTTTTTTTCTCTTCCTGGGAGAAGTCCGGGTAAGAGAAGCAGGAGGGTGGTGATGGGGGGCGGGGCCTGATGATTTGTGTCATTAAGCCACACCCCCCATAGTAGATTGGCTCAAATTTAAATAGGGGGCGTGACCAAATGACACAATTAAGGGAGAATCACGTCATTAAGCCCCGCCCCCTACACGGAGACCTGCGATTGCATCGGAAATTCTCCCCATTCTGCCCACTTCACTAGGAAGTGGGCAGGAATGCGGGAGAAATGCCTACTCTACCGGGGGTGTGGGGGGTTACCCGAAAAATCGTGAGCCTCCCGCGACTTCCGGGATAGTAGGAAGGTATGATGTTAAGTAAATGTATATCCTTTAGTTTAAATAACATATTGAACTGTAGCTTGTCCCTTGCTTCTAAGTTAGAACAGTTATCACTCAGTACATGCTGCCATATTTCTGTGAAATTCTATCACCCCTCCCAGTCACATGGCCAAATGTAGGATTCTGAAACTGCAGAGATTTTGGCGAGTTAGCAGTCAAGTTTAAAGTGGCAATGCTAAGTAAGGCAACATCAAAATGGTATTACCACACTAAACATTGCCACTCTAATGCATTGTATGACACAGTAGACATTTTATTTATTAGCAGTTATTTATATAGCACACACATATTCTGCAGCGATTTACAGAGAATATCTGAACATTCACATCAGTCCCTGTCCCAGTTGGGTTTACAATCTATGTTCCTGATTCAGAGCCGTTCGCTATTTGTCATCGTTCGTTCAAAAACAAGGGGTGGCTATTCAAATGATCCGTTCGCAAATTGCAGTCTGTTCCCACCTCTAAGTCTGAACGAGCGAGCAAAACATACGCTCGTTTATTTGATAAAAACGCCCCCTGGCCGCACGCACCATACGTCATGTCCGCTATTTATTAGATTAATCGAGTACATCGTACAGCGTATGAACTGCTCGCTATTCTTGTGGTTGGTGTTTTCAACCGCTATTTTGCGAGCAGTTCTGAGTTAAAAGAAACCAAGTGACGTGGTGAATGACGCTGCTGTATTAATTATGCACTCCCTTAAAACGCCCGTTTTGACCTTTAAGCACGCCTGCGTTCGGATCTCCACTCCCCGTTTTCAAGCACCTTCCCCTGTTACCACCCACATACGCCTCATTCTGTCACTCAAAATAGCAGGCCCTCGCTATATTGCGTACCAACGATTTTCGGCCGCACTGACTGGTTCGCGCATGCGTACTAAAAACCGTACGCATGCGCAGATGTGCGAACATCGCTCGGAACGAGCGTACTGTCGCTAGCGAGTGGCTCTGAATGAGGGCCAATATTCCCTACCACATGTACATTTACTCACAAAGGGGTACATTTACTAATGTGAGAGTTTTAGAATTGGAGATGTTGCCCATTGCAACCAATCAAAGTCTACTTAACATTTAACTAGCACCTTATGGAAGATAATAGCTAGAATCTGATTGGTTGCTATGGGCAACATCTCCAATTCTAAAAACTCTCACTTTAGTAAATGTACCCCTAGTGTTAATCTTTGTTGGGAGCAAAATGTTTTCGCCGTTTTATTGATGATTAAATATTTATTTGGAGAGGAGATAACAGCATTTAAGATTTTATTACGTATATACATAAGAACGATTATAATCTCAGCTTCACTTATAAACATTATGAAAATACTATAGATTATCTAAATTTGGTTTCAGAGGGGAGACCGAATGAGGAGATTAAGACCCGTACATTCTTTAAAGAGGTAGATGCAAATAGCTTAATTCCATCCACAAGTTGTCATCAACCAACTTGAAAGAACAATGTACCCTTTGCAAAATCTTTAAGACTCAGAAAAAACTGCAGTAACATAGAAACTTATTGGGATCAATCAGCACTTCTGAGGGATTGTTTCATAGACAGAGGCTACAAGTTACCAATGAATGAACAAGCTAGACTTAAAGCCTCCACTCGCTGTAGAGATGATTTACTTATCGAACAAAAAAATACACAAGAGACAACTTTTAAGGAAGTTAGACCATTTATTACTCAGTTTAATTGTGAAAATCATTGTATTAAAAAAGTATTGTGGAAACATTGGAATATTATTTTAAAAGATCCTGTTTTAGGTCCATATTTACCTAATAAACCTAATATAGTTTTTAGGAAATCTTTAGACTTCAAAAGAATGTTGGCACCTAGTAGACTAAAATCTATTCCATCTAAGGAAAATGTATCTACTAATTTTTTGCCCAAGAGAGAGAGCTGTTTTCCCTGCAATCGATGCATTTGTTGCAAATATATGGAGAAAAAAACATTTTCATGGAAATTAGATAATGGGGCACTATACAGTATAAAAGATGTAGTGACATGCAATACTGAGTTCGTAGTTTACCGTATCACCTGTATGTAAAACCAAAAGAAGTATTAAAATACGTATACAAGAACACCTCCAGAATATAAAAAATAAATTAAGAACACATAGCTGCCTAGACACTTCTTGGAATCTACTGGCTGTGACCTAAAGGGTTTATCTTTTACCATTTTAGAACATATTAAGGAAGACCCTAGGGGCAGCAATAGAGAGTTAACTTTGTCTAAACGCGAATCATATTGGATTTATACACTAAATACACTTTCTCCCAAAGGCCTAAATGAGGGAATAGATGTAGTATATTTTATATAAGGGGAAAAAAATTGGTATTGATCGTAAAGTAGCCCATAGATCTATTTTAGTTTTATTTCTTGGTAAAACAATTTGATAATTATGTATAATCCTAATGTTATACAATATATGATCTCTTGTAAAGCTGGAGGTCTAATAGAGAATAGTAAAGACCAAAAAATTGGCTATATGCGAGGTTCACATATTGTTATAAAGGAGTTGGTATTACACAGAAGTTATAACTAAGCTTGCATTCCATCTCCGGGGAGATTACAGTCCCTGCTGAATGTATGCTGTTGTATTGGGTATGAAGCACACCATGTGACCAGCATGGCATATGACTGGGCCCAAGGACACATCTAGTCTAGAGATGCAGCCTAGTGGTGTATGTGTACCACATGACCGGCACATCATATGACCAGATGATGGAGCGCACAACTAACCTGTGGACAGGGCTGCCATCAGAAATTATGGGGCCCGGTACTACCAAAATAGGCAGGGCCCCCCCCAACCCCAGACACTTACCTTAGTTACCACACTCTTCTTCTTATTCCATTCTAGCTGCTCCCCAGTCCTCACATGCTGCTACTCCTCTCTTATCCAGTGATGCGGTGTGATGTACTGACGTCTAGTTGCACCAGCTAACACTTTATTGTACAGGATGCGACATAGGTAGGCGGCGGAGCAGGGCAGCCCTGGGCAGCTGGGTGAGATGTGACCCACAAGCAAGGGCAGATCCAGAACAAAATGACAGTGGGGGCACCATGCCTCACAGCAAGGGGCATGGCCTCAAAGGGAATACTGTATCCACAAGCCACGCACTTGTTGGAGAGGCAATGTGTGATGCCAGGGAGGGGAAGTAGGTGACACCAGGGAATGGGTGACAGGGGGAGTCAGAGGGTGATGCCAGGGGGTGGCAGTGGGTATCATAGAGGATGAGAGGGAGAAGCAGTAAGTGACAGGGAGAGGGTGATGGGAAGAGGCAGTGGGTGATCGGGAGAAGCAGAAGGTGACAGAGAAAGGGTGATGCTTATAGAGGGCAGAGGGTGACAGGACAGAGAGGGTGATGGGGAGATAGTAACAAAAAGGGGAGGCAGAGGGTGATGGGGAGAGGGTGACAGGGAGAGGCAGTGGGTGACACCAGGGAATAGGTGATGGGGGAGTCAGAAGGTGATGGCAGGGGGTGGCAGTGGGTGAAGTGGTGGATGACAGGGAGAGACAGTGGCTGGCAGAAGAGATAGGTGACAGGTAGATATAGTGGGAGATGGAGAAGTAGTGGGTGACAGGAAAGGGTGACGGGAGAGGGTGCCGAGAAGAGGCCGTGGGTGATAGGGAGAAGAAGAGAGTTACATGGAGAGGGTGATGCCTTGTAGAAAACAGAGGGTGACGGGAGAAATAGTGAAGCAGGGGAGAAGCAGAGGGTGACGGGGAGAGGCAGTCGGGGATGTCAGGGAGAAGGTGAAAGGGAGAAGCAGTGGGTGTTGCCAGGGAGAAGGTGACAGAGAGAGGCAGTGGGTGACGCCAGGGATAGTGTAACAGGCAGTGGGTGACAGGGAGCGGAAGTGGGTGACACCGGGTAGAGGGAGAAAAGGAGAGGCAGTGGGTGATGCCAGGTAGGGGATTATGGGGAGAGGCAGTGGGTGATATATAGGGGGGCACTGGCAGTGAGATGGTGGGGGGTACACTAGGTTGGAGAAGGGGTACACTGGACTGAATGATGGCAGGACACTGTGACTGGACAGGCTGGGGTGGGGTTCTTTGCTGAGGGGCAGTTAGATGGTGGCAGTGGGCTGGTTGGTGGAGGGAAAGGGGTAGACACTGGGATGGGGAAGTCAGTGAGATCCCAGCATATCATGTACTATGTGCAATTCTAATATATTTGGCACAGGCACAGCATGTGAGTATGAAATAAAAAATACACCTGACCTTACCGATATGGAGGTTTCTCTGCGATGGGGAACCTCTGAAGAAACTGATGTTCCCTGGGCAGATGGTGTCTTCACTCGGTATTCACTTTTCATGTAGGAAAATCCATTGTCCGTAAAATGCCTGTTTGTGTAGGAATATAACTAATATCATTATCATACAACACAGGTTTAACCAGACTCGCCACCTGTGTCGCCTCCAGCCTCCTGCTCCATGTCCCATCTATGCCCATGTCTTTCCAGCTACATACCCCATGTCATCTCCAGCCTCCTGCTCCCTGTGTCACCTCCAGATCCCTGCAACATTCCAGCTTTCTGTCCCGTATCCCCTCCAGATTCTTGCGTCATTCCAGCCTCTCCGCCCTGTGTCATCTCCAGATCCCTGTGCCATTCCAGCTTCCTGCCCACTTTCTGCCATGTCTTTCAATCCACCTGCCCCATTGTCTTTCCAGCCTACTGTCCCCATCTTTCAAGCCTCCTGCCCCACATCTATCAAGTCACCCCTTGTCTTTCAAGCCACCTGCCTCCTTTCCTCCCCCTTGTCTTTCTAGCCTCCTGCCCCCGTCTTTCAAGCCACCTGCCCCCTTTCCACAGCCTTGTCTTTCTAGCCTTCTGCCCCCTTTCCACCCCCTTTTTCTTTCCAGCCTTCTGCCCCCTTTCCACCCCCTTGTCTTTCCAGCCTTCTGCCCCCTTTCCACCCCCTTGTCTTTTCAGCCTTCTGCCCCCTTTCCACTCCCTTGTCCTTTCATCCTTCTGCCCCCTTTCCACTCCCTTGTCCTTTCAGCCTTCTGCCCCCTTTCCACCCCCTTGTCTTTCCAGCCTTCTGCCCCCTTTCCACCCCTTGTCTTTTCAGCCTTCTGCCCCCTTTCCACCCCCTTGTCTTTTCAGCCTTCTGCCCCCTTTCCACTCCCTTGTCCTTTCAGCCTTCTGCCCCCTTTCCATCCCCTTGTCTTTAAAGCCTGTGCCTCCTTCTCTTACCTTTTGTATGCTCCTCTGTTAGCTGCGTCTGGGTATTCAGCGTGACCGACGGCTCCTCTCTTCGGCAGGGAGCGCGACGTGACATCACGAGGTCAGCGTCGCGCTCCCAGCAGTCCTGCAGGTAGGAGAAACTGTGTCACAGCAGGATCTGCCACTGCGCCACCGAGCAAGACCATAGAGCTCATCAGCGCAGTAGCAGTTCCTGCTGTGACACAGTTAATAATGGTGACAGCTGTGGAGGTACTATGAGTGGGCAGGGCCCCCAAAGTGTCCAGCCGGCGGCTGTGTTAGGCAGCAGAGCGAGGAGATTTACCTGGGTTTTTTTTCTTGGTATGTATATATATTTACTTGAATGAGTGCCCATCATGGATTAATGTTTAAATCGTACCACCATCTAATCATTGTTTTATTTATTTAACCCTACACCGTAGGACAAAACGTGTAGGGTTAATCAAAGCTGTCATACTCTAGATGCCTCTGAGTGGACCCCACTATTGAGCTCACACCCAAGGGTGAAAGTGGGTGTATTGTAAACATTCCCTCTTAGGTGTCAACTACTTTTTAGCTATTTTATGTAAGCATTTTATACATATTTTTAACAAATATCAAAATAAATTATTGGTAATTATACTAACACGCAGCCTTCTGGCCTTTTATGTTGGGTGTTTTCCTTGGTGAGCAGGGTTTTTTTCAGACTAATAACACCATATATATGGTTAAGAAAAGACTGTATACAATATTCCACCAGCTTTGGGAAAAATAAGAAATATTCTCTACAATACAAGTGATGGAATTGAGAATATTCCGAAGAACGTTGATAGAAGTAACAGCGCCTTCTGGTTTATTGTTTGTATGTTATGCTATTTTCGTACCTTCTAACAGGTGTAGTACTGTGAAGAGCTGCTGTATTGTGGATATCTAGAATAAGTAAAGGGTATTTCTTGTGTATATTGTGATAGGATCACTGGTAAAGTGGTCTGTGGCAGGTACATTTGTCCCAGATTCCTGTCTTATGTGTTTTAAACCCCCAGGAGAAAGTCTGCAGTGTAGCAGGCTTGAGTTTCGGCTTTTGAAAAGCCGGTTTGGGACCTGGGGGTTGTGGGTGAGAGGAGAGGGAGGGCTGCACCCACGGCCACTCCAGGTTTTGGTTCTCGCAGCCTGGTAACAGGCTTGTTAGGGTTTCCACCTGAGAGTGGCCAATATAAGCCTAGTGTGTTTAGGGCTGATTGTCTCACCTGGGAGAGCAGACAGGGAGTTTGCTCAGAGACACTGGAAAAACCTATCTGTGAGTGTTGTGCTGTGCCTTTGTTGCTGGTGAGGGCATTAGGCCCTGCCAGGTTCTGGTAGTGAGGGAACCACCTGTGAAGTTAGTGCTAGGAGTTATGTTTTGTTTCCTTTATGTTATTTCTGACATTGCACAATAAAGACTGGCGCCGACCAGCTTGTACTCGAATCCAGTCTGGTGTACTGTTTCCCAGCTGCTGTGTGTGTAAGGAAGGAGTCCTCTACCCAGAAGAGGGACCCCCTAACCTGACTGTGTCACAATATGGTGGAGAATGCAGGCATCCACACACACTGAAGTTGCAGTGAGAGGAAAACTTTCTATTTAAAAATTAAAGGGACAGACACCCAATTTGTGAGTGTGGAAATAACACTGTGTCCTTGGAGTCCCATAGAGGAGGCATCAGCCAATGCTCAGAGAGGCAAGGTTCAGCTTCCAACCTATGCCCTAGGACAAAATGGAGGAAATTGTTAAGGCCTTGCTCCAAGCTACAGCAGCTCAGCAGGAATCTACCAGGGCTCAGCAGGAAGCTACAGCAGCTCAGCAGGAATCTACCAGGGCTCAGCAGGAATCCACCAGGGTGCAACTGTTGGCCTTGGAGACAACCCTGAGGCAACAACAGGTCGCCATCGAGGAAACCCGCCAGGCCTTAGCAGAAAACAGCCAGGCCATAAGAGAGGTGGTACAGCACCTGGTCGCCCGGCCCAGAGATGTTACTACTGGTCCTCCCACCACCATTCACTCCATACGAGTCAGTCACTTCCTCCAAAAGATGACTTCGGCGATGATGTGGAGGCCTATCTCACCGCATTTGAAAGAACGGCCGAAAGGGAGAGTTGGCCCAAGGAGCAGTGGGCAAGTCTGGTGGCACCTTTTTTGTCTGGAGAGCCACAAAAGGCCTATTTTGACTTATGCCTGGCTGATGCCAAGGACTATAAAAAACTAAAACAGGAGATCCTAACTCGCTTGGGAGTCACCACCTTTGTTCGTGCCCAACGGGTCCACCGCTGGGAGTTCCATAGGGACAAGCCTCCACGTTCACAGATGCATGACCTCGTCCATCTGTCCTCAAAATGGCTACAGCCCGAGACGCTGACGGGACCACAGATCGTGGAAAGGGTCATGATGGACCGGTACCTGCGATCATTACCTGTGACTCTGCGCAAATGGGTGAGCCATGCAGACCCTAAGTCCACGGACCAGTTGGTCGAGCTGGTGGAGAGGTACGTGGCTGCTGAGGAGCTGATGAGTATGGCCCACCGAGCCCCGATGGCGCACCGGCAAACTCCCACAGACACTGGTAAGACTGTTCCAGGGGAGAAGGGTGCTGGGCGGTGGAATGTACCTAAGACTGAGGGTGTAGAACCTGGAGACAGGTCTGCTAGGCCAGGAAGGTTCATGCCCTGTAAACGACTAGACATTAATATGACTCAGTGTTTCCGATGTGGTGGCTTCGGCCATATTGCCACTAATTGTTCACTTACAACTGAACCTATGCAATGTGATACTGCTCATGTCTACCGCAGGGGGTCTTTCTTTGCGCAGACAGCCTGTACGGCTGACCGGCAGGCTGAGACTGATAAGCACATGTGTGTACTCACTGTAGATGGCAACCGAGTAGAGGCACTGTTAGACTCTGGTAGCTTGGTGACACTTATAAAAGCTGAGCTGGTGAACCCCTTGAGGCGTAAGGGGAAAACTGTTGGTGTGACCTGCATACATGGGGATACTCGATATTATGTTACTGCCGAGGTGAACATCGAGACACCATGTGGCTCTGCTATAGTTTCTGTGGGTTTGGTGCATGGTCTGGTGTACGATGCAATATTGGGGAGAGACTTTGCTCACTTCTGGAAGTTGTGGGAAAGCTGTTTTGTTTCAGAGGTGAACAACCCCGATCCATTTGAGAAGGTTGTCAATGTAGTGGAGGAGGGAGTTTCTTCTGAGTCAGAGTTATTCCCTTTTTCTACTATGATTGGCGAACTAGAGAATGCGGAGCGTGATGGTGGCCCGCCAACTGATGTGCCTCCCATTGAGGTGGGAAGTGTTGTTGGGCCAGGTGATTGTCTGCCTGATTTAGAGGTCAGAAGAGAGGTCTGTGCCGTGGAGCAGTTGAATGACCCTACTTTGGTAAAAGCCAGGGAGAATGTAAAAGTAGTTGATGGTAAACCCGTAGATCCTGATAGTCCTTTGTCCTATCCCCACATGGCAATGTGTCAGGATTTGTTATATCAGGTGACTAAGAAGGGGGAAGATATTGTGGAACAACTAATAGTTCCCAAAGCCTACAGAAGAACAGTATTGGATCTGGCCCATGGTCATATAACGGCAGGCCATCTAGGGGTAGAGAAAACCACTGAGCGAATAATGCAGAGGTTTTTCTGGCCCGGGCTTCATAAAGAGGTGTCTGACTTTTGCGCATCCTGCCCTGAGTGTCAGTATCATGCTCCCAGGCCACATTTTAAGGGTCCACTAGTTCCATTGCCTATTATAGAGGTGCCGTTTGAAAGAATAGCGATGGATTTGGTTGGACCCTTGATGAAGTCTGCCAGGGGACACCAGTATATTCTGGTCATAATGGATTACGCTACCAGGTACCCGGAAGCGATCCCGTTGCGCAATATGTCAACCAAGACTATTGCCAGAGAGCTAGTTCATGTCTTTAGCAGGCTGGGTATACCCAAGGAGATACTAACTGACCAGGGTACACCGTTTATGTCAAAAGTCATGAAAGAGTTATGCCGCCTGTTCAAAATTGAACAGTTAAGAACTTCGGTTTATCACCCCCAAACCGATGGGCTGGTCGAGAGGTTTAACAAGACGTTAAAACACATGCTTAGGAAAGTGGTCGACAAGGATGGTAGGGATTGGGATTACTTATTACCGTATTTATTGTTGGCCATAAGAGAGGTTCCCCAGTCCTCCACCGGGTTTTCACCCTTCGACTTGTTGTATGGGAGACACCCAAGGGGGTTACTAGACATTGCCAAAGAGACATGGGAGGGGCAGTCTAGTCCTTACAAAACGGTGATTGAGTATGTTTCTCAAATGCAGGAGAGAATTGCTGCGGTAGTGCCGATAGTGAGAGAGCACCAGGAACAGGCTCAACAGGCACAGCAGAGGGTATACAACCGCAATGCCCGGTTACGCAGCTTTGCTCCTGGGGACAGAGTGTTAGTGTTGGTTCCCACTGTGGAAAATAAACTTTTGGCTAAATGGCAAGGGCCCTTTGAAATCTTTGAAAGAGTGGGGCAGGTCAATTACAAAGTTTACCAGCCGGGGAAAAGAAAGCCGGAACAGATATACCATATAAATCTGTTAAAGCCCTGGAAAGATAGAACGGTACTGTCGGCCGTCCGAGCCCCTCCAGTAAATCCAGGGCCCTTAGTTCCCGAAGTGACAGTGGCAAAAACCCTGTCGGCAATTCAACAACAAGAGGTCAAGGAGTTTCTGATCAGAAATAGGGTGCTGTTCTCTGACGTACCTGGGAAAACCTCGGTCATTAAACATGACATAATCACTGACCCAGGGGTCAAAGTTAATCTAAAGCCCTATAGGTTACCAGAAGCACAAAGAGAATCGGTGTCGAAAGAAATTAAAAATATGCTAGAGTTAGGGGTTATTGAAGAATCACATAGTGAATGGTCAAGTCCCATTGTGTTGATTCCAAAGCCTGACGGGAGTGTGCATTTCTGCAATGACTTCCGAAAGTTGAACAGTGTTTCAAAATTCGATGCCTACCCGATGCCAAGAGTGGATGAACTGATTGAGAGACTAGGGACGGCAAGGTATTTAACCACTCTTGACCTAACCAAAGGGTATTGGCAAGTACCGTTAACCGAGAGCGCCAAACAAAAGACAGCTTTTTCAGCGCCAGAGGGCTTGTTTCAGTACAAGATGTTGCCCTTCGGGCTACATGGGGCACCTGCTACCTTCCAAAGAATGAAGGACAGGATTCTAAGGCACCATAGAGGGTATGCGGCTGCTTATCTGGATGACGTGGTCATTCATAGTCCTGAATGGCAGTCTCACTGACCCAGGGTACAAGCAGTGTTGGACTCCATCTATAAGGCAGGTTTGACAGCCAACCCAAAAAAGTGTTGTCTTTTCATGGAGGAAGTAAAATATCTGGGATACACCATTGGCAGAGGCCTGATAAAGCCTCAGCCCAATAAGGTTGATGCCATACAAAACTGGCCACGGCCTCTGAATAAGAAGCAGGTGAGAGCCTTCTTGGGAATTACGGGGTACTACAGGAGGTTTATACCCAACTTTGCCACCATGGCAGTCCCACTGACTGATCTGACCAAAGGCAAACAAAAAGTCATGGTAGAATGGAGTCCTGAGGCAGAGAAAGCTTTTCAGGAGTTGAAAGTAGCGTTGTGTTCCCAACCAGTCCTGATGACTCCTAATTTTGAAAGGGAATTCATAGTACAAACCGATGCATCAGAAGTAGGTATAGGAGCGGTCCTGTCCCAGAACAAGGAGGGTGAGGAACACCCTATTTTCTATCTAAGTAGAAAGTTGAATGTACATGAGAGAAACTATGCCACAGTGGAGAAGGAGGCGTTGGCCATAAAGTGGGCATTAGAGGCTCTCAGGTACTACTTGGTTGGAAGAAAGTTCAAATTGATCACTGACCATGCCCCTTTGAAGTGGATGTCCGAAAATAAGGACAGTTATGCGAGAATTACGAGATGGTTCTTGGCGTTACAAACTTTTAAATTTTCAGTGGAACACAGGCCAGGAAGACAGCTGGCCAATGCTGACGCGTTGTCACGCGTTCATTGTTTGGGGGCTTCAGTTGTTCCGCCCCACAGGTCGAAACAAAGGGGGGGGATATGTGATAGGATCACTGGTAAAGTGGTCTGTGGCAGGTACATTTGTCCCAGATTCCTGTCTTATGTGTTTTAAACCCCTAGGAGAAAGTCTGCAGTGTAGCAGGCTTGAGTTTCGGCTTTTTGAAAAGCTGGTTTGGGACCTGGGGGTTGTGGGTGAGAGGAGAGGGAGGGCTCCACCCACGGCCACTCCAGGTTTTGGTTCTCGCAGCCTGGTAACAGGCTTGTTAGGGTTTCCACCTGAGAGTGGCCAATATAAGCCTAGTGTGTTTAGGGCTGATTGTCTCACCTGGGAGAGCAGACAGGGAGTTTGCTCAGAGACACTGGAAAAACCTATCTGTGAGTGTTGTGCTGTGCCTTTGTTGCTGGTGAGGGCATTAGGCCCTGCCAGGTTCTGGTAGTGAGGGAACCACCTGTGACGTTAGTGCCCCGACAGGGCTAGGAGTTATGTTTTGTTTCCTTTATGTTATTTCTGACATTGCACAATAAAGACTGGTGCCGACCAGCTTGTACTCGAATCCAGTCTGGCGTACTGTTTCCCAGCTGCTGTGTGTGTAAGGAAGGAGTCCTCTACCCAGGAGAGGGACCCTCTAACCTGACTGTGTCACAATATATATATATATATATATATATAGTTCCACAATCTGCCGGCACTCCTTTAAACACAGTCAAATGGCTCCAGTGCCTGTTATACAAATAGATACAGTACTTCAGTGGAACAAACGACACTCAGGTGCTTGAATAAACAAAATATTAGAATATTCCAAATCAACGTTTCGGGGTCAGCACCCCTTCATCAGGACCACATACAACAACAAACACACAAACACTTACCCTCTTAAGTACCCCTCTAAGTACCAGACATCCAGACCACCACATTGCCCACCAGTACTGCCCATCAGAAGTCCCGTCAGCGCACTTCTGGGGTCTGCCGGAAGTATTACCATGGCAATGCACAGCTTGTGCTCCACAGCTCCCTCCTTCCTGCGTTCCACCAGCAGCATTGGCGCTGGACTCAGTCAGGTAGATATGTAGCCAATGGGGGAGTGTCTGATACACATAAAATGACCTTTTACCTACTTAAGAGGGTAAGTGTTTTTGTGTTTGCTGTTGTATGTGGTCCTGACGAACCTCCCGAAATGTTGATTTGGAACACACTAATATTTTGTTTATTCAAGCCTCTGAGTGACGTTTGTTCCGCTGGAGTACTAATATATATATATTACTAATATATATATATATATATATATATATATATATATAGTGATAGAAGAACTGAGCACTGGAGAAGTCTTGGTTGGCATATATGTGTGTTCCAGATTCCTATCGTAAGTGTTGGCTTTTGGTAAAAGCCGGATAATGGGTCCTAGGGGTGTGGATGTGAGAAGAGAAGGGATGGCTCCATCCACAGGCCATTTCAGGTGTTGGGACTTTCAGTCTAAGAGCAGGCTGATTAGTAGTTGCACCTGCAAGTGGTTCATATAGGTGTGTTAAGGTTTTGGTTGAGTGTCTCACATACCCTGGGGAGAACAGACACTGAGGTTTGTTCAGAGACACTGTGATATTTGAAAGTGCTGTGTTTGTGTTTGTGGTAAGGCAGTAGGCCCTGCCACTTGTAGAGAGGGAATAACCTGTCTAGTTAGTGCCCAGATGGGCTAGGATTTATTTTTATGTTTTTTTTTTGTTGTTGTTTATATTGCACAATAAAACTGGTTCTGACCAGCTTGCACAAAAACCCTGGACTGATGTGCTGTTTCCTGGCTGCTGTGTGTAAGGAGGTGTCCATCTACCCCAGCAGAGGGACTCCCTAGCCCGACTATATCACAAGTGGTGGAGAATGTGGGCAGATACACGGAAAACTGCAGCAAGTGGAAAAGTTTTGCATTGAAAATTTAAAGTGACAGACACCAATTTGTAGTTTGGATGTCAACCTGTGTTTTATGAAATCCATGAAGGAGGTGTTGGTAGATGCTTAGAGAAGCCAGATTCCACTTCCAACTATTGATACCCCTAAATCTCTATACCCAAATGTCACTGTTTAGCACTACAAGTCGCATAAGAAATAATTGCTTTCCAATCCAATTGTGGTTCCAAAGCACAAAAAGTTATATTGTTCAATGAAAAGTATAACGCGCTGTGATCTAGACAATTAGCAAAAAAAGCAAGTAAATACAAAGGTACAAGCTGATACATATGAGTACGCACTGGTCCCGGTATACAGTCATCTATCCAGAAGCCTGTGGTCATCCAAGAAGAATGGCTGTATACTATAATCTGTACTCAGGTTATATAACTTACAGAACAAAGAAACTAGTTGTCAGATCTCAATTGGGTCTTGCTCTTGGACATTCTGGTACGATGCAGGTCATAGGACAGTTCATACAGCATCACTAGGGGTATGTCTCAGTTCCTGAGATGTTGCTTTGTGTAGTTTTCCTGCCGAAAAACTGGTTTAAACTAGTAAAAAGACACTACATACAGATATACATTCTAACCACTAATTTCCTATAATTCATAACTTGCAGATGCATGATGCGATATCCTTGCCGATAGAACTGGAGATCTGCAAATAAACAGTGATTTAGAATGGTACCAAACATGACATGTCTACTAGCTTATGTACCTTAAATATCATATACATTACATTTCACAACATAAGTATCTGCTAATAAAACCTCTAATATTAACCTTAATGCTTGGGAACCTTGTTATAAGTGATTTCATGTGTGAGTGTGAGAATATTGTGCAAATTCGCTAGTATGCGTTGTGCGTCTATGTGTTTTGTGCTTATCTGCTTTGATGTACAGCGCAACTATGCGTTGTGTGCCTTGAATGTTTTATATGTATTATCTTATGTGCGTGTAGGTTTTGATTAGACTGTCAACATTATGCTGTAGGAAAACAGACGCACAGCACTAATAATAAAATATAGCATTGCACACAATGGTATCATACTGAGGATGCAAAATGGTTATCCAGCTTCGACAGTCCACCCTTTGATAGCAACCAAAGCGCTATCACACTTTAGGCTTAATCTATTCAGCCATACACTATAAAAATATTATTTAATGTTATATTATGGGATGGCACAATTTGGTCATTAAACCATCATTAATGTGTCCCTGAGAGGGACATAAAACTACCCTTATACGCACACCACAGATCTCGAAAGATAATGGGAAAGATGTGGGGATGCACCTAACCTATAAAGGAAGTCTTGAAGGGGATAGGGACAATAATGCATGGCTAATTCTATACATCATCTGATGGTACATTCTAATTCAGGATTGTAATGCAGTTCTTCATTTACCTTGGTGTTCATACTATTACTACTAACCACCATCATAAAATCATTCTCCCGGTTTACCTTAGCATTACATTTTCCACACTTCAACACAGTAGGAACACAACTGACACATAAGCCAATTACTAAGATGACAACCAATATGAGGATCAGGAGCTTACCTACACTAGCAACCATTTCCTGGACCCACTCCCCTAGACTGGAGAACCATTTTACAGGGTTCAGCCATGAGAACAACTCTTCTACCTTTTCTTCCACCTCAGTCAATGAGCCATTATGGTTCTTTCGAAATTCCCATTTCAGCTGCAGAATCTCATCCATCTTCTGGTCT
Organism: Taudactylus pleione; assembly: GCA_031769625.1. NCBI lineage: Eukaryota > Metazoa > Chordata > Amphibia > Anura > Myobatrachidae > Taudactylus > Taudactylus pleione. The sequence continues at coordinate 4,976,288 of JAUIMM010000135.1, forward strand.
ATCACCTCTTTGGGATCACTAGTATTATTTGTGATGTAAGTGCTCAGCAAGAAGCTACCAGGGCTCAGCAAGAAACTACCAGAGCTCAGTAGGAAACTAACAGAGCTCAGCAGGAAACTACCAGAGCTCAGCAGGAATCCACCAATGTGCAATTATTGGCCTTGGAGACCGCTCAGAGGCAACAACAAGTCGCCATAGAGGAAACCCGCCAGGCCTTAAGAGAGGTGGTACAACTGCTAGTAGTCTGGTCTGGAGATGCTTCCCTGCTCTTCCAACTCACACTCTCACTTTCTGCAAAAGATGACCCAGAATGATCATGTGGAAGCGTATCTAACGGCCTTTCAAAGAACCACAGAAAGAGAGAACTGGCCTAAAGAGCAGTGGGCAAGTCTGGTGGCACCCTTCCTGTTGGGAGAACCACAGAAAGCCTACTATGACTTGTGCCTGACTGATGCGAAAGACTATGTCAAACAGGAAATCTTAACTCGATTGGGAGTCGCAGTATTTGTTCACGCCCAAGGTGTCCATCGCCGGGAGTTCCAAACAGAAAAGCCTCCATGCTCACAAATGCATGACCTTGTCCATCTTACCACAAAATACCTGCAGCCAGACACTCTAACAGGACCACAGACTGTGGAAAGGGTCTTTGTGGATTGATATCTGCGGTCTCTACCTGCAACTCTGCGCAAGTGAGTGAGTCATGCAGACCCTAAAACAGCAGACCAATTGGTTGAACTGGTGGAGAGGTATGTGGCGGCTGAGGAATTGTTGAGTGTGCCCCACTGAGCCCCGATTCCGCAACAGCAATCACCCATGATCACTGGTAAGACTGTTCCAGGGGAGAAGGGTGCTGGACAGTGGAATGTACTTAAGACTGAGGGTTTGGAACCTGGAGATAGGCCAGCCAAGCCAGGAAGGTTCCTACCCCATAATAGACTTGATAATAGTATGATTCAATGTTTCCAATGTGGTGGTTTGGGCCATATTTCTGCTAATTGTTCACTTACCTCTGAACCTATGCAATGTGATACTGCTTACGCCAATTGCAGAATGTCTTTCTTTGCACAGCCAGCCTGTACTGCTGACCGACAGGCTGGGACAGATAAGCAAATGTGTACAGTTACTGTAGAAGGTAACCGAGTAGAGGCTCTGCTAGATTCTGGTAGCCTGGTTACACTTGTGAAAGCTGAACTGGTGAACCCCTTGAAGCGTAAGGGAAAAACTGTTAGTGTGACCAGCATACATGCTGATACTCGCTATTATGTTACTGCGGAGGTGAACATAGAAACACAATGTGGTTCCGCGATAGTCTCTGTGGGTTTGGTGCATGGCTTGATGTATTGGGGAGAGACTTTGCTCACTTCTGGAAGTTGTGGGAAGCCGATTTGTTGTAGAAGTAAATAACCACGACCCATTTGATAAGGTTACTGATGCAGTAGCAGAGTGAGTTTCTTCAGAGTCTGAACTCTAGCATGGTTGGAAAACCAGAGAATGCTGAGAATGTTGGTGGCTCACCAAGTGATGTGCCTCCTACTGAGGTGGGAAGTGTTATTGAGTCAGTTGGTCATCTGCCTGATCTGGAAGTCAGAAAAGAGGTCTTAAGCAGTTAAATGACCCTACTCTGGTAAAAGCCATGGAAAATGTAAAAGTGGGAGAGGTTAATTATAAATTTTACCAGCCTGGGAAAAGAAAGCCAGAACCGATATACCATGTAAATCTTATAAAACCTTGGAAGGATAGAGCAGCTCTGTCAGCCGTCCCAGCCCCTCCACTAAACCCAGGGCCCTTGGTTCCCGAACTGACAATAGCTAAAACCCTGTCGGCAGTTCAACAGCAGGAAGTTAAGGAATTTCTTAGCAGAAATAGTGTTTTGTTTCAGATAAACCGGGCAAAACCACAGTCATTAAACATGACATAATCACTGACCCAGGGGTTAAGATTAACCTAAAGCCCTATAGGATACCAGAAGCCCAAAGAGAATCTTTATCTAAAGAAATTTAAAAAAATGTTGGAATTGGGTGTAATTGAAGAATCACATAGTGAGTGGTCAAGTCCCATTGTGCTTATTCCAAAGCATGATGGGAGTGTGCATTTCTGCAATGATTTCCGAAAATTGAACAGTGTGTCAAAGTTTGATGCTTACCCTATGGTAGATGAACTAATTGAAAAACTAAGAACAGCCAGGTATTTAACCACCCTAGACTTAACCAAATGGTGTTGGCAAGTGCCATTAAATGAGAATGCCAAAGAAAAAACAGCCTTTTCTGTACCAGAAGGGTTGTTCCAATACAAGATGTTGCCCTTTGGGTTACATGGGGCACCGGCTACCTTTCAAAGGATGATGGATAGAATTCTAATGCCCCATAGACAGTATGCTGCTGCTTGTCTAGATGGTGTGGTCATTCATAGTCCTGATCTGGCAGTCTCACTTGCCCAGAGTGCAAGCAGTGTTGGACTCTATAGGGCAGGTTTGACAGCCAACCCAAAAGGATGTTGCCTACGGATGGAAGAAGTAAAGGATCTCGAATACTCCATTGGCGGAGGTTTGATAAAGCCACAGCCTAATAAAATTGAGGCAATACAAAATTGGCCACGACCCCTGTATAAGAAACCTTCTTAGGGATTACAGGGTATTATAGGAGATTTATACCCAATTTTGCCACCATTGCAGTCCCACTGACTGACCTTACCAAAGGCAAACAGAAAGTCATGGTTAAATGGAGTCCTGAAGCAGAGATGGCTTTTCAGGGGTTAAAAATTGCATTGTGTACCCAACCAGTTTAGATGACCCCTGATTTTGACAGGGAGTTTGTTGTGCAAACTAATGCATCAGGTGTAGGCATAGGAGAGATACTGTCCCAGAGCAAAGAAGGTGAAGAACACCCTATTTGTTGCTTAAGCAGGAATTTAATGTAAATGAGAGAAACTATGCTACGGTCAAGAAAGAAGCATTGGCCATAAAGTGGGCATTAGAAACTCTCAAGTACTACTTGGTGGGAAGGAAGTTCAGGCTGATCACTGACCATGCCCCTTTGAAATGGATGTCAGAGAACAAAGTGAGCAATGGGAGAATAACAAGGTGGTTCTTGGCACTGCAGAACTTTAAGTTTACAGTAGAACACAGGCCAGGAAGCCAGCTGGCCAATGCAGGTGCTTTGTCGCGTGTTCATTGTTTGGGGCTGCAGTTGTTCCGCCCCACAGGTCGAAACAAAGGGGAGGATATGTGATAGAAGCACTGTAGAAGTCGGGGATAGATGCATAATAATTGAATGCAGAAGTCTACATCAGGACCAGAGTATTGAGGGTGATGCATAATGTACCTGTGGACTGCTTCAATACCAGGGATTTGTGGGATACTGGTATATAGACTTGTAACATCTATTGTACACATGAGATATTTGGCAGGTAAAGGTGAAAGTTGTTGAAGTTTAAGGATGAATGAGCTGGTGTCTTTTAGGAACGTTGGTTCTTTTTGTATCAAGGGGTGTAAGTAGTGGTCTAAGTACTGCGAAATAGTGTAGTACAGGGATTCTCTTGCCGCAATGATTGGCCTCCCAGGTGGAGATACAGCATTTTTGTGTAGCTTCGGTATGGTGTATAATACCAGCAACTTGGGCCAATCATGTGTTAGAGCATTGCGAATCTTAGTGTCAATGATATAATTATCAACTCCCATCTGGAGGATTTCATCTACTTCTTTTTTGAACAGAGGGGTGGGGTCTGTAGTCAGCTGTTCATATTCATCCCATCTGACAGTTGTTGGTATATTTCTGGTTTGTAGGCTGATAAGTCCTGTACAACTACCCCCGAATCTTTATTGGCAGGGCGGATTGTGATGTACCTGTATAGCCCAGGTTCTTAAGTGCTTGACTTTCGGCTGCGGTTTAATTTTTCCTGACTGTGCATTTCAGCGGTGTATGTCTATCAATCATATTATCCATATAGTTTGTAAAGCTTTTGATGTTGTTATTGAAAGATTGAGGAATGAATGAAGATTTCTTGTATATTGGAGGCATATCAGTTCGTTTTGGAGATTGACCTTAAAACTCTTTTAACTTCATACTGTGATCAAATTTAAACAGGTCCACTTTATTTTGAAAACAATCTGGTGCCTGAGTAGGCACAAATGACAACCCCTGTTCAGTGCACTCAATTCATCCTTGGTCAGAGTACATGATGAGAGGTTGAATTCTATCTCCTCTGGTTGTAATTCCTTTTTTGCCTGCCACGCTCACTGGCCTCCATGCCTGGTGGGGGTTCTTTTGTAAGATCCAGGGTGGCACGTGTGTCTACCTCTAAAGGGTGTCTTTGGGTGTTGGGGTGAGATGCCCTGTCTACACACTCTGTTTCGCTGGAGGATGCCGCTCAGCTGGAATTGTCTGTTTCTAATGGAAACCTTCTTTGTTTCCGCAACTTAGGTCTCCTAACCCTATTGGGTCCGCGGTTGAACGCCCAACAATAACAGGTGACTGTTAACAATTTTGATTTTTTTAAATTCAATTAACTCAGATCGGTATTTTTCAACCTGACTGAATAGTTTATTAATACACTCTTGCGAGGTTTCCGCCTTGACCTTATTCAGGTGAATGCTTTCAAAATCCTTGATCTTATCAACCACAATATTCAATCCTCTGCATGACTCTTCAATAACCAGTAATATTAAGTCTATAGAAGAACATTTATTCAACACAGCCGCCCAGCGGTGGCAAAACTCTGGGTTGTATCACCCGATGGTCAGGATATTTTTTATCCTGAATCTGCGTGGGATTTTTTGTCCCGATAATGGTCGGAAAACGATACCCTGTATAGGTAAAAATCAATTTCACATTTTTTTCATCTGACTAATTGTGCAAATAGTTGTTCAGTGGTTTCAACACCAGCAGATTCAAGTAGATTAGCTTTAAACAAGATGTTTTCTGCTTCAGAATCAGTCAAAGACAATTGGTTCCCAATAGGTAAGACAATATTGCTGTCGCCAGCCGTTTCCTCAATAGTAGACATACCAAAAGGTGGAGGAAAATAAAAAAAAATCACTGACACAGTTTTCAGTGAATAAACAGTCTGATAAACACAATGTTAAACACGGAGGTGCCTTGACAAGTGTAGCAGTAATCTCAGCAAAGTGGACACCTGCTACAGATACAGGTAATAGAGAAAATCTGGCACTCACCCCAGCATCCACAGCATGTCTAGGTGCCTCTCCAGCAGATAGATGGAAAGCTGGTAACTATAGATGCATTGGGTGTACCACCTGTAGTTACCTTTAAATAGGTAACTCATTTGCACATTCAAGATCGGGCAAAATCTTTCAAATAAATAAATACCCAGTAGCATGCACAAGTCACTACGTTGTATATTACATCAAATGCCCCTGTAGCCTACTGTATGTGATCAAAACCACTAGAGAGTTGAAAGAATGGTTGTCTCAACACAGGTCCAGCATACGAGTGACTATTGAAGGAAAGAACTCTGGACCTCATTCAGAGCCGGACGCTATTTGCGCTCGCTCGTTCACAAAAAGGGGCTGGCTATTTAAATTGAGCGCTTGCTCTTTGCGGTCTGTTGACGCCTCTATGTCTGAGCGAGCGTCCGAAACATGCGCTCGCTATTTTGTAAAGATGCCCCCTTGGCCGCTCGCATCATACGTCATCTCCGCTATTTATTTGATTAATCGAGTACATCGAAAGGCGTATGAACTGCTAGCTATTCTTGTGGTAGCATTTTCCTACCGCAATCATGCGAGCAGTTCAGGCTAAAAGACAACCAAGTGACATGGTCGATGACGCTGCTTTGTTAATTATGCACACCCTTAAAACGCCCGTTTTGACCGTTTGGCACGCCTGCGTTCGGATCTCCACTCCCCGTTTTCAAGCACCTTCCCATGTTACCACCCACAAACGCCTCATCCTGTCACTCAAATTAGCAGGCACTCGCTATTTTGCGAGCACACGATTTCCGACCGCACTGACTGGTTGGCGCATGCGCATTACAACCCATACGCATGCGCAGATGTGCGAACATCGCTCGGAGCGAACGAGCGGCCGCTTAAGAGCGGCTCTGAATCAGGCCCTCTGACCAGCTGGTGGCACGCCACTTTCGAGATTTTCAACACAATCTTGCTTCTATCCGGTATAACATTATAGACTGGATCCCACCCAATCCAAGGGGAGGCAATCGTGGACGTGTGCTATTGCAAGAGGAAGCTAAATGGATACATATCTTACAAACTATTCACCTGCTGGGCCTGAATGAAATTCAACCTCTTATCTGCTTTTTTTAATTTTTGTTGTTGTACATTTTTGCTTCCATAGTGCCTTTTTGCATCTTTTTTTGAGTGTGCATTAATAATAATTTTTCCATAGATGTCACCTAGTTGGTTTATAACATCAGTACTGCTATTACACCCATATATAGTATGATTAAAGCAAGCTGGACTTCCTGTGCATTACACCTCCAGGTTAGTTCACAACGCTTGCAACCAGGCATTGTTATTGTATAGCCCCATACTTTGCTAATTACACATTTACATTATTCTTAATTATTCTATCGAACAGGTAAAATTTTCCTTATTTACCCTGTAGTTTGTTACACTCAGTTAGTTCATGTTCAGTACCATATATTTTGGAGTGTCCAGCACCCAGATCCATTTTACATGGTTTTACTTGATTGTGCATATTTAACATTTATCCCTATCACAAACTACGTGGTTGATGTGTGTGCACCTCTACTGAGTAGCCGATGAAATGTTCTACAAGTTTATCTGTTGCTGCTGCTCTTTATGTATGATTATGCCTCCATTTTTTTATATATTTTTTGTCACCATGGTAATGGTATGCACAGCCCTAACCAAACCTCCCTGCTGGATCCCGAGTGTCGTCGCTTATTGATGATGTCTCCAGGATTCCAGTGTGTGTGGCAAGTGCGGGAACTTCACTCTCACTGGGTGGGTACACTGGTATTTATGTCTCTTTTTGTTCATTTTACTGCATAATAGAGCCAACGCTCTGAAACGTTGACTATATATCCTGGCTGTGCCTTTTATTTATTAGAAGTGCTGTTGAGACCCTGAGTGCCATCCTTTCACTATATATATATATATATAGATGTAATACCCAGCTATGCAAGGTATCGTCGCTACAGTCCGGCTGTGATTCAGAGGTGGGGTGAGTGAAAAAACCACAAAACTGAGGGGGAGATGTACTAAACCAATCAGCTCATGAACGTCACTTTATAGGCTTTGTTTGAAAAATGACAGTTAGGAGCTGACTAGTTGGTACTTGATCTCTCTCCACTTTATCACTCTCCAAGGCTTTGTACATGTCCCCCTGAGTTCAGTCAGCACATAGACCATACCTGCCAACTCTCCCTCATTGTCAGGGAGACTCCCTGAAATAGTAGCAATCTCCCTGTCTCCCTGAAGAGTCTAGCAATCTCCCTTTCATCCTTACCCCCATTATGAAGCTGTTATATTAAAAAACAGAGATATATACATTCAAATGGGATCATTAATGTCATTTCCTTGCATTGGTTATTATAAGGCACATTGGCCCTCATTCAGAGCCGCTCGTTAGCGGCAGTACGCTCGTTCCGAGCGATGTTTGCACATCTGCGCATGCGTACGGTTTTTAGTACGCATGCGCGAACCAGTCAGTGCAGCCAAAAATCGTTTGTATGCTATATAGCGAGTGCCTGCTATTTTGAGTGACAGAATGAGGCGTATGTGGGTGGTAACAGGGGAAGGGGCTTGAAAATGGGGAGTGGAGATCCGAACGCAGGCGTGCTTAAAGGTCAAAACGGGCATTTTATGGGTGTGTATATTTAAAACCGCAGCGTCATTGACCACGTCACTGGGTTATTTTATAGCCAGAACTGCTCGCAAATTTGTGGTAGCAAACACCAACCACAAGAATAGCGAGCAGTTCATACGCTGGTCGATGTACTCGATTAATCTAATAAATAGCGGACATGACGTATGATGCGAGCGGCCAGGGGGCGTTTTTAACAAATAAACGAGCGTATGTTTTGCTCGCTCGTTCAGACTTAGAGGTGTGAACAGACTGCAATGTGCGTACGGATCATTTGAATAGCCACCCCTTGTTTTTAAACGAACGACCGCAAATAGCGAACGGCTCTGAATGAGGGCCATTGATCCCTATGTATTTATTAAAAGTATTAGTGTGTTTTCATCAACAAACAGATCTTACTAACTGCATTTGGGCTGGTTTACATTTGGATGTAAGTCAGATTTAGGACACGCCTCTCAGATTTATCAGTATACACCCACTTTACCACCGCGCTCATAGGTTCTGCTTTCACAATCTCCCTGAAGTGCTTTTTAAAAAATAGGCAAGTATGACATAGACCTATAAGCGACAGAAGGATGCAGCCTAAGATCAGTCGATACACAGTATTAGTGACAGGAGTCTGCAGCATCATTGACAGCTATTCCAGTACAGCAAAAATATCCTAGCATACTTACAGTAGCAGTAACAGTTACCTTAGGAATTAAAACATTGAGTTACATCTTACCCTTGTGCGGCTAAGGAGGACGACTGCATATTACAGCAATAGTGCCAAGCAGTAACCTTTATAGGGGCCACAGTGCCAGGAACAGTGACACCTCTTTGGATATCCATACACAGTAATGTTCAATATTATCTCTATAAATGTGCATCAACAAAAGGCTGTACTGTGAAGATAAGGGACAGAGGGCCTGATTCAGAGCCGGACGCTATTTGCGCTCGCTCGTTCAGAAAAAGGGGCAGGTTATTTTAATTGAGCGCTCGCTCTTTGCGGTCTGTTGACGCCTCTATGTCTGAGCGAGCGTCCGAAACATGCGCTCGCTATTTTGTAAAGATGCCCCTTGGCCGTTCGCATCATACGTCATCTCCGCTATTTATTTGATTAATCGAGTACATCGAAAGGCGTATGAACTGCTCGCTATTCTTGTGGTAGCATTTTCCTACCGCAATCATGCGAGCAGTTCAGGCTAAAAGATAACTAAGTGACGTAGTTGATGACGCTGCTTTGTTAATTATGCACACCCTTAAAACGCCCGTTTTGACCGTTTGCGTTCGGATCTCCACTCCCCATTTTCAAGCACCTTCCCCTGTTACCACCCACAAACGCCTCATCCAGTCACTCAAATTAGCAGCCCCTCGCTATTTTGCGAGCACAAGATTTCCGACCGCACTGACTGGTTGGCGCATGCGCATTACGACCCATATACATGCGCAGATGTGCGAACATTGCTCGGAGTGAACGAGCGGCCGCTTATGAGTGGCTCTGAATCAGGCCCAGTGAACTGTGACATTTCCCCAGGACATTTTACTCCTTACTGAGTTCATAGTGCAAACTTTATAAGCTCAGCCAGTTGCAATTGTAGTGTACATTATTTGACAAGATCACATATAGGGCCTCATTTACTAATGAGTTTTATCACCAAAACGAGTGATAAATGTCACTGTGTATGCTAAATGGTGCTCCAGCCAATCAGCTCCCAACTGTCAACTGTTAGAAAAATGACAGTCGGGAGCTGATTGGCTGGAGCACCATTTATCATACACTGTGAAATTTATCACTCGTTTTGGTGATAAAACTCGTTAGTAAATGGGGGCCATAGTATAAAACAGTGGTTGGTGCATTCAGTTGTGAGGGAGTTCCCAATCTCTCTGCCATGATGAGAGGACTCCAAGAGAAGTAGGTACTATCCGTCCAGCAACAGAATATTAACCCTTTCACACTGCCAGCAATAAACCTGGGTATTTCACGTGAACGGGCAGCAACCCAGGATATTGCTCAGTGTAAAAGAGCCCATTTGAAATAACCTGGGCTGAGTGAGAGGGGTTTTCTCTCACCTGAATTCCCCACATTCTGGTGGGATCAGCCCACTCTAGGGGTTGCTGGAGTGAAACTTGTGCGTTCAGCATTAGCAGTGGAGGTGTGGAATTCCAGGTTTTCACAATTACACAGACCCAGCTGGAATAATCACTGGAGCACAGGAAGGCTTTAAAACTCTCACACACCTGATGCTCCTTGCTCCTGATGCTGGATAAACTGTCCAGGTGATAGGCCGGGAGTGGTGGTTAGCATTAGGGTGCCAAGACCTGGAAGGTCCACAGATATTGTTACTGCTGAGTGCTGACTGTTAAGCACAAGGAGTGCTGGGACATTTACTTTTTTGTTTATTTGCTTATTTTCTGTTATGTGCCAGTGTGTATCCAGGCCTAAGCTCACATTATGCTAAGGTGCAGTGTCTGCTGCCATTAAAAGACACTGCTTTACCAAATACCTGCCTTTCTGGACTCCTCATTTCTATACCCCATGTTACAATATATATATTAGAGATGAGCGGGTCTGGACCCACCTGGGTTTTCCCGCATTAATCATATTTCAAAACAAGGCAAAACGTCTTCATCCCGCTGTCAGATTCTAGCGGGATTTGGATTGATTATAAGTCCCTCCCCACAATGATTGGCACCATTTGCTTGCTGAGTCCTGGGCTGTCAGGCTGTGCTTTGTCCAAGGAGGCTTTGTTATCCAATACAGGGGTGTGCTGTGCTGGGCTGTGTTCTCAAATACAGGGGTGTGCTGTGCTGGGCTGTGTTGTCCAATAAAGGGGTGTGCTGTGCTGGGCTGTGTTGTCCAATAAAGGGGTGTGCTGTGCTGGGCTGTGTTGTCCAATCCAGGCAGTTTGTCCTGTGCTCTGTCCAGGGGCTGTGTTGCCCATCAAGAGGTTTGCTGTGCTTGACTGTGTTGTCCAATCCAGGCAGGGTGTGCTGTGTTCTGTCCAGGGGGCTATTATATATCATTGCTTTGCTAATCCAGGGGTGTGTTGTGCTGTCCATCAAGGGGTATGCTGTCCAGAGATGTGCTGTCCATCTAGTGTGCTGTCCATCGAGATGTAAAAAAAAAGTAAATGTTTCAAATTTTTTTTAAATAAGTTAAAACAAGTTAAATATTTATTTTGTGCTGTACCCCACAACTGTGATGCTGTATGCCGTATACCCCTCCAGTGTATCCAAAACACTGTGATGCTGCTGGTCCTATTATGAGTGATGCTGTACAGTACGTTCATCACACTGCAGTCTATAATTCGTAAAGTATTGTGAGTGACGCTGTCAGTCAGTAATACCACAGTGTAACATTATTCATACAAGTATTGTCACGGGAAGCAGTCGGGAAGCCGAAAAACGCAATCCCGACCGCCGGCTTCCTGACTGTCTAATCTTGGCGGGAGCCTGATGCCTGGAATCCCGATTGAAGGTAAGCCAGGCACCGGGCATGGACAGCCGTTGGGGGGGAGGGTTAGGTTTAGGGCTCCTGGGGGGGACATAGGGTTAGGCACCCCCCCGGGAGACTCAGCGGTTAAGGGGGGGTTCGGTTTAGGCACTTAGAGGGGGGATTAGGGTTAGGAACTTGGGGGGTGGGGTTAGGCACCCCTAAGGGAGGGTTAGGGGGGAAAAGATTAGGGTTACTTACCTTTTAGGTGCATAGACACATAGAATTTGATGGCAGATAAGAACATCTTGGCCCATCTAGTCTGCCCCATTTTTAAACATATTGTTACCTCAACCCTTATTGATCCTTACTTCTTCTGAAGGATACCTTTATGTCTATCCCATGCATGTTGCTCTACTGTCTGAGCCTCTACCACCTCTGATGGGAGGCTATTCCACTTGTCCACTACCCTTTCTGTGAAGTAATTTTTCCTCAAATTTTCCCTGAACCTACCACCCTCCAGTTTTAGAACATGGCCTCCTGTTCTAATACTTCTCTTTCTTTGAAGAATGTCTCCTTCCTTTACCTTGTTAAAACCATTTATATATTTGAACGTTTCTATCATGTCCCCCCTTTCCCTTCTCTGCTCCAAACTATACATATTAAAATCTGTTAGTCTTTCATGGTACGTTTGTGGTGTAGACCTTGCACCATTTTAGTTGCCCTTCTTTGTATAGTTTCTGATATATTAATATCCTTCTGGAGATATGGCCTCCAGAACTGAACACAGTATTCGAGATGAGGACGTACCAATGACCTATACAGTGGTATTATCACTTCTTTCTTTCTGCTACTGATTCCTCTCCCTATGCAACCAAGCATCTGACTTGCCTTCCTCATTGCTTTGTTACAATGTTTGCTTGCCTTTAAGTCACCTGAAATAGTGACTCCTAGATCCCTTTCCTCTTCAGCAGTTTCCAGTATAGTGCCATTAATACTATATTTAGCCTTTGGATTTTTGAGACCCAAGGGCATGATCTTGCATTTTTTTGGCATTAAACTGTAGTTGCCACATTCTTGACCATTCCTCTAGTCTACAGTACGTAGATCATCAATCATTTGTTTTACTCCTCCTGGTATGTCTACCCTGTTGCATATCTTTGTGTCATCTGCAAAAAGGCATAGTTTCCCTTCAATACCATTTGCAATGTCACAAATAAAGATATTAAAAAGGATTGGTACAAGTACAGATCCCTGAGGTACTCCACTGGTAATATTTCCCTCTTGAGACTGCACTCTGTTTACTATAACTCTCTGTTTCCTATCCTGCAGCCATTATCTTATCCATTCAACTATCTTTGTATCCAATCCAATGCTTTCCAGTTTCATTTAACAGTCTGCGATGTGGAACAGTGTCAAAAGCCTTACTAAAGTCTAGATAAGCTATATCTATGGCCCCCCCTTTATCTATTTCCTTAGTCACCCAGTCAAAAATGTCAATAAGTCAAGATCTTCATCCCTGATGGGCAAGCGCTGTCGGGATTTGAACTGTGCGGCTGGCGGTAATACATACCGATTCCATTATCACACTGTTGGTCAGTAATACCGCAGTGTATTATATTCATAAAAAATATTGTGACACTGTAAGTGGAAACGCACTGTAATATTCAACACATATTATGACACTGTAAGTGGTTGCACAATGTATTTATAAAAAATATTGTGACACTGTAAGTGGAGATGCAGTGTAATATTCAACATGTATTGTGACCCTGTAAGTGGTAGCGCAGAGTATTCATGAATAATATTGTAATACTGTAAGTGGAAACGCAGTGTAATATTCAACACAAATTGTGACACTGTTAGTGATAGCACAGTGTATTCATAAGAAAAAAAATTACACTAAGTAGAAACGCAGTGTACTATTTAATAATTATTGTGACACTGTAAGTGGTAGCGCAGTGTATACATAAAAAATATTGTGACACTAAGTGGAAATGCAATATATTATTCATAACAAATATTGTGACACTATAGATCATTGATATCGCGGTGTAATATTGAAAATTGGTACAAATTGACATGTGTGCTGTAGCCCACTTTTTTGTGTTTGTTGATTTGGAGAATGATCAGTTGAGAGGAGAGCAGGAAGTACATACTAGTGCTGGAGCTGCTGCCAGTGCCTCCTGTTATGACGATACTAGTCCATCTATGTCATCTACTAATGCCGATGCCCAAGGGCATACAGGCTTAAGTCAGGGCATCTAAAATCAAAGAAGCAGTCTTTTACAGTGCTAAAGAAAAGAACATCAAAGGGAAAGTTAGCTGCAGAAAGACATAAAATTTACAATATGCCTTTCACCATTCGAAATGGAAAGGAAAGGCTTAGGCCTTGGCCTTTATTTATGACTGGTGGTTCTGCCTCTTATGCTGACATAGAAATTGAGGATGCTTCTCTTGAAGTGCACGAGATGAGGATGATATTTGTGAAGCTGACGCTAAAAAGGGCATTGATGATAAGGATGTTGATGAGGATGTTGGTTGTGTAAATCCATAACTGGTGGATACAGTTGTAGCCCATGATAAGAAAAAGCCCATTGTCTTCCCTTGGCATAAGACAAAAAAATCCACCTCTTATGTGCGGAACTATTTCTACCCAAATCCAGAAAACAATTGTCAAGCCATCTATAGCATTTGTAAAGCCAGAGTAAGAACTCTGGCTTTACAAATGCTATAGATGGCTTGACAATTGCTATAGATGCTATAGGGACCTTAACTATCTAGGAACCTGCTCTCTGTTACCTCATCTGCAGCACATTGAACAACTGTTTTTGCCAAATTCATAAACTTTGGCTAAAAAAGTCAACAAGCAGTCCAGCGTCAGCTAGCTCCCATCTCTCTGCTAGATCTAAGCAGCTGCTAACTCCACCACCAACACCTTCATCAACACTATCCTCAATAATGATCAAAAGTAGTCCTGCATCCAATTTGATAAGGTTAACTGAGTCCTACTCTATCCAGGATTCCTCAGAAGAATCCTTGAGCGATATGCCTGAGCTGGGGATGGATCTTCATCTCAGAATGCTGTTGTACCCACTGTCCACTTAACCACAGATATGTGGACAAGCGGAACAGGCCAAACTCAATATTATGACTGTAACAGCCCACTGAGTGGGTGTATTACCCGCAGAGGCACCAAAAGCAGCTGCAGCAGCGTCTAAGAAAAAGCAGCTCATTCAGAGGCAAGCTACTCTGTGTACCACCGGTTTAACTAAGAGGCATACCACTGACAACCTTTTAGAAAAACTCAGGAAATTCACTGCAAAATGTATTACCCCACATGGGCTCTCCTCAGGATCCGCCACCAATATTGTGAGAGCATTACAGCTGGGTGAATTCTAACACATCTTATGTTTTGTTCACACAATTAACTTGGTGGTGCAATTTTTTTTTAAATGACAGGGCCATGCAGGAGATGCTCTCTGTGGCCCACAAACTTTGTGGACATTTTTGCCATTTAACAGGTACATGTAGAAGATTACAGTACCTGCAAGAACTGTAGACTTTGCCCTAACACCAACTAAAGCAAAAGGAAGCAGCAAGGTGGATTTCCACCCTTTATATGCTTCAGCGGGAGGAACAGCAAAAATTCATCCAAAGCTACACAACCTATGACATAGTAAGAGGAGGGAGTATGTACTTTACTCATGCTCAGTGGAGGATACTTTCCGTGTTGTGCAAGGTGCTGAAACCCTTCAAAGTAGTCACCTGTGATGTGAGTTCAGACACTGCCAGCTTAAGTTATAGTAGGTAATTCTCCTTATTAAGGCGGTATATCATTATCATTCAGTCGTTCACTACACTGCAGGGTGCCCACACTGAACGATATGTCGTTCAGTGCAGGCACAATCAATCATCTGCAAACATGCTGAACCTGACAATATCGTCAGGTTGACCAGCATGTTTGAACGATGATAGATGTCTAAACGATGTCTAACAGACCAAACTTTCAAACGATGTTCAAATGATTATTGAACGATTTTATCGTTATCGTTCAATCGTTCAACTTTATCGTCTAGTGGATACCCCCCTTTAGACTGTTGGAAAGGAAGCTTGAGAAACTGAAGGAGGACCTGAAACAAAGTGATTCCGCTAAGTATGTTGGACTTGTAGATCAAGTCCTTTATTCACTTCACCAGAATCGAAGGGTTGTCAGGATCTTCCAATCGGATCAATAAATTTTGGAGACTGTGATTGATCCTAGGTTAAAGTCATACATTATGTCTTTCTTCCCAATGGACAAAGATCTGAAGAGATGCAAAGAGCTGCTGGTAAGCAAATTGTCAGCTCAAGCAGCACGTGGTGCAGCGATGGCTCCTCCATCAGTTTCTATAGCAAGTGCGGCTGCCAGGAAAAAAAATACTTTCCCAAAAGGCCCACTGGTGATGCAGATGGGTCAACACAACCAAGTTTTGACATCTTGTCAGTTCTTGAAGAATTGCCTACAATTAATGAGACCTCTACCATGAGACTCCATCTGATATGTCACTATTCAAAGATTGGTTGAGAACTATTTTAATGATGACACCCAAATAGGCATGTTAGACAGTCAGTTTTACTACTGGCAGGAGAAAAAGGCAATACAGGCCCTTGCACAAACTGGTTTTGCTCTACTTGAGTTTCCCACCCTCCAGAGTGTACTTCGAGTTTTCAGCACAGCTTGAAACCTTGTCAGTGATCGTGGGAGACTACTCCCTCAAAATGAGGTAAATACTATGTACATCAAAATAAACTACAAATTCCACGATAATGGCTTTACGGCCAATTAAGTCCAAAAAATACAAATGCACCTGTAATGGTGAATTCCAGCGGGGACAAATTAATATTGTGTGAAGATGATGTACAGTATATACTGATGAGGGTGAGGAATTGGAAGATGGTGTCAACATCTTGCCTCTGTGAAGCCAGTTTGTGTACGTAGAGATCATTGCCAGAAATGTCAGCTGCCCTTGGTAGCTTGTTTTGTGAGGGCCCAAACAAACCAATCACTTCAGCCACAATTGGCAGTCCCTGTCACTGAAGTGATTGGTTTGTTAAACTGTGCATGTCCTGTTTACTATACACAACATAAGGGTCGGTGAAAGTCCCCAAGGACAATTCCACCTTGCACCTCTTCTCTTTGCATTATGTGCTTTTTGGGTTATTGCTGACTGTCTTCTTGTGTAGGTGACAAACATTACTTATAGTTTATTAAACTGCCATCCTTGTCTGCCACTTCAGTGCCACTCTTGTTTCCTAGATGTGTCACGTTGGAAGTCACACTGCCACAGCTGCTGACATTTTCTACAAGCAGTTGATAATTCCCAAAAATGTCCAAAAATTGTTATGGCCACAGACAGCAGCTTCTGTATGTCCCTTTCAATTTTTTTCTTTAAATTCTGAATAACCAAGTTGATTGTGTGGGTAGATTTTCAAATTTACCTATTTATTTCATTGCTCCCAAACCCAATCGGTTTCCCAAAGATCCTGGTGATTTGATAGGCTGTTATTAATAATGGTTCAGCTCAATAAACACCTGCCTCCTTTGTTTGTAGGTGACTCTAAGCAAAATAACTGGTGGTGGGTGTCATACCAGAAATATGAGCAGCAGCACAGAGCATCTTCCCGCCAGGATGTGTGCAATAAAGTACAAATGTGTTTAATACAAAAATTAGTTGTGTATATTGGTCACATACATATTTACATGGTACATACTGTGCATAAAGCAGGCTGAGGTAACCCGAGGTATGCCGCCCATTGTTGGCAAGCAACTTCCAGCAGGCCCGGCAAACAGCATGGAAGCTGGGAGTTGTAGTTCAGCCAGGGAGCTACAGGCTGCTTTTCTATGATGTAAACAGCAAGTCTTGGTCCCATTGTCCCTAACAACCTCCCTAATCACAAAGTAAACATCTCTCTTTCCAGTGTGTACTATTAAGCAGCACATCCACAAGCAAGGAGGCCACATTTCTAGTACCTCCTCCAGATCAAAGATGTCTTTCAGGAACTGAAGAACTTGATCCTACATTTTTTTTATGAATCAAAACATTAAAATAAATACATTTACAAACTAATCAATCCTTCCGTCCTTTCCCTGTCTTTTGTCCATAAACATACTCCTTCTTCCTCGGGCCACTGACTTTGTTATTGATTAATGAAAACATTCTTGGTTTTTAAACTTCCTATGGGGTCATATAGTTTATTAAACTGCCATCCTGTCTACCACTGCAGTGCCACTCTGTGCCATGTTGTAAGCTGATTTGCCACCCATTGCTGTCGCTTAGTTTAGTCAGCCAGCTTGCTCAATGCAATCTTTTGGCCTAAACAGGATAAAATCAATATTGTGAGCTGCGAGGTGGTCAAAATTGACTGTAAATAAATGTTAATGAGGTAATAATACTGCAGGAACAAAAACAGTCCCAAATTATGTATTTTTTTATGATTTTTTAGAAAAAATACAGATCCAATACATGCAAGGGCGATTTTGGTAAAACCAAATCCAGATCCAAAACACAAAGGAGAAACAGATCCATAACAAAAACAGGTCCAAGTTACATGATTTTAGCTGTTTTTTCAATTAAGTTTTAAAGAAATTCAAAACTATAACTGAAAAAAACAAAACACTTGAGGGTGAATTTGCCAAAAAGCAAAATATGGGGTTCCACACCACACACATCTCTATTGTGTGCAGACACCTACAGTAAGTGTGTTTGAAATAGACCAGAGGTTCCCAATCGTGTTATTTTTAAGGCTCCCCAACAGTTCTGGTTTAAAGATATTCATGGTTGAGCATATGTGACTTAACTAGTACCTCAGTCAATTTGATTTAACACCTGTGCGCAACCATGGATATTCTAAAACCCAAACTGTTTGGGAGTTTTGAGGACTGCGTTTGGGAAACTCTGATATAGACAATGGGGTAGATGTATGAAACCCAGAAGCAGTATCAGCGCACGTTATGTGCTCTGATACTGCTTCTCCTCGATGTATGATGGGAGGTCTGGGCGGTAAATGACAGGGGTGCTATGCGCCCCTGTCATTATCGGCGCTGCTTTCTACAAGATAGCTGCGCTGAACGGCATGGCCATGTACGAATGGTCATGCCGCATGACTGTTCGGCTGGCTGTAGCTGTCATCATCGACAGCTACAGCCTGGTGCTAACCTATACTCACAGCAGGGACAGTGCTGTCCCTGCTGCCAGCTCCAGGCTGCACGCAGGGATTTCGCACATGCTCAGTGGAGCCGGCCGGCCGGGACAGAGACACAGGGCATCAGCACTAGGCTGATGCGCTGCTGTCTCTAGCGGGTAGCGCCGGAGGGGGAGTTATCGCTCCCCCTCTCCGGCCGATGAGATGTTTTTACATCTCATCGGTAGTGCTTCCTGCTGCGCCTCGGTAAAGAGGCGAAGCAGGAAGCGTTATAGCAGCACTTAACGTGACGCTATCATACATCTACCCCAGTATGAGATATGGGGGAGATGTATAAAACCTTTTTAGAGGACAAGAGAAGTTGACCATAGCACCCAATTAGCTTCTAGCTATATTTTTTAGTACAGTACATTCTATAAAATGACATCTAGAAATTGATTAGTTGCTATGGGAAATGTCTCCATTTCTTTAGAAGGTTGGATACAACTCCCCTGTAATGTTTGTACATAAGGCTTGATCTAAATTATATATATTTTTTTTGCAGTACATAATTGCAGGAGCTTTGACAATTGCAGCTCAGTGTAAGCCCAACATCTGCTTGGTGAGTTAAATGGATCTGTCAACTGTTTACCAACAGCTTTAAAAATGCTTGTTCACAGATGTGTCCTTTTACACTGTGGCTTCAAATAGCCCCTTTTGGTGCACCAGGTGCAGGCAACTTGGCCACACCAAACATCTTACTCACTCAAAATTGTTGCGATATTGCAAAAGACTGAGGGGTCTGTTCATCATCTCTTAATTTATACAACAGCATGTGAAAATTAACACTAGGTATAAATTAAGTGTCAGGGCCATTCATCAAGTTCTAAAAAAGTTTTTTTGTTTTCCAGAACTTGATTGTATTACTGAACTCCATCCTGTGATAGAATTCAACCCCTGATAATCTAAATAGGCTGCAGCCTGTGAAGAATTACAAGGCAGCTACTGCAGCCAGCAGAGGAATCTATGGCTGGGGGACCTGGTGAAAGGGTTTCCTTGGCTGTTGTATTACCCTTCCCTAGAAAAAAATTTGGTGCTGCTTCTGGAAATTACAGGGAAACCCATTCATTTTTCCCCCTGCATTTCCAGAACCAGGACCGGCTCAGAGCCCAGCGCTGGCTGCGCTAAATACAGGGGACCCCTATGTAATTTGTTCCCTGTATTTTCAATTTGGCAACCGGTGCTGGTTGTTCTTTTGGGGAGGGGGCTACGCTGTTTTTTTTTCTTCTAATTTTACACTGGTATTAATTTTTTTTAACACAGAAGCACAGATGAATTTCACTGATCCCATCCGTGCTCCTGTGTATATTTATTTACACACAGATGCATGTATCATGGATCACCTGCATGCATCTGTTCATTCGAGTTAGTCAAAACCGAATGCTAAATAGAAATGAATAATAGGAATGACAATGATTACACCATCGAACAACACGAACGACAGGAACTCGGCAGCTTCGTATATTCAGTAACCTGTTCAAAAAATTAAACACAGGAATCCGGACGATGTCATTCGAGATTGATCTTGGATGACATTGAATAGAAATCGGCATCTTAGAAAATTTACCCCTAACTGTCTTTTTACAAGCTGTACTAAACATTGGTGTAACTAGGGCCTTTGGTGCCAAGGGCAAGATGAAAAATGGTGCCCCCCCAACTGCATGCGAGCACCAAAAGACTGGGCATGGCTAAATGCCACAAGGGGTGTGACCACTGAAAAATGGGGGCATATCAACATGACACAACACCATTTCTCTTCACTTTGGGAACATTCCTTTCCACTACATATGCACCTTAATGCCCCCAGTAGTAGTGCCCCTTATGCAGTGCCCATAGTAGTAGTGCCCCTTATGCAATGTCCCCAGTAGTAGTGCACCTTATGCAATGCCTCCAGGAGCCTAGATAAAGGGGACGTGACCTCATCATGCCCCCTTAGGAAAGAAAAAAACTATTTTTTTGTGGCACTGCGTGCTGGGGAGGGGTGCACTGTGAACCTCTCAGCCCAGCACATAGCCAGTGGGGGGGCTTGGTCAGTGAGATTGCTCCCCTCACAGGCATAGGACTGCTGTGGCTGCTGCTTAGCAGCTGTGAGCAGTCTCCCTATGCAGCCCAGCACATAGCAGCGTGTGCTGGGCTGCTGTAATATAAGGGGGGGCTGCACTGGGTCCCCACCGGGCAACCCAGCAAGCCCAGGCCTGGGTAATTAGTACCTGCTCCCCCCCTCTCAGCACCTCTGCCCACAGTAGTGCCCCTTATGCAGTGCCTTCAGTAGTTCCCCTTATGAAGTGCCCCTTATATAGTCCCCCCAGTAGTGCCCCTTATGTAGTCCCCCAGTAGTGTCCCTTATACAGTGCCCCAGTAGTGTCCCTTATACAGTACCCCAGTAGTGTCCCTTATACAGTGCCCCTTATACATTGCCCCTTATGCAGTGCCCCAGAAGTGCTCCTTATACAGGGTCCCCACTAGTGCCCCTTATACAGGGCCCCCAGTAGTGCCCCTTATACAGGGCCCCCAGTAGTGTCCCTTATACAGTGCCCCCCATAGTAGAGCCCCTTATACATAAAACACACAGGCACACAGCACAAAATTATAATTACCCCACTCTTGCCCCTGCCGCCATCTGCTCCTCCCATCCCATTCGGCACTATGGGAGAGACATCATGGCTGCTAAAACCAACACACCACCGCCGAGTAGTAATACCCAGCGCAGGCGGTGTGTTTGGTTTAGTTAGTGTGTAGTGCCACAGACTGTACTGCCCTTAACTGCTGGAATATGCAGCTAATGACTGTGCTTACAAAAAACCCAAATAAAGTTGTTTTTGTTTTAATAACATTGTGGGTGGCATTGGGGATTTCTGACCGGTGCATGCTCAGATTCACTGCAAGCGTCGGTCAGATGGAGAGTGTGATTTGCTGCACTCTTTGGCAAACCAATTACTTAGACCTGTGTACACCACAAAAGGCAAATCAGGTCTAGGCAGTAGTGCCCCAAAAGGCATATCAGGTCTAGGCATTTACCATTAGCCACCCCATCATACAGTACATCTCCCCTATGTCTCTCCAAGATTTGATAAATCTTGAGAAAATGTATGGTGAAGAAGTAGCAGGGGGACATCCCATAGTACTATTAAAAAAATAAATAAAAATTTCACTAATACCACTTTCACACAGAAATTCTCCCCCAAAAAAACAGCTTTTACCTGGCATTTGAGTGCTGCATAGCTTTGTCGGTCCCAGACTGAACCCCCTTTCAGACTGAAAAGTAAAAAACCGGGTCAAGCATTTCTACCCGGTAATTTGCTAATTAACACGGGTATTTTTCCTGTGTGAAAGAGTCAAGCCAGGTCAAGATTGATAGGTCCCCTCCCTGGTAAAAACCAGGGTCAAAGTCCCGGAAATTTTGATCCAGATTGACCCTTTCACACAGAAAAAGGTCCCTTGTTGATCAGCAAATTACTAGGTAAAAGGGCTTTACCCAGTCATTTGCTTTTCTATGTGAAAAAGGTATAAGAGAATTAAATATTTTATACATTTCACTCACTTATACATACAATTTAATCAGAAATATTGTATAAAAGTACAGTACTTGTTACCAGGGCATCCACTGTATAAGTCCTGCATGATTAAACACATTAGATGGTGTCATCTTATTGTAGCCTACGGCTACATTTTCTACACTCTTTTTAGAGAGGGATCAGACAGATTATGGCTGTCACAGATTATGGCTGTGGGATCTGAACCCAGAGGTAAGGTGATCTCCTGTCAGAGTCCCTGCAAGAAAATATTGATAAATTACCCTGATATATATATTGCTGCAATATGTTTCAAAAATAAATTATAACTATAGAGGCAACAAGTCTGTAATTAATAATAAATGGGCCCCTTGAAGCTATGACAAACAATACTGTAATGTATATTTACTAGGGGTGTGCACCGGCCACTTTTCGTGTTTTGTGTTTTGGTTTTGGATCTGGATCTTTCTTCGTGTTTTGGATCTGGATTGGTTTTGCCAAAACCACCCTTCCGTGTTTTGGGTTCTGGGTTTTGTGTTTTGGATCTGTATTTTTTTGAAAAAAAGCATAAAAACAGCTAAAATCACAGAATTTGTAGGTTTTTCTGCTCCTATGCTATTATTAACCTCAATAACCTTAATTTCCACTCATTTCCAGTCTATTCTGAACACCTCACACCTCACAATAGTGTTTTTATGTCCAAAAGGTTGCACCGAGGTAGCTGGATGACTATGCTAAGCGACACGAGTGGGCGGCACAAACACGTGACCCATCTAGGAGTGACACTGCAGTGGCAGGCAGGATGGCAGTTAGAAAAACTAGGCCCCAAACTGTACATAATGCAAAGAAAAAAAGAGGTGCAAGATGGAATTGTCCTTGGGCCCTCCCACCCACCCTTATGTTGTATAAACAGGACATGCACACTTTAACAAATCAATCATTTCAGCGCCAGGGTCTGCCACACAACTGTGGCTGAAATGATTGGTTCGTTTGGGCCCCCACAAAACAAGCTGGCAATTAATGTGTCCCTGCACAAACTGGCTCTACGGAGGCAAGATGTCATCCTCATCCTCCTCATCCACCGATTCCTCACCCTCTTCAGTGTGTACATCCTCATCCTCACAAAGTATTAACTCGTCCCCACTTGAATCCACCACCACAGGTCCCTCTGTACCTTCTGGAGGCTGGTCTCCCTGGAAGAGCTGATAATTCATTTTGATGAACATCATCTTCTCCACATTCTGTGGAAGCAACCTCCTACGCCTTTCGCTGACAAGGTTCCCGGCTGCACTAAACACTCTTTCGGAGTACACACTGGAGGGGGGGCAACTCAGGTAAAATAGAGCCAGTTTGTACAGGGGCCTCCAAATTGCCTCTTTTTCCTGCCAGTACAGGTATGGACTGTCTGACATGCCTACTTGGATGCTGTCACCGATGTAATCCTCCACCATTCTGTCAATGGTGACAGTATCATATGCAGTGACAGTAGACATGTCAGAAATTGTTGCCAGGTCCTTCAGTCCGGACCAGATGTCCAAACTTGGTCCTGCCTGCCCTGCATCACCGCCAGCGGGTTGCTTAGGATACCTAAGTTTTTTCCTGGCAGCCCCAGTTGCGGGAGAAAATGAAGAAGGAGCCGTTGACGTGTCACGTTCCGCTTCAGCTGACAGTGTGTTCACCAGCAGGTCTTTGCACCTCTGCAGGCTTGTGTCGGCCGGAAAGAGAGACACCACATAGGCTTTAAACCTAGGATCGAGCACGGTGGCCAAAATGTAGTGGTCTGATTTCAACAGATTGACCACCCTGGAATCCTGGCAAAGCGAATGAAGGGCTTCATCCACAAGTCCCACATGCCGAGCGGAATCGCTCCGTCTTAGCTCCTCCTTCACTTTCTCCAGCTGCTTCTGCAAAAGCCTGATGAGGGGAATGACCTGACTCAAGCTGGCAGTGTCTGAACTGACTTCACGTGTGGCAAGTTCGAAGGGCTGAAGAACCTTGCACAACACGGAAATCATTCTCCACTGCGCTTGAGT
Source organism: Taudactylus pleione (assembly GCA_031769625.1). Classification (NCBI taxonomy): domain Eukaryota; kingdom Metazoa; phylum Chordata; class Amphibia; order Anura; family Myobatrachidae; genus Taudactylus; species Taudactylus pleione. Next base: position 5,000,277 of record JAUIMM010000135.1, read on the forward strand.
CAGGTGCATACCCCCTCCTTTGCCTATGTCATAGGTGGATGTATAGGCTTGTATGGCCTTTTGCTGCTCCTCCATCCTCTGAAGCATATAGAGGGTTGAGTTCCACCGCGTCACAACCTCTTGCTTCAGGTGATGGCGGGGCAGGTTCAAGAGTGTTTGCTGGCGCTCCAGTCTTCGGCACGCAGTCGCTGAATGGCGAAAGTGGCCAGAAATTTTTCGGGCCACCCAAAGCGTCTCCTGCACGCCCCTGTCGCTTTTCAGAAAATTCTGCACCACCAAGTTTATTGTGTGAGCAAAACATGGGACGTGCTGGAATTTGCCCAGATGTAATGCCCGCACAATATTGGTGGCGTTGTCAGATATCACAAATCCCCAGGAGAGTCTAAGTGGGGTATGCCACTGGGCGATGATTTCCCTCAGTTTCTCTAAGAGGTTGTCGGCGGTGTGCCTCTTACTGAAACCGGTGATACACAGCGTAGCCTGCCTTGTAACGAGCTGGCGTTTCTGAGATGCTGCTACTGGTGACGCTGCTGCTGTTGCTGCGTAAGGTGATACATCTACCCAGTGGGCTGTCACAGTCATATAGTCCTTAGTCTGCCCTGTTCCACTTGTCCACATGTCCGTGGTTAAGTGGACATTGTGTACAACGGCATTTTTCAGGACACTGAGGACACTTTTTCTGACGTTTCTGTACAGTCTCGGTATCGCCTGCCTAGTGAAGTGGAATCTAGACGGGATTTGGAACCGGGGACACACTACCTCCATCAATTGTCTAAATCCCACTGCACTAATGGCGGATACCGGACGCACGTCTAACACCAACATAGCAGTCAAGGCCTCAGTTATACGTTTTGCTTCAGGATGACTGCTGTCGTACTTCATCCTCCTCGCTAAGGACTGTTGGAGGGTCAATTGTTTAGTAAAAGTAGTGGTGTTCCTACTTCCTCTCTGGGATGATGAACGACTCCCAGCAGCAGCAGCAACAGCAGCAGCGGCAGCAGTAGGCGTAGCAATGCAGGATCCTCCGGAGGAATCCCGGATAGGAGAGTCAGTCATGCCAGTGATATGGCCTGCAGGACTACTTCCGATCCTGACTAAGGAGGAAATTGACGAGGAGGGAGTTGACGGTGTGGTTTGCAGGCGCTTGGATACAACAGGACAACGGGATTTAGGTGTCCCTGGACTGCTTACGGTCTGAGCCAAAGTTTCTGAACTTGACAGTAACTTTTTATGAACGCGCTGCAGGTGCCGTATAAGGGAGGATGTTCCTAGGTGGTTGACGTCCCTACCCCTACTTATTTCACCTTTACATATGGTACATATGGCAAGACAGTTGTTGTCCGGATTTGGATAGAAATATTGCCAGACCAAAGAGGTGGAATGTTTGGTCTTCTGCCCAGGCATGACCGTGATGGGCTTTTTCATCCCACGGACAACAACTGTCTCCCCCGGAGCCTGATTTAAACAAACCACACAACCATCAGAATCCTCCTCGCCAACTTCCTCCTCAGCGCCAGCTACACCAGTATCCTCATCCTGTTGTACTTCAACAGTGACATCTTCAATTTGCATATCAGCAAGTGGACTGTGGGTGCTCCTTTCAGCACTTGCAGGGGGCGTGCAAATGGTGGAAAGAGCCACCTCTTCCCGTCCAGTGCTGGGAAGGTCAGGCATCGCAACCACCACCACACTTGGACTCTCTTTGGGGATTTGTGATATCTTCTTAGAAAGCACAGTTCTTCGCTGTGCTTTTGCCAGCTTAACTCTTTTGATTTTTTTAGTGGGAGGAGTGCTTCCATCGTCATGTGAAGCTGAACCACTAGTCATGAACATACTAGGGATCGACCTTAGCCGTTCCTTGCCACTCCGTGTCGTAAATGGCATATTGGCAAGTTTACGTTTCTCTTCAGCTGATTTAAATGTCTTTTTCAAGGTCATTTTCCTGAACTTTGCCATTTGGGATTGTATGTGCCCTCTACTATGACATTGGGCATCGGCCTTGGCAGACGACGTTGATGGCATGTTATCGTCTATGTCATGACTAGTGGCAGCAGCTTCAGCACTAGGAGGAAGTGGTTCTTGATCTTTCTCTATTTTATTTTTATCGGAGAAAGTTTGGTCCTCCATTTATGTTATATCGATTTGATATATACGTGCGGCTAAACACAGAAAATAAATTTTTTTTTGGTTCGGACTGGAGTGTACTTTGTGGGTTACAGCACCCTTTAACGGTCAAGCCAGCCGGCCCTTTACTTATGACACAGGCGCACTCTTGGCACTACTTTGTTGATGCACGTGCGGCTACTGCGCACACAATTCACAAACACAGAAAATAATTTTTTTTTGGTTTGGACTGGAGTGTACTTTGGGGGTTACAGCACCCTTTAACGGTCAAGCCAGCCGGCCCTTTACTTATGACACAGGCGCACGCTTGGCACTACTTTGTTGATGCACGTGCGGCTACTGCGCACACAATTCACAAACACAGAAAATAATTTTTTTTTGGTTTGGACTGGAGTGTACTTTCGGGGGTTACAGCACCCTTTAACGGTCAAGCCAGCCGGCCCTTTACTTATGACACAGGCGCACGCTTGGCACTACTTTGTTGATGCACGTGCGGCTACTGCGCACACAATTCACAAACACAGAAAATAATTTTTTTTTAGGTTTGGACTGGAGTGTACTTTCGGGGGTTACAGCACCCTTAACGGTCAAGCCAGCCGGCCCTTTACTTATGACACAGGCGCACGCTTGGCACTACTTTGTTGATGCACGTGCGGCTACTGCGCACACAATTCACAAACACAGAAAATAATTTTTTTTTTGGTTTGGACTGGAGTGTACTTTCGGGGGTTACAGCACCCTTAACGGTCAAGCCAGCCGGCCCTTTACTTATGACACAGGCGCACGCTTGGCACTACTTTGTTGATGCACGTGCGGCTACTGCGCACACAATTCACAAACACAGAAAATAATTTTTTTTTTGGTTTGGACTGGAGTGTACTTTCGGGAGTTACAGCACCCTTAACGGTCAAGCCAGCCGGCCCTTTACTTATGACACAGGCGCACGCTTGGCACTACTTTGTTGATGCACGTGCGGCTACTGCGCACACAATTCACAAACACAGAAAATAATTTTTTTTTGGTTTGGACTGGAGTGTACTTTCAGGGGTTACAGCACCCTTTAACGGTCAAGCCAGCCGGCCCTTTACTTATGACACAGGCGCACGCTTGGCACTACTTTGTTGATGCACGTGCGGCTACTGCGCACACAATTCACAAACACAGAAAATAATTTTTTTTTGGTTTGGACTGGAGTGTACTTTCGGGGGTTACAGCACCCTTTAACGGTCAAGCCAGCCGGCCCTTTACTTATGACACAGGCGCACTCTTGGCACTACTTTGTTGATGCACGTGCGGCTACTGCGCACACAATTCACAAACACAGAAAATAATTTTTTTTTAGGTTTGGACTGGAGTGTACTTTCGGGGGTTACAGCACCCTTAACGGTCAAGCCAGCCGGCCCTTTACTTATGACACAGGCGCACGCTTGGCACTACTTTGTTGATGCACGTGCGGCTACTGCGCACACAATTCACAAACACAGAAAATAATTTTTTTTTAGGTTTGGACTGGAGTGTACTTTCGGGGGTTACAGCACCCTTAACGGTCAAGCCAGCCGGCCCTTTACTTATGACACAGGCGCACGCTTGGCACTACTTTGTTGATGCACGTGCGGCTACTGCGCACACAATTCACAAACACAGAAAATAATTTTTTTTTTGGTTTGGACTGGAGTGTACTTTCGGGGGTTACAGCACCCTTAACGGTCAAGCCAGCCGGCCCTTTACTTATGACACAGGCGCACGCTTGGCACTACTTTGTTGATGCACGTGCGGCTACTGCGCACACAATTCACAAACACAGAAAATAATTTTTTTTTTGGTTTGGACTGGAGTGTACTTTCGGGGGTTACAGCACCCTTAACGGTCAAGCCAGCCGGCCCTTTACTTATGACACAGGCGAACGCTTGACACTACTTTGTTGATGCACGTGCGGCTACTGCGCACACAATTCACAAACACAGAAAATAATTTTTTTTTGGTTTGGACTGGAGTGTACTTTCAGGGGTTACAGCACCCTTTAACGGTCAAGCCAGCCGGCCCTTTACTTATGACACAGGCGCACGCTTGGCACTACTTTGTTGATGCACGTGCGGCTACTGCGCACACAATTCACAAACACAGAAAATAATTTTTTTTTGGTTTGGACTGGAGTGTACTTTCGGGGGTTACAGCACCCTTTAACGGTCAAGCCAGCTGGCCCTTTACTTATGACACAGGGGCACTCTTGGCACTACTTTGTTGATGCACGTGCGGCTACTGCGCACACAATTCACAAACACAGAAAATAATTTTTTTTTTGGTTTGGACTGGAGTGTACTTTCGGGGGTTACAGCACCCTTAACGGTCAAGCCAGCCGGCCCTTTACTTATGACACAGGCGCACGCTTGGCACTACTTTGTTGATGCACGTGCGGCTACTGCGCACACAATTCACAAACACAGAAAATAATTTTTTTTTGGTTTGGACTGGAGTGTACTTTCGGGGGTTACAGCACCCTTTAACGGTCAAGCCAGCCGGCCCTTTACTTATGACACAGGCGCACGCTTGGCACTACTTTGTTGATGCACGTGCGGCTACTGCGCACACAATTCACAAACACAGAAAATAATTTTTTTTTAGGTTTGGACTGGAGTGTACTTTCGGGGGTTACAGCACCCTTAACGGTCAAGCCAGCCGGCCCTTTACTTATGACACAGGCGCACGCTTGGCACTACTTTGTTGATGCACGTGCGGCTACTGCGCACACAATTCACAAACACAGAAAATAATTTTTTTTTTGGTTTGGACTGGAGTGTACTTTCGGGGGTTACAGCACCCTTAACGGTCAAGCCAGCCGGCCCTTTACTTATGACACAGGCGCACGCTTGGCACTACTTTGTTGATGCACGTGCGGCTACTGCGCACACAATTCACAAACACAGAAAATATATTATTTTTTTAGCACTTGGGGGGAGCACCCCTGATGGACAGAGCACCCCCTGGACAACACTACAGCACCCCTTTAGGACTGGGACACTGCACAGGACTTTGGAACTGACTGCACAACACAGTCCAGCCAGCCCCTATGGACTTTGAAGTAGTGGACACAGCCCCTATTAACAACAGCAGCACAGCACAACACAGCCAGCCCCTATGGACTTTGAAGTAGTGGACAACAGCAGCACTACACTACACTACACTACACAGCACTAACTCCCACCCTCCCTCTTCACTGTCCACAGCCGAGTGAGAAAATGGCGCCGACGCGGGTACCTTATATAGGATCCAAAACCCGCGAGACTCGGAAGGCGGGATGATGACGTTTTGCCTCGATGTCAGATCCGAGTCAGGCGGGAAAAGTCGAGCCTGACTCGGATCGGGGGGGCTCGGGGGGGTTCGGATTTCAGAAATCCGAACCCGCTCACCCCTAATATTTACATAACACATTGATTTTCCCTTTTCCTTTGTACAGGTAAAAGGATCCCTCTCATTGAACATCTTTAGCACAATTTTCAGCCTTGTTGCCTTCATCTTAAACATCATTGATCTAGCAACAATTCGCTATTATTATTGTTATTACAATTACTATTATTCTAACAATTATTATACCAATAATGACTACTATAGAAGATGCCAGGAACGGCTTGTAAGTATAAATTCTTATTCACCACAATCTAAGGAATGAAGTAATCATGTGCTTTTTAATTACATATTTTATCCTTGAAAATAGTGTTCATCAGAGATTATATTACAGTTTGTACAAAGTATATTTATGTTTAAACTTAGCGCTAACTCCTTATCTGCAGGGTGTTTGTTTATTGGTGACCAGACAAGTTTTATTTTATTGATTACCTACTAGTTTCACCAGACATATACTGTAATAATAATAATTGCTTTTTTTTTTGGAGGAAATATAAGGGAAAATTGGTTGGGTAAAGGATCCCGGGCATTCGGGGTGCCGGCGGTGAGAATACCGATGGTAACATCCCGACAGTCAGAATCCCAACGCGTACCCTAACCCTCCCCCTAACCCAACTTTCCAGCAGCCTAACCCTAATCCTCCCCCCTGGCACCCTAACCCTAAACTTAACTCTCCCCCTAACCCTAATACTTACCAACGGGATGTCAGCGGATAGGGATTCTGGACCCAGGATTCAGACTGCCGGGAGTACCATCATCTCCTCCCACTGCCAACAAAAGCATCAAACCTTTGAGTTTGGCCAACGCACTGCTCATTTGGGTAGTATGACAGCTGCTGCAGCAATGTTTATAATCTTTGTCCATGTTCTGCTATGTTTTGTACTGTTATGGGGCCCATACATCTTGACTGTATCATTGCAATTCCCCTTTCTGCTGTCACAAACTCTCGGATGTATTGTGGATGCGTATTCAGGGAATTGGCTAGACCTGTTCCTGAGGCGTGGAGTCTAATGTGCAGGCGGTATTCACCAGGGACCCTTCAAAGAAGGTATGGACTTGGCTGCATCCGACACACAGGTCGCAACTTTCAGGTTAGGTTTCCCTATACAGGTGCTAGTGAACTTTGGTTGAAGTGCAGGAGACTTTAGCGTTGTAGACGAGCAGGGTCAAAACCAAACAGACGAGACTGTACCAGGGAGCAGACGTAAACTGGTCACAGGGAGAAGCCGAGGTCAGAACCAGATATCAACACAGAGCCAGGGGTCAGACAGAATCGGAGTCACAAACAAGCCAAGGTCAGAAACAATAATCAGGATATGCACAGGAACACTGGAGTATGGTAATGGAGCTTATACTCTGGCACAGGAGTGCTCCCAAGGACTTCCGTATATAGGCAGGGCTTGAATAGGGTGCTTACTGTGATGTCACCCACAGGTGTGTGTATGCTTTTAAGTATTCTCAGGTCAGCCTGCACTATGCCACCAGGGGATGGAGGACTGCACGGCAGCGGGCGCTGGGTATTCCATGCCCGCTGGCTTACCATGGACCAGCGCTGCCGGACCCGGTAAGAGCATGCCGGTGTCCGGCACATGGTGACATCTGCCCACCCATATACTTCAATGGGGAGAATGCCGGCCGTGCCTAGTTGCAGTCCGCCAAGAGCTGCGCTATGCCGCAATGCATGTGCCCATGCACATGCATCATGGTAACGATGTAGATGGCTACTTCTGTAATCAGGGGCACCAGCAGGGAGGGACTGTCGGGACCACTGTCCTGGGCCTGGACACTAAGAAAGAGAAGGGGGGCCCGGCCCACTCCTGCCACCTGCCTGCCACTGCTACATCCAGTGTAGGTGAAAGAGTCCTACACCCGCTGCCACTGCTACTGCCAGTGCAAATGATATATATGGGGCCCCGAGGTGACCTGCTCCCAACCGGCCGCTACTGAAAGGAGCCCACCGTGAGAGAGATCCTGGTTCTGCTGTCCAACGCCTGTACCCACTGCGGTGCCGTTTATCCAGCATGTGTGACATCTTGACGTCACCGTTTGCCACTGAAGGAGTAGGAGAGAAGAGCGATGGCGCCTGAGGAGCAGCAGCCAGGAACATGCGAAACAAGGTAAGATTAATATGGTTGCTGAGGCAGACAAAAGAGGGCTGCAACACCACTATGAGAGTGAGGCAGAGGGGGGCTGAGAAGAGGAAAAGTCAGAGTGCAGGGCTGGATAGGTCGCCATATATATATATATATATATATATATTGTGATAGAAGCACTGGTAAAATGGGCAATGGCAGGTACGTCTGTCCTAGGTTTTTGGCCTATGTGCTTTAAAACCCCCCAGGAGAAGGCTGTTTTTTAAACAGACCAGAGTATCGGCTTTTGAAAAGAAGGTTTGGGTCCTGGGGGTGTGGATGTGAGGAGAGGGAGGGCTCCATCCACAGGCCACTCCTGTAGTAGGGTAGTGGCCTGTGGATGGAGCCCTAATGAGCCAGCTGGGTAGTAGGCTCATTAGGGCTTACACCTGGAAGTGGCTCATAAGAGCTGTGTAATCTTTTGGTGCAGTGTCTCACACCTGGGCAAGCAGACCAACTAGCCTGTTCAGAGACACTTGGTATATACTCCTGTAAGTACTGTGCATGTGTTTTGTTGATGGTGAGCGCAATAGGTCCTACCATTATTGTAGAGAGGGAATATACTGTGTAGTGAGAGCCTAGATGGGCTAGGTCTTATGTTTATGTTTTATTTATGATTACGTATTTGGCAGATTAAAGACTAGCTCCAACCAGCTTGAATGAGGTTTACATCCATACACACATACACACATATATATCTGTTGGAGGCATGTCATAGCAGACATGGAATAGGTATGTAGTGCCAGCTGTCGGGATGCCTCCTGTCAGAATACCGACTGTGGCATCCCGATGGTTGGTATCCTGACAGGGGTCGGGTAAGTATACTTACCCTTCCCCCTAACCCTAACCCTCCCTATTAGTAGCCTGTCCCTAACCCTCCCTCCTTCATTCCTAAACTTAACCCCCCCAGTGGTGCCTAACCCTCCACCCTAGGACTTCCTAACCCCCCTAAAAATACCTACCCCTAACCCCGCTATGCTCCCTAAACCTAACCATCCCCCCGCAGCTAACGCTAAGAGCACCCTGGACTTACCTCATGTAGGCTGGCATTCTGGCATCGGGATTAAGATAGGCGTCGATGCCTATCTTAAGTCCCTTCTCAGGATTCAGCTGTTGGTATTGAGACCGATGGCATCGCGGCCACCGGTCTCATAACTACATCCTGGCAGGCACATATGCTCCATGGGCAGATGCAGTTGCATCTTGAAGTGCGTCTAACTCTGCATTTCGATATACAGGGCTGTAAGGAGAGGTGGGACTAGCCGTACATCCCGTCGGCTGCAGCTCGCACCCTCCTCTAGCATTTGGTTTCCGCACTGCATGTAGGGAGGGAGGGGGGGGCTGCCTCTTTTGTCGGTCCCGGGTCCCACAATTTCTGATGGCATCCATGTCTGTATTAATCACATAACATACCCATGAGCTTAACAGAAAGGGAATCAGTGTCATGATACCAGAACATGTACAGGCAATTTGCTTGTGCCAAGTACAGTATGTAACGAGAATTAACCAGTTGTGACTTCCATACCAAAGGCCTGATACTGAGTCCAAGTAATTTACGATTTTCCCGTGACTGCATATGCATCAAAAAACAAGGTCCGCGCAAGTGTCCTGCGATGTGTCTGCACTAACAGGTACTGCAGCTCTGGGTGACTCGCACCTCACTCTCACAGGGCCTAATGTGAAATGGATGTTTCTTGGGTGGCAACTGGCTGGCAACCTTGCAGACGCATGGAACATATTTGTCTCATAGGAGTGTCATGGAAGTGTTGTGTGCATGTAGTCTGACTTCCATGCTCGGTTGCAGCATGCAGATGGAGATGGGATGCCTGTTACAGACAGATTATTTTGCACCCAGCATGGGGTGCTAGTGGCGATTCTAATGATGATGGATACCACTGTGGGGGTAAAAACAGGAAGAAGATGCACAGAAACTCACATAGATGAGGTAATACCAGCTACTTTCCAGTCTGGCACCCCCCGCATTGCCATTTATATGGGAGAGCATTTTCTCACACATTCAAATATCTGAATAAATAATGCTTTATCTTAATTTTACACAAACCTTTGCCCACCATAGTATAGCACTTCTATAGGAATGGTTATTTATCACACTGTAACATTGTAAATATCATGCAGAAAGTCAGCACATTACGTCTTCCTGTCTTTAGCAAATCCCAAGCTTATCCATCTCACACTCAGGGCGGGATGTGCCAAACCTCAGTCATACCTCTAAAAATGCAGTTTTCTGAGGTTTGCCATAAACCCATATGTATGAAAGTGCTCCGCAGTAGATATTAGAGATATCCGCTGTGGCCCTGAAGCACTACAGTACCTATACAATATAATGGGCTACAATGAGTCAATATGCAGCAAGCTTGTTCCCGATAGGCAACGCCTATGGCCTTCTTAATGCAAAGATCAACTGAAAGGGATCTGAAAAATCCCTCACTGACCCCCCTGCCCATGGCTTGCACATGCTCAGACTGATGGCTGCACATGTGCAGTCTGACTCCAGGAATATAAATAGTGTAGTCCTCACAGAACAGCTGTCCTTTGCATTTTTAATCACATTTATTTATTACCGGTTATTTAAATAGCGCACACATATTCCACAGCGCTTTACAGAAAATATTTGGCCATTCACATCAGTCCCTGTCCCAGTGGTGCTTTCAATCCAAATCTTACAATCTAAATTCCCATACACACTTGGGTTAATTTTGTTGGGAGCCAATGAACCCATGGCATGAATAAATGCAGCTAAGCATGCGATAAGTGGCAGGATATATCACATGCAATATGCAATGCATGGTACATCCCGCCTATAGCCTGGGGGATACACGGATTCCCTTCTTCTCACTGCTATCCTGCTTTCGGCCGGCACTCACAATTATAAAAATCCACAATTTTGGGGGAGCCCAGTAGCTGCCAAAGTGCTGGGCTTGCCCCCATTGTGACGGAAAACTGACGTTCATGCCCTAAAATGTCTACAAACAGGGGGCCTGACCTGGTGGACTTGAGACCGTGTCCCATTTTGAGCATGCACCTTCTGTGCACCCAAGGAGACCCACTATGGAAATCTAACATTTTGGGAGGTACTCATATGGCTCCCCATATGTATGATTAGGGACCGCAGCAGATATTGGTGATATCTACTTCAGCCTTTTGGCACAGCAGTCCCCATACAATTCTATGATGCTGCAATCTGACCACATTCATCAAGCCCACTTGCTAATGTATCATTAGATGTAGAGATGTGCACTGACCTTTGTGTTTTGGTTTTGGTTTTGTATATGGATATCCCCTAGTTTTGGATCTGGATTGGTTTTGCCAAAACCTCAACTCCATGTTTTGTTTTCATGTTTTGATTTTGGATCTGGATTTTTTTTTAAATAAAAAAATTGCTAAAATCACATAAAATTGGCCTTTTTTTTGTTCCTACAGTATTGATAACCTCAATAACATTTATTTCCACTCATTTCCAGTAAATTTTGACCACCTCACAGCTCACAATATTGATATTTATTCATCTAGTCAAAGGGCCAAAAGGTTGCATCCAGCTTGCTGGCTCAAAACAGATTGATATAATTATTAATAGAGTTGAGGACTGTGCAAAGATGATTGTTGGGATACCCTTGAGGATTGAAGAACTGATAGTTGATATTTAGCGCAGCCCCTGGCTGTAAAATGAATAATAAATTAATTTAAAAACAATTCATTGGTACAGCCCCTGGCTGTAAAATTGATAATAAATTAATTAAAAACAATTCATTGGGTGCATCCCCTGGCTGAATAATTAATAAAAAGAGATTCATTGGTGCAGCCCCTGCCTGTAAAATTGATAATAAATTAATTAAAAAACAATTCATTTGTGCAGCCCCTGGCTATAAAATTGATAATAAATTTATTAAAAAACAATTCATTGGTGCAGCCCCAGGCTGAATAATTAATAAAAAGAAATTCATTGGTGCAGCCCCTGGCTGTAAAATTGATAATAAATTAATTTAAAAATAAATCATTGGTTCCTAAACCAAACATAACATTAATTTAAAATGTCAGGCAGCAATACCCTAACCAGCACATAATGGAAAGGAAAAAGGTGCAAGATGGAATAGTCCTTGGGCCGTCCCACCCACCCTTATGTTGTATACAAAACAGGACATTCACAGTTTAACAAACCAATCATTTCAGCGACAAGCACTGCCAATATTGGTTGAAATTATTGGTATGTTTGGACCCCCATAATACAAGCTGCCAATGTGCATTGGACATTTAAAGGAAAATGATCCCATACACAAACTGGCTTTACATTGCAAGTTGTCATCATCCTCGTCATCCCCATCAGTGTGTACATCCTCTTCTTCACACAATATTAATTTGTCCCCGCTGGAATCCACCATAGGCATCTATGTAATTTTTTTATGTCATTGTTGGTAGAGGTCTTCCTCATGGAATTTGTAATTCATTTTAATGAACATAATCTTTTCCACATTATGAGGAAGTAACCTCCTATGCCGATCACTGACAAGGTTGCCAGGTGCACTGAAAACTCTTTCAGAGTACACACTGGAGGGTGGGCAACATAAATAATGTAAAGCCAGTTTGTATATGGGACTCCAAATTGCCTCTTTTTCCTGCCAGTACTAAAAGGGAGTGTCTGACATACCTATTAGGATGTTATCTCTGAAATAGTCCTCCTCCATTCTGTGAATGGAGTCCGCATCACACATATTCACGGTAGAAGACATGTCACTAGTAGGCAGTTCTCTCAGGCCCGACCAGATGTAATTTTTTGGTGAACGATCTGCATGACCAGCAGGCATTGCTGCAGCTGACAATTTTTTACTAACAGCTCTTTGCATAGTTTTAGATTTCAGGCTGTTGGAAAAAAACTCACAAGGTAGGACTTAAACCTAGGATCCAGAATGGTCACCAGAATATATTTTTCAGATTTCAATAGATTGACGACTCTTGGATCCTGGTGAAGTGAATCAAGGGCTTGATCCACCAGTCCTATATACTTTATGCCATCGCTCTGTTTCAGCTCCTCCTTCAGTTTCTCCAGCTGTTTTTGCAAAAGTCTGATGAGGGGAATGGCCTGACTCAAGTTGGCAGTGTCTGAACTATTTTACGTGTGGCAAGTTCAAAGGGTTTGAGAACCTTGCACAACAGGGAAATTATTCTCCACTGTGCTTTAGTAAGGTGCATTCCCTCTCCACGGCCTATATCATAGGCCATTGTATAGCCCTGGATGGCCTTTTGCTGTTCCTCCATCCGCTGAGGCATATAGAGTGTAGAATTCCACCGAGTTACTACCTCTTGCTTCAGCTGATGGCAGGGCAAATACCTGCTGGTCAATCAATCTTTGACAATCATTTGCTGAATGTCTAAAATGTCCGGACATTTTGCGGGCCACCGAGAGCATCTCCTGCATGCTCCTGTCACTTTTTTAAAAATGTTGCACCACCAAATTAATTGTGTGAGCAAAACATGGGATGTGTTGCAATTCGCCCACATGTAATGCTCTCTCAATATTGGTGGCATTGTCCGAAATCACAAATTCCGAGAAGAGTCCAAGTGGGGTAAGCCATTTAGCAATGATTTCCCTGAGTTTTTCTAAGAGGTTCTCAGAGGTATGCCTCTTAGTGAAACCAATTATACAAAGAGTAGCCTGCCTCTATATCAGCTTTCTTTTGGTAGATGTTGCTGCTGCTGTTGCTGTTGTAGGCAATACACCTACCCAGTGGACTGTCACAATCATGTAATCCTTAGTTTGCCTTGTCCCACTTGTCCACATATCAGTGGTCAAGTGGACAGTGGGTACAATGGCATTTCTGAGGACATTAATAAGGTTTTTTTTAATGTCCTTGTACAGTCTTGGAGTTCTAGCAAAGTGGAATCTAGAAGGGATCTGGTAGTGAGGACACAGGACCTCAATTAACTGTTGAAAACCCACTGCAGTAATGGCAGATACTGGACACACATCTAATACCAGCATAGCTGTTATGGCATAAGTAATCCGCTGTGCAACTGGATGATTGCTGTCACACTTGTTTGCCCATGCAAACGATTGTTTGACAGTTAATTGTTTTTTGGAGGATACGCTACAATTAGTCTTCCTCCTGGTCCCCTTCTGGGATGAAGATCCATTCACAGCAACAGCAGAAGCAACAGGCGTAGTCATCAAGGATCCTTCTAAAGAATCACGGATAGGAGAGGAGTCAATCATGCTTCGAATAACAACATTGAATGCAGCAGGTCTACTCCCGATGATGAATGAGGATGTTGATTATGCAGGTGTTGGTGTTGGAGTTCAAAGGTGCTTGGATCCCACAGAGAGGGAGCAGGTAGGTGACACTGGACTTGTTATATTTTGAGTTTTGGAACTTGGTGACATACACTTTGATATTTGATGAATGCGCTCCAAGTGACGTAACAAGGAGGAGGTTCCTAGGTGGTTTAGGTCCCTCCCTCTACTCACTTTTCTTGGCAATGGTAACATATGGCTTGAAAACTGTTGTCTGGATTGGGGTTGAACCAATTCCACACGTGAGAAGTGGATTTTTTTGTCTTTTGCCCTGGCATGACAACAATGGGCTTTGGCTTTTTCAATCCATGGGCAACAGCTGTTGCCTTACTTACACAAATGACATCCTCGGCATCAACATCCTCATCACCAACATTTTCATCATCAACATCATCCTTAGCACATTCAACTACCAAAATATCCTCCTCCTGTGCAATTCCACAGAAGCATCCTCGATGACTATGTCTGCAAGATGTTGACTGCCCTTTCCCACATTTACAGAGGGCACACAAATGTTGGAACTTGGAGGATCCTCCAGTACACTAGTATTTAGGTCTGGCTCACACATGGCAACCGCAGACACACTTGCACTCTCCTCGGGGATTTGTGATTTTGATTTCCCAGGGCACACAGTTGGTTTTTTCAGAGCTGTCTTACTTATCTTAACAACTTTCAATTTTTTTATGGTACCACCACCACCACCAATACTACTACAGGCAGAAGGGCTATCAGAATGACAACCAGCAGTCTTCCTAAAGAAAGGACAAGGCCTTATCCTTCCTTGCCACTTCGTGTAGTGACTGGCATATTGCCAATTTTTTGTTTATCTAAACGCAAATTTCCTTTACATTTTTTTTTCTTAACTTCAGTAAAAGAAGTCTTTACAAATTGGAGTATGACACTATGCGCCTCTACAAACAAAAAACAGCTGCAGACCAATTCCAAAAATGAGTACACCCAATACTCTATTACAGAATAAAATAACAAGATCTTGGAACATCAGCGCTGGATGATGCTTTTCCTCTGATATTTCTTTCTCCTCTCCGTAAGGAACTCACTTACTTTAAGATTCTCACAGGTGTGCACATATGGGTATCTTTATATGGAAACACAACATATGCTGAATGGATCCCCCGTATCAACAACACTTACATTATATTTCTATCACGCTTGTCATGAAAGGTTTCTTTTACACTTAGGGCTGGATACAAAGTTGAAATATAGATACTTGTCTATAAGACTGAAACTTACTTTCTAATCCTTTCCCGAATTCACATCAAGTTTTCTTTAATCTCGAAGTGTAGGAATCACAGAGAAGCCTGTCCACAACCCAGATTGAATGAGCATAAATACCGGGTGTATGAATCAAACATGCTCTTTAATAAAAATGCATAACGGGAATCTTCTCCACGCAATGAAGAAATAAAAATAAAAATAATAATAATAAGAAGAAGAAAGTCCAGAAATCTCCGCTGTAACCAGTGATACAAAGTCAATTAATAATCACCACTCCGGCAGGGAAAGTGAAGCCGCATCAATGAACATCCGCACTGCAGACTGGGGATGTGATGGAAAACATATAGGGCTGCTTCTTTTTCCTCCGGATAGTGGTCTTACTGTGGCAGTCACCCTGTCAACGCGTTTCGGAGCTTGCTTCCTCCTTTTTCAAGACGTGCCGCATCTACTAAGAAGCCGGTTTTTTATCCCCCGGTATCTCCGGTCACATGAATATTTTGACCAATCGTAGCACTCAGATCACGGAGCCGTATTTATGGATTTAATTCACCAGCTGGGATGTTTCAGAACATGCGATTGACTTGTTCAGGCAATCCCATCACACCTCATCCGTTCACAAAGCATAAAATAGAGAGGGGACATACTTTAATATATAATCAACAAATGCTATGATTAAAATAAGGTATAATCATCTATTAGACATATCTGGCTGAGCTATATGCCGACATATATCAATATACAACCATAATAAATAAGTATAAAATAGTCTCATAAAATAGTCCCATAAAAATATATATATCTCTTCAAAATATGTATATATATATATATATATGAAGTACCTATACCTGAAAAAATTATATAATAAATACAGTGAATATAACGGAATGACTTATATGAACCATTTCGATTCAAAATCCATATTGAGACCTCTCGGTGTCAAGGTCCTTAGTTCAAAGATCATCCTCATTTCTAATTTTGCTAAAGCAGATTCCATATCCTTAGTTCTCCAGTTTTTTTTACAGATTTATTATTATTCATATGGGAGGGAGATGATACCTCATTGGAGGAATTCTGTATTCACCTGAACTCAAATCAAAGAAATATAGAGCTATCTTTCCAGAAGAGCCAGAAAGAAGTAAACTTTTTGGATTTGACTATATATATAGAGAATGAAGAGTTACTTACAAAAATTTTTACAAAACCCACAGATTGTAACTCGTATATCAATCAAGATAGTAATCATCACGTGAATTGGATAAAAAGTGTGCCGTATAGTCAATTCCAAAGATTAAGAAGAAATTGTTCTAAGTTGGAAGTGTACGATGAACAAGCACTCACTATGGAAAAACAGTTTCTTAGCAAAGGGTATGAAGAAAATATCGTTCTAACATCGAAGGAACAAAATCGAAATATAGAAAGAGGAGATATATTGAAAAAGAAAGAAAAAATAATACCAAAAATAGAAAATGAGATATTATTCATAACTAAATATACCTCACAACACAGGCAATTAGAAAATATAATTAAGAAACATTGGAATATACTAAGGAAAGATCCCATTCTTAAAAATCATTTAAGAGGGAAACCCCGTATTGTATACAAAAAGGCACAAAATCTAAAGAACGTACTAGTAAAAAGTGCTTTACCTGTTGACAAGAGATTGACTCGGATCCACTCAAAGGGCTTCTTTAGATGTGGTGCATGTAATATGTGCAAAAATTGTAAAACAGAAAATAAAATAACGGAATACAAATCTAATGTAACTTCTAAGTGTTATTCTATAAAAGATTTTATTACATGTGGTAGTAAAAATGTTGTATATCTTTTAGAATGTGAGTGTGGTATCAATATGTGGGTAGAACGGGTAGAATGCTTAAGGAACGAACATCTGAGCATATAAGAAATATCAGAAAAGGCTATGAGAAACATAGCATTTCCTTACATTTTAAAGAGGAACATACATGTGATGTAAAGAAATTAAAAAGTTTCTGCGATATTAAAATCTGTAAAAATAACTGGAGAACTAAGGATATGGAATCTGCTTTAGCAAAATTAGAAATGAGGACGATCTTTGAACTAAGGACCTTGACACCGAGAGGTCTCAATATGGATTTTGAATCGAAATGGTTCATATAAGTAATTCCGTTATATTCACTGAATTTATTATATAATTTTTTCAGGTATAGGTACTTCATATATATATATATATATATATACATATTTTGAAGAGATATATATTTTTATGGGACTATTTTATGAGTCTATTTTATACTTATTTATTACAGTTTTATATTGACATATGTCGGCATATAGTTCAGCCAGATATGTCTAATAGATGATTATACCTTATTTTAATCATAGCATTTGTTGATTATATATTAAAGTATGTCCCCTCTCTATTTTATGCTTTGTGAACGGATGAGGTGTGATGGGATTGCCTGAACAAGTCAATCGCATGTTCTGAAACATCCCAGCTGGTGAATTAAATCCATAAATACGGCTCCGTGATCTGAGTGCTACGATTGGTCAAAATATTCATGTGACCGGAGATACCGGGGGATAAAAAACCGGCTTCTTAGTAGATGCGGCACGTCTTGAAAAAGGAGGAAGCAAGCTCCGAAACGCGTTGACAGGGTGACCGCCACAGTAAGACCACTATCCGGAGGAAAAAGAAGCAGCCCTATATGTTTTCCATCACATCCCCAGTCTGCAGTGCGGATGTTCATTGATGCGGCTTCACTTTTCCTGCCGGAGTGGTGATTATTAATTGACTTTGTATCACTGGTTACAGCGGAGATTTCTGGACTTTCTTCTTCTTATTATTATTATTTTTATTTTTATTTCTTCATTGCGTGGAGAAGATTCCCGTTATGCATTTTTATTAAAGAGCATGTTTGATTCATACACCCGGTATTTATGCTCATTCAATCTGGGTTGTGGACAGGCTTCTCTGTGACTCCTACACTTCGAGATTAAAGAAAACTTGATGTGAATTCGGGAAAGGATTAGAAAGTAAGTTTCAGTCTTATAGACAAGTATCTATATTTCAACTTTGTATTCAGCCCTAAGTGTAAAAGAAACCTTTCATGACAAGCGTGATAGAAATATAATGTAAGTGTTGTTGATACGGGGGATCCATTCAGCATATGTTGTGTTTCCATATAAAGATACCCATATGTGCACACCAGTGAGAATCTTAAAGTAAGTGAGTTCCTTACGGAGAGGAGAAAGAAATATCAGAGGAAAAGCATCATCCAGCGCTGATGTTCCAAGATCTTGTTATTTTATTCAGAAAAAGAAGCTTTACCATATTGATGGCGTGACTTAAGCCCTGGGGCATGGGCCTTCATAGAGGATGAGGAAGTTGATGGCCTTGCACTGCTGGTGGCAGCTACAACATGTGGTTCTTGGCCTTGCTCTCCTGTCATGTGACAGCCCTCCATATTTTCTGTGGTCTTGAAGCAGTGTCACAAGCACCAATAGTGTAGCCAAGGTGCAGTTACAAAATTCACACATGTGCAGTCGTGCGCACACATATAAATATTAGACAAAAAAGACTATTTATTAAAAAAAAATTTTCAGGTCCAGAACTTGAGCCTGGAGCACCGATTGATGACTGGTGTCTGGCAGTACTAGGTTGCAACTTGCTGTATCTTGTGCGGCTAAGCCTAAAGGGGGGCGCTTAGCGATTTAGCCAAGCGATTGCACAATAACTACGTCATTATCGTGCAATCGCTTGCAAATTGCGCATGCATCGTGCATGCATCGGACATGTTTTGGTCGGAAATGGCCAGCGATGCGCGTGCCCGCTGGTCGCTTCTGACATCCGACATCATCCGTACATGCTGGTCAACCTGACAATCTCGTCAGGTTCAGCATGTGCGGGGATGAAGGATGTGCCTTGACTGAATGAGTGAACGTTCAGTCTAGGCACATCACTAGATATACAAACAAGAGCACAATTGCAATGTCGTAATCATGCTCTCATTTGTATATCTGTAAGTGGATACCCACCTTAACATGCACACAGAAAATAAATTGACAATATATTTTTTTGGGGGGGTCCAGAACTTGTGCCTAGATGGACACAGCAGACAGCACAGCACCAGCCCAGATGGATCAGCACCAGCCCAGATGGATGCAGCAGACAGCACAGCACCAGCACAGATGGATCAGCACCAGCCCAGATGGACGCAGCAGACAGCACAGCACTAGCCCAGATGGATCAGCAACAGCCCAGATGGAAAGAGCAGACAGCACAGCACCAGCCCAGATGGATCAGCACCAGCCCAGATGGACACAGCAGACAGCACAGCACTAGCCCAGATGGATCAGCAACAGCCCAGATGGAAAGAGCAGACAGCACAGCACCAGCCCAGAATAGATCAGCACCAGCCCAGGACACAGCAGACAACACAGCACCAGCACCAGACAGCACAGCACCAGCCCAGATGGATCAGCAACAGCCCAGATGGACACAGCAGACAGTACAGCACCAGCCCAGAATGGATCAGCACCAGCTCAGTACACAACAGACAGCACAACACCAGCATCTCTCCCAGCCCTACACTACCCACCCTCCCTGTTCAGTCTCCACAGCCGGAATGAAATGGCATCCACCGCGTGGTCCCTATATACTACATAGATCGTAAAGACGAAAGCTCGCGAGCCGCAATATTTCATCTCTATGGTGTTGCCTCAGCTTGAGATCCGGGGCTGGCAGAGGAACTGAATGCACATTCGGTTCTCATCCCGGATCTCAAAATTCGGTTGGGTTCGGATCTCTGAGATCCGAACCCGCTCATCTCTAATTTTTTCATCTAGTTTAGGCCCAAAATGTGCACCAAGATAGCTGACTGACTAAGCTAAGCTGCAGCAGTGGGCAGCACAAACACATGGCAGTTCAACTTCAAACATGGCACATCAGGGAACACTTTTATTATTCAAGAGAGACCTAAGAGAGTTGGAGTATGTATGTAGTTGAAGGCAGGGCAGGGACAGGAAGGGTTGATTGGTAGTAAATTTTATTTCATTTTTTGATTCCGAAGAAAATTTATGAAGGAGAAGGGAAGGGGAGGAGGCATTTACAAAAAAAATGTGATACATTCACATCCGTCTTTGCCACAGAAGAATCCTTGAGCATGGCTGCTGCTGCTGCTGGGAGTTGAATTTCTCATTCCAGTAGGGGACCAGGAAGAGTGCTTTCCAAACACAAATAAACATTTTACTTAAATAATACTTTGCAAACCTTCTATAAAGGCATTTCCCAATGTGTACAGGGATATGAAAAAAAACATAGTTAGTGGCCTCAAAGTGCCACTTAAGCAGCACAGATATGTGGACAAGCATAAGATCTATGATTTAAGGCAGGGGTAGCCAACCCTGGTCCTTGAGAGCTACCAATAGTGCATGTTTTCCAGGTCTCCTCACAGAATCACAACTATAATAATTAACTCCACCTGTGGATCTTTCTAAATGTTTTGGTGAGTCATGAATACACCTGTGCATCAGCTAGGTCATCTGGAAAACATGAGCTCTTGAGGACTGAGTTTGGCTACCCCTGATTTAGGGCCTTACATTGTGTCTTTCTTGAGAATCCTGCGCCTGCTTCTGCGGCTAGGAGTGGATTTTCATCCTAGAAGGGGACCATGAACAGTGCTTCTTAAAAGAATTGACTTAAATAATCCTTTGCAAACCTTCTGTAAAGGCATTTCCCAACCTGTACAGGGACAAAAAAAAGATTTAGTTAGTGGCCTTCAAACTGCCGTTGTTCCCACTGTCCACTCAACCATATCAGATATGTGAACAAGCGGAACAGAGCATTAAATGCAACATTTCTGATTTAAGATTTAAGTCTTACGTTGTGTCTATCTTGGGAATTCTTTCTTGAGCATCATGCCTGCTGGCTGGGAGTTGATTTTTTTCATCCCAGAAGGGAACAGGAACAGGAAGCGTGCTTTCCAAAAATAAATAAACAATTGCCTTAAATAATCCTCTGCAAACCTTCTGTTCTGTAAAGGAATTTTCCAATCTGTACAGGGGCATTAAAAAAAACAAAGTTAGTTAGTGGCCTTCAAATTGCTGTTGTTCCCACTGTCCACTTAACCATGTTTCTTAGATATTTTAACAAGCTGAACAGAACATTAATTGCAACATTTCAGTTTAAGGCCCGTATTCAATTTGAGCCGAGCTGCGATATTTTAACGCGGCCCAGACTTAATGCTGCCTTTGCCTGTTTTGTAGGCGTTAAAGTATCACGCATGTGCCAACATATCCCCGTTTTCAATTTGAAAGTAGGCAAAAACGGAACCCGGCGATACTTGGATCGGTGTTAAAAAAACGGGAATTTTCGGGAAATAATCCTAGGACCCCCTAAAGATGTCCAGACATGGGGGATCACTATGGGTACCCCCGTTTTTGGCTGCAAAGGAAAGTTGGATTTTTAAGTAGCCGCGGCAGGTGTTTTTTTTCCTGACTTTGAAGAAGTGATGCAGAAGAGCACTTAGCTTATTATTTTCATTTTTAAAAATGGTCCCATCAAATTTGGGGTACATTAAAATGGGTACTAGCATATTTTTTTGTCCCAAAATGCATTGTTTTAAAATTCTGCAAAAATGCACCTGCCACGGTTATTTGAAACCCCGACTTCCTTCAGGAGTTAAAAATGGGGGTACCCATAGTCATCCCCTATGTCTACACATGTTTAGGGAGTTCCCTGGAATATTTGCCAAAAATTCCCATTGTGTTGTACCTGTAAAAAAAAGAAGTAAAAATGTAAAAAAAAAATGACATAAGGTCCCCCCCCCAAAAGCCAAATCAGCCCCAGGCCTGCCAGCCAGTGATGGTTTCTAAAAATATGGGGAATAAAATGTGTAGGGTTCCACCGTATTCTAGAAACCAACCCAAGGCTGCAGGGACCAGTTCTGGTTTTAAATATAGGTGGAAAAAAAACATGGGGATCCCCGTATATGTAAGACCAGCACTCGACCCAACCGACTGGGGTGTAATGCCACAACCCGGAGACACAATAGTTTTACATTATTTGGCCCCCCCATTACCTCCATACCCACCAAACCAGGGTTATGGGGAAGAGCCCAGGGCTTCAGCGTAAACCTGTGGTGCTTGGGGGGGCTTCTTTGGGGTGTCCCCGACTCCCCCGAGATCACCAGCTTGCACTGACCGATTTGGGGTGTTAATGCTTTGGACCTGGAGTCCCGGTGATTGGGTCTCCAGTCTGTGGCATTACACCCCAGTCGGTTGGGTCTGGTGCTGGTCTTAAATATAGGGGGATTCCCATGTTTTTTTTCCACCTATATTTAAAACCAGAACTGGTCCCTGCAGCCTTGGGTTGGTTTCTAAAATACGGTGGAACCCTACACATCTTGTTCCCCATATTTTTAGAAACCACCACTGGCTGGCAAGCCTGGGGCTGGTTTGGCTTTTGGAGGGGGGACCTTTATGTAATTTTTTTTTTACATTTTTATCCTATTTTTTTACAGGTTAAACAAAATGGGAATTTTCGTGAAATATTCTAGGGACCCCCCTAAAGATGTGTAGACATGGGAGATGACAAAGGGTACCTCCTTTTTCAACTGAAGGAAGTCGGGGTTTGTAATAGCCGCGGCAGGTGCATAAATGCGGCTTTGAATAAGGTGATGCAGAAGAGCATTTAGAAGTTTTTTAGGGCAAAACAACTATGCCCATCAAATTTGGGGTACTTAAAAATGCGGTTCAGCATATTTTAAACTTGCTAAAGTGACTTAAAAAAAATTGTGAAAAATCCACCTGCCGAAAATGCCTGCAATCAAAAAAACACTTGGGGCATACTTGGGGACCCCCCAGAGCCAAGTTTGCTAGTTTTTAAGATTGTACCCCAACTTTTTTTTTGCCCCCTTTTTCACAGTAAATTTTTGGGGTGTCCTAAAGTTTTTTTTAAATATTTTTCACATAGATTACACCTTTGGGGGACTGTCTGAAGGCTGCACGGGGGTTCCCAAAATGTTGCACCCCAAAACCCCAACTCTGCACTTTTTACCGCCTGTCATTCATAGGCGATACTTTACCGCCTAGTACATTGCATTGAATTTCCGCCTAGGTGGAAAGTCGTTGAAGTTGAATACAGGGTAAAACCAAAACAGGTGATAATGACGTCATCGGCGGTAAATTACCACGATCCGGACTTAACGCCTCAAATTCAATATGGCCCTAAGGTTTAAAGCTGCATACACAGGTAATAATTTTGTTAGTGAACAATTTTCGTTAACGATTTTCGTTCAGTTTTTTCTTTGAAAAAGTGAACAATTTTTTGAAGTGAAATGAACAATTATTTCAAAGATTTTTTCAACGATGAACGAAAAATGTACCTTCCCTTAATGAAAATCATTAAGTTGATCAGTCAGAAATGGACGATGAACTACTAACTACAAACTACAAATGGGAACGCACATGAATGATTATCATTCATCGTTATAACTCAGAAACTGAAAATTTTTTTGAACGATAACAACGTCATTATAGTTAAATCGTTCAAAAAATTGATACATGTTTATGCAGCTTTAGTTTCACGTTGTGTCTGGAGATCATTTAGAAAGCAAAAAAAGAGCTCCACCACAAGCAGCAGATGACTAAACTCACACACAAAGGTTTAATAGAAATAGATACAACACGAGATCAGATGTTTACCCTGGAGGATCTGTCTGATTCATCATGGTGCCCCCAAGACCAAGATTGTGCAAATTCTGCCAAAAGAGAGACTGACACTATGGCTAAACATGAGTCACCTTCTGGATGTGAATTGTCTCATTTGCATGGGGAAAACCCAACCCCCAGATGAGATGGATCTCAGCCAGTCGACAACATTGAAATCACCATTACAAAGTCACAATGGAAGACTACAGTGTGGAGAATCTTTCTTCACAGTCAGGAGAGGCCTCAGAGAACATGAAAAAAGATGCTCTTGGTGCTGAACTTCAAGGGATTTCTCCATCATGTTCTGCAGTGTGGAAAGGTTTCATTCACATGTTTTCTATAAAGCAGTTTAAAGTTACAGCCTTCAAAGTGTCTGACTATAACACCCTCATTTGCCAGGAATTACCAAATATTATCACAAATATATTTATCAAAATTTGTTTTTATTTTTTCACTGATGGTGTGGCTAACACGCACACAGAACAAAATTGTTTGTTTTTTTCACACTGGGGCTCAACCCCTGAAAGAGGCAGCAGCCCTTGACAGACAGCAGCACAGCAGCCCTGCGCAGCTACGCCGATGACAGTGACAGCCAGGTGTGGCTAACATGCACACAAAAAAATAGTTTTTTTAATTTGTGGGCCAGCAGCCCCTTGACAGACAGCAGCACAGCACCCCTGTGCACCTACGCCGATGACAGTTGTGGCTAACATGCACACAAAATTTTTATTTATTTTTTTAACACTGGGGAACAGCAGCCCCTTTACAGACAGCAGCACAGCACCCCTACACTGATGACAAGTGTGGCTAACACTAATTTTTGTAATTTTTTTCACACTGGGGGTTTGTGAAAAGCACCCCTGAAGGACACAGCACTACAGCCAGCCAGCCAGCCACTATGGACAGGACAACAGCCAGCCCCTATGGACAGGACAATGACAGCCAGCCAGCCCCTATGGACAGGACAATGACAGCCAGACAGCCCCTATGAACAGGATGACAACAGCCAGCCAGCCCCTATGGACACGACAACAGCCAGCCAACCAGCCCCTCTATAGACAACAGCCAGCCCTTATGGACAGCAGTAGCCAGCCCCATGCACAGCGTCAGCGTGCAATTAACAATAACAAGTAGTAACAACAGCACAGCTCCCAGCTCCCTCCCTCTTCACTCTCCACAGCCGGAATGAAAAATGTTGGTGAATCGTGGGACCTTTATAGAATCCAAAACCCGAAAGAATCCGATAGCGGGATGATGACTTTTTTGCCTCATTTTCAAATCCAAGTCAGGTGGGGAAACCCCGGATCTGCCTCGGATTCCCATAGTTCGGGTGGGTTCGGTTCTCAGGGAACTGAACATGCTCATCTCTAATTAGATGGCATTGGCTAATGAAGCCTATGGGCTTCTTTTTGCAAAAATCCCTGGAGAGGCATCGGAAGGATCCTTATCTTTTACTTTTGGCTTGTGCAAGAGCAGGCCGATGGACATGTATGAGTATTTTAACCTCCAGATCATAAACCTGGAAGACTATGCATCAGCGGGACAGCTCTATTTCGGAAGATCTGTCCCGACTAGAAAGTATTACTGCTGGTATGCAGGTGAATGGGGGGGAGATTATCGGAAAACTATGCATCCCTCAGGGTACATTACCAATGTCACTTTCAGCAACTATTTACCCACAGTGTGATTCACAGTCAGGGAGCATTTGGGGGAGGCAATGGGGGCGCATTGCCATAAACGCAAGCATGTCAAGACCATAGGCAATAAAAATGGCTCCGGCATTGCAGTACATGCGGCCATTCCACACAGCCATAAGGTTACTCAGAAGCAGGGCCACCATCAGAAATGGTGGAGCCCGGGATTGACAAAATAGGCAGGGACCCCCCCAGGTTATTAGATCCAGTCTATGCCCAGCATTTATTTCCCACTTCCCCTCCCCTTATTAGATCCAGTGTCTGCCCAGCATTTTTTTCCCACTCCCCCCCTTATTAGATCCAGTGTCTGCCCAGCATTTTTTTACCCAGTTCCCCTCCCCCCCCACCCGTTATTAGATCCAGTGTCTGCCCAGCATTTTTTTCCCACTTCCCCTCTCCGCCCCGTTATAAGATCCAGTCTCTGCCTGCTAAGCACACCTTTCTTGTCACTTACCTTATTTCCTTGAAGAAATCTTCAGCTTCTTCTCTCCCCTTCCCCAGAACTGCAGACGCTGGTCCAGCTTCTCTTGATCCACGGCTCCTCCTACCTCAGGCTCTCCCTCCAGAGGCACGGGCAATGTAATGATGTCACGTGCACCGACTTCAATGCAGCAAACTATATTGACATTCTGGGGCAGACAGATGTTGGTTGGTGGAGAAGCGGACCAAGCGGGCCTGCTGCCTCTTCCATTTATGGGGACCGGGGTGGCGGCCGGTACCAGCAGTGCTGGCGGCTGGGCCCCTTTTCTTCTGGTCGCTGCAAGCTGTGCAGTGTTGAAAGCGGGCAGGCGCCGGTGGGCCCCCCCTCCTTCAGCCAGGGGCCGGGCCTGGGACTCCAGTCCCAGCAGTCCCCCCTGACAGCAGCCCTGCTTAGAAGGACTATTATTGTCTTTGTATGCAGACAATTTAATTTGCAAAGGTGCCAGTGGACATCTCAAGGATTATTCCTGGGGTCTGCTAGGACATCAATGTGTTGCTCCGTGATTTTGTTCCTGCAGTTACCATCATGGACACAGCCATGACAGTCTACATCACCTGATTAGCCCTTTAACCAATGGTAGCATTGGTTGCTGTCAGCTGACATATTCTCCAATAGATCGCTACCTTAGGATATTTAGCCAGGCTTCGGGCAACAGGAAGTTGCCTATACAACTTTGCTACTTCCAGTGATTACTTGCTATTGCAGCATTCCAGGTTCCACGCTCCTTTCTTCTAGTGTATTATTCCTAGTGTAATTCTGCAGTGTGTGTACTCAGTGCATCATCCGAGTACTGTCTCCCAGTGCCATTCTCCTGTACCAGCCCTGCAACTGGATCAACAGTGTGTGTAAGCAGTACGTCACCCGAGTACTAACTCCTAATGTCATTCTCCTGTACCAGTCCTGCTTCTAGATCAACAGTGTGTGTACTCAGTACGTCATCCGAGTACTAACTCCTAGGGGTAAATTTACTAAAGTGAGAGTTTTTAGAAGTGAGTTTTAAGTGATGTTGCCCATAGCAACAAGATTCTACTTAGCATTTTAATAGCACCTTCTAGAAGATGATAGCTAGAATCTGATTGGTTCCTATGGGCAACATCACTTTGAAAACTCACTTCTAAAAACTCTCACTTTAGTAAATTTACCCCCTAGTGCCATTCTCCTGTACCAGTCCAGCATCTGGATCAAAAGTGTGTGTATGTCACCAAAGTATTGACTCCTAGTTCCATTCCCCTGTGCTGTCCCTGTGGTTGTGTTCTCCCTTCGTTTCCCACTTGTACCGGATACCTGACCAAATGGCCGCAACCTGCCTGCTGGGTGCAGCTTAAACCCATATCCCGATTGGAAAGGTCAATGGTGAACACCTCCCAATGGGTTAGACTCTGCGCCTATTGTAAGGTCTAGCCAACATCCGGTATTGAGGAAGACATATATCCAGGCCCCTTGCCTCTGGATCCTAGCCCAACCTAGCACCCGACTTCAAAACCATCTGTGGAAGATCTTCTGAGCCTAAACGTGACAGGAGGGTTCTCACTATTGTAGATTTGTGCTGGACAGACATCAGGATTATACTATAGATGACAAGCTTGTATCATACTAGATAATGATATAGAAATTATGTTTTGCTCTCTTATGATGGCAAAATATACCAGGGTTCATTGGTAATAACTCAGGACGGGTTGAGAACAAATAACATATATTTTCTATGATGGCTCCGGACACAATAGGGATTACATGTGTGGAACTCTAAATTAGAATTGTTGCATAAATTACAACTTGACCAATAAGCAGCACTTTTATTAATATACATATTTAAATAATATTTGTATTGATTTTGTTTTCACAGATCGGTGGATATGTTGTTGAATCTCTTCTCCTTGTGATAAATGTGCTGCTGTTCTCAGTGTCCCTCTCTATCTCCATTTGTGGATGTTGTTCTCTATCACATGTACCACAAACTGTTCCCCAGGTAAGAGAAGGATGGATGTGAGTTCAAATGTAATAGGTTATCAATTTTAGTAACAGCACAAACTCGTACCTTCTTGCATTTTTTAAAGGTGCAAATTTGTGCTGGGACTCGCAAATGTAATAGACTGCAGTACTTTTCATCTCAAGGCTACTTTACTTTGCAAATATATGCGAGTTTTTCCCTATGTAAACTGACACCTTTTAATTCAACTAGAATTAAAAGGTGTGAGTAATACTGAAGTCATCACAGATCAGTGAGATCCGTGACGGCTTCTGTCTGTGTTTATAAAAATAAAAATTACGTGCACCCCTCCCCAAAAGCATAACCAGCCCCGGGCTTTGAACAGCCTGTCCTGGTTCTAAAAATACAGGGACCAAAAAGCGTAGGGAACCCCTGTATATGAAGTACAGCACAAGGCTTTTCTGAGCCGGTCCTGGTTGTGGAAATACAGGGGACAAAATGAGTAGGGGTCCCCTGTAATTTTGTGACCAGCACCGGACTCTTTCACCGGGCCCAGGGCTGGTTATGCTTTTGGGGAGGGGGTGCATGTAATTTTTTATAAAAACAAACATTTTCATATGTACACACAGAAACATGCAAGTATTTCATGGATATGTGCATGTTTCTGTATTACTCTGGCCTACTCAGGATAAACTTACTATTCTAAAGCTGGTCTATTATTTGGTGTGCTTTGGTAATTTTTTTGGGCAATATTGAAACTCGCACTCTATTACTTTTGGCGAGTTGCATGTTTTAAATGGGAAAACATCTGGATGTAAATTTGTACATGCCGATTTTTAGTAATGCCGAAAAAATGCGAGTTTTAATAAACTGACACCCTATTGCATGGGCGAGTTGCGAAAAAGTGCAAGTTTACACAATTTTCCAAAACAGACACCCTTTTACATTTGGCCCTAAGTATAGTCAGTGGAGAATGTGCCTAGTGATGCCACTTGCTGAGGATGGCAGTCAAACACTTGTTCTTTTACTGTCAGTGAGTACCGTATTCCATCTTGAGTGTGAATGTGGAAGGATAGGACAGGTTACCATACAGTGGACATATTCTGAAGATACAGGAAAAAGGTTAGACCAATCAGCATGTGTCCATGCCTGGGGTCTGGCCAATCAGCAGATGTGCTTGCAGTTGCCAGGTACGTCAGACTGGCATCTCTCTGACTGGGCTGCAGGAGAAATTTGACCTGTGACCCATCCACACTATACTCAAGATGGCCTACGGAGAATTTTTGGGCTGACAGACTGTCACCAGGTAACAGAGTGTTTTGTTACTGCCAGCAAGTGGTGCACATATCATATAAAGTAATGTTTTATGAGTATATTTTTACTAAAAATCACCAATTTAGGGCTTGGAACCTGATATGAAAATAATAAAATTAGGAGGAGAGGGGGGATGTCCTATGCACATAGGGGTTGCCTAATCTCTAAATCTGCCCTTGAGCATAATGCTCTGTTGTTAAATGAGCAGCCATTCCAATAAGTGTAATAATATTAAACATATAATAAAATATACTATATTATAAAGTGTCAACACAGCTTATAAATCTAAATATATTCAGATTAGAGAACTCTTTGCATAAGGTCAACTTACAATAGATATCATTGGCATAAGGTTTTATTTTTTTTATGAAAATGTGATATGCAGTGGGGTCTAGTGAGACAGGTACACAGAGGTGTAGCGTGGAGCCACAGCACCTGGGACAAGCACATGTCACGGAACCTCCCACACCCCCAATGGGTGTCTGGTGCCACCCTGTAATGTTGAAACCCTCAGATATTATCTCCCCACCACTGTGACTTATTTCTCTATTTCCCAGTAACTCCTCCCCTACCCCATCCAACCCAGAGACCATACTGTAGCTCCCTAGGTGACACCACCTCTCCTTCATTGATTACAGATCCCCCTAGTGCCATGCCCCCCCTCCCATTCCATACTTTGCACAGCAGGGTGTTGCAGAGCATTTGACAAGAAGCTTAGAGGGGACCTATCAGTCAGTCCCTGCTGAGCAGGAAGCAGCACTCACACATCAGCCCACTCTGAGTGCCTTCAGCCAGAGATCCAGTGTTTAGAGTAGGGAGCTTCAGTTCTCCTCTAAGCTCTTCTGCAGTGCTGGAAACTGTGAACCTCCAGAATGCCAAGTGCAAGGCATTCTGGGGCACAGAAACTAGATGTCGGCAGTCACAGGGCCTTATTCAACAAGAAACACAGGGCTCGATTCAGACCCGTTTTGCTCCCACGCGTCCGCAGCCAGAGTATGCAAATCCCGCAATCACATAGCAGGACCTTAGTACGCCCACTATGTCTTAGCGTGCGAACACAAGCCAGTCTTAAGACGCCCACTTGCCCATCGTTACACACGTCATCTCCAGGAAGTGTATGCAACAATCGGTAATATTGAGTGCCATCGGAGGCATACGCAGCGCTTGTGGTTGACCCTACCCTACCGCAAGCACTGCGAGTGCAGCGGTGTTTTAAACAGCCATGTGACGTGTACAATGATGCTGCATCTTAATTATGCACGCCTTAGACATGGTGTTTTGATGCTCAGGCACGCCTGCGTTCGCACGACCATTCCCCCGTTTTCATGGACCTTCCCCTGTCACCACCCACAAATGGCACATTCTGACACTCAAACTAGTGGGCAGTCTGTGTACTCGCTGTGTTCTCTTCCGATTGCAGCGACTGGTTTGTGCATGCGCAGTGCGATGCATACACATACGCAGATCGCAAAAATCAACCAGCAGCGTGTAAACGCAGCCTAGCAAGTGGGTCTGAATCAGGCCCACAGTTGCTAAGACACACGTTATTGGCTGATTTTTATGTACTGTGCATGTGCCTGCATCGCTCTGCGCGTGCATCAAATAGCCACTGCATTCGGGACTGCGAATGCAGCAGCTACGCAGTTCCACCAGTAAGTGCACCAGTAAGTGATTCACAGGAAGTGCCATTTATGGTTGGTAACAGGGGATTTGTCGGCCAGATGTAGGTGTGCCAGTGCGTTTGCACGCCATTGCAGGGGCGTGCATAACTTATCCACTGCGATCCCATACACAGCCTGAGGTCTCTCTAACGTGAGCAATTCCTGAGTGAGGTCTGGGTTTGTGCAAGTGTGCGTATGAGTCCGATGGCACTCGATGTGTCTGATGGTTTTGCTATATCGTTAAGTATTATGGATGTGAGACAAGGGGAAGTGGGCGTCCTTATGTGTGGCTGCGTTGGCAATGCGAATGCAATTTTCTCGCATCTGACCGCTGATATTAGCAACTGCTTTGCGTGCGTATAAGCAGAATAGCGATTCATTCTGAATAAAGCCCACAGACCGCTGACATCAAAACCCAGACCCTCACTATACAGGATTTGTAGTTCCACAATTGGCGGTGACAGAGTGGTGAGCAATGGTGACACAGTGGTAAGTGGTGGCAACATTGTGTCTGTAAAGCTCAGTGACAGACACATCCTATTCTTAAGAAGGCTGGAGGGATCAGAGGCCGCGCTTACACAGTAAGCACACCTCGGTTACTATGGAAATTTTAATGTACAGTTTGATGTCATTTGTTATCTCTACTCGCAGGTGTTTCTGATTCCAGCATTTCCTCTACCGGCACAGCCACCACCATCGCAATATACAGCTGAATATGTCACAGCTAGACCAACAACATAATTGTGTTAAATGTACCTGCCAACTGCACACAGAGAAGGTAGATTCTGTGACCTGAGACATTATTATTACAGTGCAACCTATTAACTCGCTATTAACCAATGTCTGATGTGTGTTGGTCATTTGGGCCTTGGTGATGTCGCTGGACCCTTGCAGGTTGTATTCTCATTATGGTTTATCTCACTAAATTTCTGCTATCCCTGTGTGTAGATATAGTAATCAAAAAATGAAAGTAAAACCTGTATACCCAGTGATTTTGTAATGATTTATTCTAACTGACCAAAAAATCTGTACAGAAATGACTAATTTATAGCCCGATTTAGAGTTACACAATAAACTGCAACTTTGGACACTGGCATAAATCCATATAATTACATTACTGTGACTATATTTTAAGTTGTATATAATTTAAGATATACACGTGTCATCCTCATGAAGTCAGGAACTTGTCAAAGGACTATACACTAAGCAAAGATACCGTATACCTCCAATCTGGTGTCTATTAAAGATACTTGTAACCTGTGCTTAAAGTGGTCTTAGAGACGTGGTGGAACTCACCTGCCACCCCTGTCCTCGGTGCCCCCCTGCAGATTATAGATATATAAATTTGCGTCCTCTCTCCCATTCCACATAATGCCCACAGCAATAGGTGCAATGACTACTATTGTGATGCCCCTTATGCAATTCCCCCAGTACTAGTGCCCCTTATGCATTGCCCACAGTAGTCTTGTCCCTTATGCAGTGCCCCCATTAGTAGTGCCCATTATGCAGTGCCTCCAGTGATAGTGCCCCTTATGCAGCACCACCAGTGGTAGAGCCCCTTCTACAGACCCACAGTAGTGGTGCCCCTTATGCAGTGCCTCCAGGAGTGGTGCCCCCTATGCAATGCCCCCATTAAAAGTGCCCCCATTAGTAGTGCCCCCAGTAGTAGTGGACCCAGTAGTAGTGCCCCTAGTGTTAGTGCCCCCGTTAGTAATGTGCCAGTAGTAGTGCCCCTAGTAGTAATGCCCCCATTAGTAGTGCCCCAGTGGTATTGACGCCATTAGTAGTGCTACCAGCAGTAATGCCCCTTACATAAAAAGAAGATCAATACTTACCTTAAGCCAGCTCCTGTATCCGCTACCATGCAACTGCTCCTCAGCTCTATGGGAGAGACATCATGACATCTCTCCCTTCAACCAGTGCTGAAGTTGGAAGGCGCAGCTCAGGAGTGAACTTCAGTCTTTGGCTGCCACTGTAGGGAAGGAGCCGACCACCCACTGGTAACAAAATCTCAGAGGACACCTGGCAAATAGAGTAGGCAGCGGCAGTGTCTCTCCAGCCCGGCACCTCCATGCGACACAGGGCTGGCTGAGCGACTGGACGGGTAAGGTGGTAAGGTGGGCTGAAGGAGGCAGAACTTGTTCTGCCTCCAAATAGAACTAACAGAATGCAGTTCTTCTCCATTCAAACCGACTTTAGCCCCTGCTTGCAACAATACGTGTATGGTTGATGTGAGTTTCCTCACCCGTACTACATGGTACTTAATGTACATGTGGAAGCTTCTGTCCCAACCTTGTTAGGGAAAGAACGGTAGGCACAAGCATAAAGTTTAACACAAAATACTGGCCCAAGCGGTGCACATGGGCAGTGCTACACAGTTTATGCCAGTTGCAATATATTTTTATATTTATTAGGGGTGAGCGGGTTCGGATTTCTGAAATCCGAACCCCCCCGAGCCCCCCCGATCCGAGTCCAATCCGAGTCAGGCTCGACTTTTCCCGCCTGACTCGGATCTGAAATCGAGGCAAAACGTCATCATCCCGCCTTCCGAGTCTCACGGGTTTTGGATCCTATATAAGGTACCCGCGTCGGCGCCATTTTCTCACTCGGCTGTGGACAGTGAAGAGGGAGGGTGGGAGTTAGGGCTGTGTAGTGTAGTGTAGTGTAGTGCTGCTGTTGTCCACTACTTCAAAGTCCATAGGGGCTGGCTGTGTTGTGCTGTGCTGCTGTTGTTAATAGGGGCTGTGTCCACTACTTCAAAGTCCATAGGGGCTGGCTGGACTGTGTTGTGCAGTCAGTTCTCCATAGGGGCTGTGTCCACTCCAAAGTCCTGTGCAGTGTCCCAGTTCTAAAGGGGTGCTGTAGTGTTGTCCAGGGGGTGCTCTGTCCATCAGGGGTGCTCCCCCCAAGTGCTAAAAAAATAATATATTTTCTGTGTTTGTGAATTGTGTGCGCAGTAGCCGCACGTGCATCAACAAAGTAGTGCCAAGCGTGCGCCTGTGTCATAAGTAAAGGGCCGGCTGGCTTGACCGTTAAAGGGTGCTGTAACCCCCGAAAGTACACTCCAGTCCAAACCAAAAAAAAATTATTTTCTGTGTTTGTGAATTGTGTGCGCAGTAGCCGCACGTGCATCAACAAAGTAGTGCCAAGCGTGCACCTGTGTCATAAGTAAAGGGCTGGCTGGCTTGACCGTTAAGGGTGCTGTAACCCCCGAAAGTACACTCCAGTCCAAACCAAAAAAAAAATTATTTTCTGTGTTTGTGAATTGTGTGCGCAGTAGCCGCACGTGCATCAACAAAGTAGTGCCAAGCATGCGCCTGTGTCAAAAGTAAAGGGCCGGCTGGCTTGACTGTTAAGGGTGCTGTAACCCCCGAAAGTACACTCCAGTCCAAACCAGAAAAAAAATTATTTTCTGTGTTTGTGAATTGTGTGCGCAGTAGCCGCACGTGCATCAACAAAGTAGTGCCAAGCATGCGCCTGTGTCATAAGTAAAGGGCCGGCTGGCTTGACTGTTAAGGGTGCTGTAACCACCAAAGTACACTCCAGTCCAAACCAAAAAAAAAATTATTTTCTGTGTTTGTGAATTGTGTGCGCAGTAGCCGCACGTGCATCAACAAAGTAGTGCCAAGCGTGCGCCTGTGTCATAAGTAAAGGGCCGGCTGGCTTGACCGTTAAAGGGTGCTGTAACCACCGAAAGTACACTTCAGTCCAAACCAAAAAAAAATTATTTTCTGTGTTTGTGAATTGTATGCGCAGTAGCCGCACGTGCATCAACAAAGTAGTGCCAAGCGTGCGCCTGTGTCATAAGTAAAGGGCCGGCTGGCTTGACCGTTAAAGGGTGCTGTAACCCCCGAAAGTACACTCCAGTCCAAACCAAAAAAAAATTTATTTTCTGTGTTTGTGAATTGTGTGCGCAGTAGCCGCACGTGCATCAACAAAGTAGTGCCAAGCATGTGCCTGTGTCATAAGTAAAGGGCCGACTGGCTTGACCGTTAAAGGGTGCTGTAACCCCCGAAAGTACACTCCAATCCAAACCAAAAAAAATTTATTTTCTGTGTTTGTGAATTGTGTGCGCAGTAGCCGCACGTGCATCAACAAAGTAGTGCCAAGCGTGCGCCTGTGTCATAAGTAAAGGGCTGGCTGGCTTGACCATTAAAGGGTGCTGTAACCCCCGAAAGTACACTCCAGTCCAAACCAAAAAAAATTATTTTCTGTGTTTGTGAATTGTGTGCGCAGTAGCCGCACGTGCATCAACAAAGTAGTGCCAAGCGTGCGCCTGTGTCATAAGTAAAGGGCCGGCTGGCTTGACCGTTAAAGGGTGCTGTAACCCCCGAAAGTACACTTCAGTCCAAACCAAAAAAAAATTATTTTCTGTGTTTGTGAATTGTATGCGCAGTAGCCGCACGTGCATCAACAAAGTAGTGCCAAGCGTGCGCCTGTGTCATAAGTAAAGGGCCGGCTGGCTTGACCGTTAAAGGGTGCTGTAACCCCCGAAAGTACACTCCAGTCCAAACCAAAAAAAAATTATTTTCTGTGTTTGTGAATTGTGTGCGCAGTAGCCGCACGTGCATCAACAAAGTAGTGCCAAGCGTGCGCCTGTGTCATAAGTAAAGGGCCGGCTGGCTTGACCGTTAAAGGGTGCTGTAACCCCCGAAAGTACACTTCAGTCCAAACCAAAAAAAATTTATTTTCTGTGTTTGTGAATTGTGTGCGCAGTAGCCGCACGTGCATCAACAAAGTAGTGCCAAGCGTGCGCCTGTGTCATAAGTAAAGGGCTGGCTGGCTTGACCATTAAAGGGTGCTGTAACCCCCGAAAGTACACTCCAGTCCAAACCAAAAAAAAATTATTTTCTGTGTTTGTGAATTGTGTGCGCAGTAGCCGCACGTGCATCAACAAAGTAGTGCCAAGCGTGCGCCTGTGTCATAAGTAAAGGGCCGGCTGGCTTGACCGTTAAAGGGTGCTGTAACCCCCAAAGTACACTCCAGTCCAAACCAAAAAAAAAATTATTTTCTGTGTTTGTGAATTGTGTGCGCAGTAGCCGCACGTGCATCAACAAAGTAGTGCCAAGCGTGCGCCTGTGTCATAAGTAAAGGGCCGGCTGGCTTGACCGTTAAAGGGTGCTGTAACCCCCGAAAGTACACTTCAGTCCAAACCAAAAAAAAATTATTTTCTGTGTTTGTGAATTGTATGCGCAGTAGCCGCACGTGCATCAACAAAGTAGTGCCAAGCGTGCGCCTGTGTCATAAGTAAAGGGCCGGCTGGCTTGACCGTTAAAGGGTGCTGTAACCCCCGAAAGTACACTCCAGTCCAAACCAAAAAAAAAATTATTTTCTGTGTTTGTGAATTGTGTGCGCAGTAGCCGCACGTGCATCAACAAAGTAGTGCCAAGCGTGTGCCTGTGTCATAAGTAAAGGGCCGACTGGCTTGACCGTTAAAGGGTGCTGTAACCCCCGAAAGTACACTCCAATCCAAACCAAAAAAAAATTATTTTCTGTGTTTGTGAATTGTGTGCGCAGTAGCCGCACGTGCATCAACAAAGTAGTGCCAAGCGTGCGCCTGTGTCATAAGTAAAGGGCCGGCTGGCTTGACCGTTAAAGGGTGCTGTAACCCCCGAAAGTACACTTCAGTCCAAACCAAAAAAAATTTATTTTCTGTGTTTGTGAATTGTGTGCGCAGTAGCCGCACGTGCATCAACAAAGTAGTGCCAAGCGTGCGCCTGTGTCATAAGTAAAGGGCTGGCTGGCTTGACCATTAAAGGGTGCTGTAACCCCCGAAAGTACACTCCAGTCCAAACCAAAAAAAAATTATTTTCTGTGTTTGTGAATTGTGTGCGCAGTAGCCGCACGTGCATCAACAAAGTAGTGCCAAGCGTGCGCCTGTGTCATAAATAAAGGGCCGGCTGGCTTGACCGTTAAAGGGTGCTGTAACCCCCAAAGTACACTCCAGTCCAAACCAAAAAAAAAATTATTTTCTGTGTTTGTGAATTGTGTGCGCAGTAGCCGCACGTGCATCAACAAAGTAGTGCCAAGCGTGCGCCTGTGTCATAAGTAAAGGGCCGGCTGGCTTGACCGTTAAAGGGTGCTGTAACCCCCAAAGTACACTCCAGTCCAAACCAAAAAAAAAATTATTTTCTGTGTTTGTGAATTGTGTGCGCAGTAGCCGCACGTGCATCAACAAAGTAGTGCCAAGCGTGCGCCTGTGTCATAAGTAAAGGGCCGGTTGGCTTGACCGTTAAGGGTGCTGTAACCCCCGAAAGTACACTCCAGTCCAAACCAAAAAAAAAATTATTTCCTGTGTTTAGCCGCACGTACATATCAAATCGATATAACATAAATGGAGGACCAAACTTTCTCCGATAAAAATAAAATAGAGAAAGATCAAGAACCACTTCCTCCTAGTGCTGAAGCTGCTGCCACTAGTCATGACATAGACGATAACATGCCATCAACGTCGTCTGCCAAGGCCGATGCCCAATGTCATAGTAGAGGGCACATACAATCCCAAATGGCAAAGTTCAGGAAAATGACCTTGAAAAAGACATTTAAATCAGCTGAAGAGAAACGTAAACTTGCCAATATGCCATTTACGAAACGGAGTGGCAAGGAACGGCTAAGGTCGATCCCTAGTATGTTCACGACTAGTGGTTCAGCTTCACATGACGATGGAAGCCCTCCTCCCACTAAAAAAATCAAAAGAGTTAAGCTGGCAAAAGCACAGCGAAGAACTGTGCTTTCTAAGAAGATATCACAAATCCCCAAGGAGAGTCCAAGTGTGGTGGTGGTTGCGATGCCTGACCTTCCCAGCACTGGACGGGAAGAGGTGGCTCTTTCCACCATTTGCACGCCCCCTGCAAGTGCTGAAAGGAGCACCCACAGTCCACTTGCTGATATGCAAATTGAAGATGTCACTGTTGAAGTACAACAGGATGAGGATACTGGTGTAGCTGGCGCTGAGGAGGAAGTTGGCGAGGAGGATTCTGATGGTGATGTGGTTTGTTTAAATCAGGCTCCGGGGGAGACAGTTGTTGTCCGTGGGATGAAAAAGCCCATCACGGTCATGCCTGGGCAGAAGACCAAACATTCCACCTCTTTGGTCTGGCAATATTTCTATCCAAATCCGGACAACAACTGTCTTGCCATATGTACCATATGTAAAGGTGGAATAAGTAGGGGTAGGGACGTCAACCACCTAGGAACATCTTCCCTTATACGGCACCTGCAGCGCGTTCATAAAAAGTTACTGTCAAGTTCAGAAACTTTGGCTAAGACCGTAAGCAGTCCAGGGACACCTAAATCCCGTTGTCCTGTTGTATCCAAGCACCTGCAAACCACACCGTCAACTCCCTCCTCGTCAATTTCCTCCTTAGTCAGGATCAGAAGTAGTCCTGCAGGCCATGTCACTGGCATGACTGACTCTCCTATCCGGGATTCCTCTGGAGGATCCTGCATTGCTACACCTACTGCTGCCGCTGCTGCTGTTGCTGCTGCTGGGAGTCGTTCATCATCCCAGAGAGGAAGTAGGAACACCACTACTTTTACTAAACAATTGACCCTCCAACAGTCCTTAGCGAGGAGGATGAAGTACGACAGCAGTCATCCTGAAGCAAAACGTATAACTGAGGCCTTGACTGCTATGTTGGTGTTAGACGTGCGTCCGGTATCCGCCATTGGTGCAGTGGGATTTAGACAATTGATGGAGGTAGTGTGTCCCCGGTTCCAAATCCCGTCTAGATTCCACTTCACTAGGCAGGCGATACCGAGACTGTACAGAAACGTCAGAAAAAGTGTCCTCAGTGTCCTGAAAAATGCCGTTGTACACAATGTCCACTTAACCACGGACATGTGGACAAGTGGAACAGGGCAGACTAAGGACTATATGACTGTGACTATATGACTGTGACTGTGACTGGGTAGATGTATCACCTTACGCAGCAACAGCAGCAGCGTCACCAGTAGCAGCATCTCAGAAACGCCAGCTCGTTACAAGGCAGGCTACACTGTGTATCACCGGTTCAGTAAGAGGCACACCGCCGACAACCTCTTAGAGAAACTGAGGGAAATCATCGCCCAGTGGCTTACCCCACTTAGACTCTCCTGGGGATTTGTGATATCTGACAACGCCACCAATATTGTGCGGGCATTACATCTGGGCAAATTCCAGCACGTCCCAAGTTTTGCTCACACAATAAACTTGGTGGTGCAGAATTTTCTGAAAAGCGACAGGGGCGTGCAGGAGACGCTTTGGGTGGCCCGAAAAATTTCTGGCCACTTTCGCCATTCAGCGACTGCGTGCCGAAGACTGGAGCGCCAGCAAACACTCTTGAACCTGCCCCGCCATCACCTGAAGCAAGAGGTTGTGACGCAGTGGAACTCAACCCTCTATATGCTTCAGAGGATGGAGGAGCAGCAAAAGGCCATACAAGCCTATACATCCACCTATGACA
Organism: Taudactylus pleione; assembly: GCA_031769625.1. Classification (NCBI taxonomy): domain Eukaryota; kingdom Metazoa; phylum Chordata; class Amphibia; order Anura; family Myobatrachidae; genus Taudactylus; species Taudactylus pleione. Next base: position 5,039,684 of record JAUIMM010000135.1, read on the forward strand.
TAGGCAAAGGAGGGGGTATGCACCTGACTCATGCGCAGTGGAGAATGATTTCCGTGTTGTGCAAGGTTCTCCAGCCCTTCGAACTTGCCACACGTGAAATCAGTTCAGACACTGCCAGCTTGAGTCAGGTCATTCCCCTCATCAGGCTTTTGCAGAAGCAGCTGGAGAAAGTGAAGGAGGAGCTAAGACGGAGCGATTCCGCTCGGCATGTGGGACTTGTGGATGAAGCTCTTCATTTGCTTTGCCAGGATTCCAGGTTGGTCAATCTGTTGAAATCAGACCAAAACATTTTGGCCACCGTGCTCAATCCTAGGTTTAAAGCCTATGTGGTGTCTCTCTTTCCGGCCGTCACAAGCCTGCAGAGGTGCAAAGACCTGCTGGTGAACACACTGTCAGCTGAAGCGGAACGTGACACGTCAACGGCTCCTTCTTCATTTTCTCCCGCAACTGGGGCTGCCAGGAAAAAACTTAGGTATCCTAAGCAACCCGCTGGCGGTGATGCAGGGCAGGCAGGACCAAGTTTGGACATCTGGTCCGGACTGAAGGACCTGGCAACAATTTCTGACATGTCTACTGTCACTGCATATGATACTGTCACCATTGACAGAATGGTGGAGGATTACATCGGTGACAGCATCCAAGTAGGCATGTCAGACAGTCCATACCTGTACTGGCAGGAAAAAGAGGCAATTTGGAGGCCCCTGTACAAACTGGCTCTATTTTACCTGAGTTGCTCCCCCTCCAGTGTGTACTCCGAAAGAGTGTTTAGTGCAGCCGGGAACCTTGTCAGCAAAAGGCGTAGGAGGTTGCTTCCACAGAATGTGGAGAAGATGATGTTCATCAAAATGAATTATCAGCTCTTCCAGGGAGACCAGCCTCCAGAAGGTACAGAGGGACCTGTGGTGGTGGATTCAAGTGGGGATGAGTTAATACTTTGTGAGGATGAGGATGTACACACTGAAGAGGGTGAGGAATCGGTGGATGAGGAGGATGAGGATGACATCTTGCCTCCGTAGAGCCAGTTTGTGCAGGGACACATTAATTGCCAGCTTGTTTTGTGGGGGCCCAAACGAACCAATCATTTCAGCCACAGTCGTGTGGCAGACCCTGGCGCTGAAATGATTGATTTGTTAAAGTGTGCATGTCCTGTTTATACAACATAAGGGTGGGTGGGAGGGCCCAAGGACAATTCCATCTTGCACCTCTTTTTTTTCTTTGCATTATGTACAGTTTGGGGCCTAGTTTTTCTAACTGCCATCCTGTCTGCCACTGCAGTGTCACTCCTAGAAGGGTCACGTGTTTGTGCCGCCCACTCGTGTCGCTTAGCATAGTCATCCAGCTACCTCGGTGCAACCTTTTGGACATTAAAACTCTATTGTGAGGTGTGAGGTGTTCAGAATAGACTGGAAATGAATGGAAATTAAGGTTATTGAGGTTAATAATAGCATAGGAGCAGAAAAACCTACAAATTCTGTGATTTTAGCTGTTTTTATGCTTTTTTTAAAAAAAAATACAGATCCAAAACACAAAACCCAGAACCCAAAACACGGAAGGGTGGTTTTGGCAAAACCAATCCAGATCCAAAACACGAAGAAAGATCCAGATCCAAAACCAAAACACAAAACACGAAAAGTGGCCGGTGCACACCCCTAGTACAAAGGCACAGTGTAATTGCTGTATTGGCATCACATATTGACTTTCCAATAAATCTATTTCATCCTGATAAGTGTATAAAGACAGAGTTTCTCATGGTTTGTTATGTTATGCTTTATGTACTAATGTCCTGAGTAAAGCATAGGGTAAGATTACAACAAGGAAGTGAATTTGGGAGAATGAGAAAATGTAGGTGTTATTGCTGATGAAGGAAATCTGAGAGGACATGATGTTTCTGGGACAAAAGAATATGAAGCTCCCTTTTGTATCATTGTGACATTCAACCAATGCTGGACTGAGATTAAAAATTGTTCCTGATATTTAAAGCACACAGGCCCACATTGGTGATGGCATATGAAGGGGATGCATAGGCCATTTCAAAGATCCCATCCCAGGGGTCTCTGGGAGCACTCTAGATACAATCGTCGTAACTAAAAAAGACCGCCAATATGTGATAAAGCTCCCCTGTGAGAACGCAGTGTGGTTGGGTATGATCTCAGTTGTCGGGATACCGCAGGTCATAATACCAACATCAGCATCCCTACAGCCAGAATCCCAACACCCATAGGGAAGAATGGTAAGTCTCATGCTAACCTAACCTCTACCCTAACCCTAACCTACCCCCCTAGTGCCTAAGCCTAAACTCCCCCTCCCTGCTCCCTAAATCTAACACTCCCTCCCCTAAGCCTAAACCTAACCTCCCCCCTAGTGCCTAAAAATAACCTCACTCTACCAGCACCCTATTCCTAAACCTCCCTCCCCAGTGCCTAACCCTAACCCTCCCCATAGTGCCTTTCCCTAACCCCATACCCTAATCTCTCCCTAACACCCTGATGCTTACCTTCGGGATGCCAGCGGTCAGGAAACTGCTGCCGGGATCCCTAACCTGTTGGGATTTTGGTGATGGTATTCAGACTGACTGCATCCCGCAAACCGGGATGCCGACTACATCCAGCGCAGTGTAATATTCAACACGTATTAAGACACTGTAAGTGGTAGCACAGTGTATTAAAAAAATATTGTGACACTATAGGTGGTAGCAAAGTGTATTAGTCATAAAAAATATTGTGACACTGTAAGTGGTAGCGCAGTGTAATATTCAACACGTATTGTGGCATTGTAAGTTTTAGCACAGTGTATTCATAAAAAATATTGTGACAATGTAAGTGGAAATGCAGTGAATTATTTATAAAAAATATTGTAACACTGAGTTGAAACGCAGTGTAATATTCATCACGTATTGTGACACTGTGTAGGTGTCACAAACTCACGGGCGGATAGTGGATGCTACCCATATTCAGGGAATTGGCTAGACCTATTCCTGAGGTGCGGAGTCTAATGTGCCGGCGGTTTTCACCAGGGACCCTCGCAAGAAGGTATGGACTTGGCTGCGTCCGACATACAGGTCGCGGCCTTCAGGTTAGATTTCCCTATACAGGTACTGGCACTTGGTTGGTATACAGGAGACTTGAGCGTAGTCGACTTAACCAGGTCAGAACCAAACGGACAAAGCGGTACCAGGCAGCAGAAGTTAACGGGTCACAGGGAATAATCGAGGTCAGAACCAGATATCAACTCCAAATCCTGATTTACACGCTCCGTTTGACCATCGCTCTGAGGATGGTATGCAGATGAAAAACTCAAGTTGATATTAAAGCACTTACATAACGCCCACCAAAACCTGGAAGTGAATTTTACCCCACGATCTGAAACAATGTCTTTGGGGAACCCATGTAGCTTGAAGATTTCCTTTATAAATGTCTCAGCCAACTTTGGAGCCCTGGCAGGAGGGCAGGTCTGTTACAAAGTCCATGGATATATGGTGCCAAGGACGATCAGATTTTGGAAGTGGACATAAAGACCCCGAAGGAAGTTGAGGAGGCACCTTATGCTGAGCACAGATAGTACAGGCTGCCACAAAGTCCTTCATGTCACGATGTACAGCCGGCCACCAAAAACTCCCAAGGATCAGTCCCAGAGTTCTTCCCATTCCTGCATGACTTGAAAAACAAGAAGAATGGGAGCACTGGAGTAACTTAGAACAGAGTTCGGGTGGTACAAATATTCTCCCTGGTGGGATTTTGACCTTAGTGACTGCAACAAAGCACCCAGGATTTAAAATTGGTTTGTCTTCCTTTACTTTATCCTCCTGGGCCACATTGACTGTTCGAGACAGGGCATCAGCTTTTACATTGTTGTTACCTGGACGATAGGTAATAACCATGTTAAAACGGTTGAAAAACATGTACCACCTGGACTGGCGATAATTCAGGCAATGAGCGGTTTTGAGATAAGTGAGGTTTTTGTGATCTGTGTAGACTGTCACCGGAAATTTTGCCCCCTCCAGCAAATATCTCCACACTTGCAATGCTAACTTAATGGCAAGTAATTCCTTATCCCCAACTGCATAGTTTATCTCTGGAGCAGAAAACTTACGGGAAAAGAACCCACAGGAGAACCACTTGCCCAACTCATCCTTCTGTGACAGTATTGCCCCAACTCTCACTATGGAGGCGTCCACCTCCAAGAAGAAAGGCAGATCACAGTCAGGTTGTCTTAGAATAGGGGCTGACATGAAACACTGTTTTAAAAGAGTAAAGGCCTCTTCAGCTGTGGAAGACCATCTCCGAGTATCTTGTCCTTCTCTGGCGAGTGCAGTAATGGGAGCTGCTATGATTGAGTAATTCTTGATAAACTGGCGATAGAAATTACAGAATACCAGGAAGCGCTGTATTGCTTTTAACATGACAGGGCGAGACCAGTTAGTAATGGCCGCTAGCTTTGCAGGATCCATCTGAAGGCAGGAACCAGAAATAATGTATCCCAAAAACGTTAGCTCCTTTTGCTCAAATGAACATTTTTCAAGTTTGCAAAACAGCTGGTTGGCCCAAAGTCGTGTCAGCACTTCACGTACATGCAGGCGATGACTTGTCACATCGCCTGAGAATATTAGGAAGTCATCTAGATACAACGCAACGTATTTATAGAGCAAATCCCTGAAGATGTGATTCATATATTTTTGGAAGACAGCTGGAGCATTGCTTAACCCAAAAGGCATGACCAGGTACTCAAAGTGACCATCACGAGTATTGAAGGCTGTCTTCCACTCATCTCCAGCCCGAATCCTGATCAAGTTGTAGGCCCCGTGAAGATCTAGCTTGGTAAAAATCTTTGCTACTTTAATTCGATCGAAGAGTTCGGATATCAGAGGTATTGGAAACTGGTCTTTGATGGTAATAGCATTCAGGCCCCGGTAATCAATACATGGTCTCAGACCTCCATCCATTTTGACAAAGAATAGACCGGCACCCGCGGGTGATTTGGACTCTCTGATGAAACCACGTTCCAGATTCTCCTGGAAATACTCAGTCACTGATTGGGACTCAGGAAGTGAGAGAGGAAAACTTCTTCCCCGAGGTGGCTTTTTCCCAGGTAATAGATCAATAGCGCAATCCCAGTCTCTATGAGCAGGAAGTGTTTCAGTGGCTTTCTTACTAAACACATCTCAGAAGGACTGGTATGGAGCTGGAAGCTGAACTTCTGGAGAGATGACTGAACTCCGAATGGCTCGCTGAGGAGGTTTGACAGATGACAAACAGGAGCCATGGCATCGAGGACCCCACGCCAGGATTTGAGGTTCCTCCCAATCTAGCACAGGAGAAGGTTTGCAAAGCTAAGGATGCCACAGGATGACAGGACTCTCAGCTGATGGAAGTATGTAGAATGCTATTGATTCTCGATGGAGGGCCCCTACTTGCATGATAACTTCTGTCATCTGAGAGTGGAGGGTCGCTGTAGGAAGTTTATTCCCATCCACTCCGATGATGCTGAGAGGTGTTTGGAGTGGCATAATAGGAATTTTCAGCTCTTGAACTTTCTTAGCTGTAATGAAGTTGCCATCGGCACCTGAATCCAGGAAAGCCCTATTGACTTCAGAGGACTTTCCCAGGACCAGGGTCACATGAATGGAGAATTGTGAAACTACATGGTTCTTTGGGGTGTGTTGAAATGTACCCAATCTGACCACCCCTTGATCAGTTAGGCCTTTTGTTTCCCAGACGTTTAGGACAGCCAGAGAGAAGGTGACCTGGTTCACCACAATACAAACAAAGTCTGTTTTTAAACCTCCTTTCTTTCTCTGCAACAGGAAGGTGAGATTTCCCAACCTGCATGGGTTCTTCTGGAGGTTCCACTGGTGTCATGAATCATGGAGCGAGCTTAATGGTAAACTGACGAGACTGTTCCTTTTCTCTGGTTCTCTCCCTGTGGCAAAAATCCACCCGGATACACAGGGAGATCAAGTCATCCAAAGATGTTGGCAGTCCCCTGGATGCGAGTACATCTTTGATCTGATCAGACAAACCTTGCATGAAGGCGGCTACTAAAGCTTTGTTGTTCCATCCCAATTGTGAAGCAAGGGTACGGAACTGCACCAGCATATTGTCCTGCAGATTGATTGCCTTGTTTCAGCTGTAGGATAGCCGATCCCACAGAGGTTACTCGACCGGGCTCATCGAAGACCCTCCGGAAAACCTTCAGGATCTCGGTGCTATTGTTAACCAGAGGATTGTTTCATTCCCATAAAGGAGAGGCCCAATCCAAGGCCTGACTGGACAGCAGCAAGATCACGTAAGCCACTTTCATCCTTCCTGATGGGAAATTTGCTGCTTGAACCTCAAATTGGATTGAGCACTGGTTCAGGAACCCTTGACAGTCCTTTGGGTCCCCACTGTACTTCATGGGGTTCAGAATGCATAATGGTGCAGAAGCACTTGCGGCCTGTACAGTCACTGTAGGAGGTGGGACTGAAAGTTACGGTGCCAGCTGAGTGGTACTGACTTGTTGCATTAAAGTCTGGAGACACTGCATAATCTGGGCTTGATCTTGTTCTTGCTTCTCAACTCTAGCAAGTAGGTTCTCAAGTAAGTCTTGGGGCGATGGGTTACCAGCAGCATCCATGTTTTTTGGCCAGACTATTCTGTCACAAACTCATGGGAGGATAGTGGATGCTACCCGTATTCAGGGAATTGGCTAGACCTATTCCTGAGGCGCCAGTCTAATGTGCTGGCGGTTTTCACCAGGGACCCTCACAAAAAGGTATGGACTTGGCTGCATCTGACACACAGGTCACGGTCCTCAGGCTAGGTTTCCCTATACAGATGCTGGCACTTGGTCGGTATACAGGAGACTTGAGCATAGTAGACTTAACTGGGTCAGAACCAAACGGATGAAGCAGGAGCAAAAGTAAACGGGTCACAGGGAATAGCTGAGGTCAGAACTAGATATCAACATAGAAACAAGGGTCAGGCAGAATCAGAGTCACAAAACACGCCAAGGGTCAGAACCAATAATCAGGATATGCACAGGAACACTGGAGTATGGTAATGGAGCCTATACTCCAGCATCACCGGACCAGGTAGGAGCAACCTGGATTCAGCAGCATTGTGACAGTGGGAATGCAGTGTAATATTCAAAACATATTGTGATACTGTAAGTGGTAGCACAGTGTTTTACTCTAAACAAACATTGTGACACTGTAGGTCAGTGTTGGCTAACCTTGACACTCCAGCTGTTGTGGAACTATATATCGCAGCATGCCCTGCCACAGTTTTAGCATGCCCTAATAGCAAAACTGTAACAGTGCATGCTGGGTTATGTAGTTCCATAACAGCTGGAGTGTCAAGGTTAGCCAATACTGCTGTAGGTCATTGATACTGAAGTGTAATATTTAAAATTGGTAGAAATTGACATGTGTGCTGTACCCCACTTCCTCTGTGTTTGTTGATATGAAGAACGATCAGTTGAGAGGAGAGCAGGAACCACATACTAGTGCTGGAGCTGCTGCCAGTGCCACCAGTCATGACGATACTAGCCTGTCTACGTCATCTACTAAGCCGATGCCCAAGGGCATACAGAGCTAAAATCAGGACATCTAAACTCAAAGAACAAATCTTTTACACTGGTAAAGAACCAAACATCAAAGGGAAAGTTAGTTGCAGAAAGACATAAAATTGGCAATATGCCTTTCACCACATGAAGTGGAAAGGAAAGGCTAGGGCCTTGGCCTTTATTTATGACTGGTGGTTCTGCCTCTTATAATGATGTAAGCTCTTCTCCCTTTAGACATTTAAAAAAAAAAAAAATTGTTAATGCACACGAACCAACTGTGCACTCAGAAATGTCTGAGGAGAGTCTAAGGGGGTCATTCAGACCCGGTCGTTAGCGCCGATGCACTCGGACCGGGTCGATGGCCCCCCACAGAGCATGCGTGAGACCCACTACGACCGACAGCGCCGGCCGTAGCAGGTCTCGATCCAAAGGGGGCGAGCTGTCGATGTTGATTCACAGCTCGCCCCGTTTGGAAGGCGGGCGGGAGGGTGGCAGCCCAAATGGAGGCGTTCCCATGGGAACGCCTACCATTTGGTGGAGGCCCTACTGACATCACTAGTGATGTCAGTGGAGAGCTTCCGGCTCAGACAGAGCCAGAAACTCTCCGGGGCTTACGACAAGGGAGACCCTACCCTAGGGTCTCGTCGTAAGCCCCGATGGTCGTGATGGTCTCTGACCATCGCGACCATCACCGAAGCGGTTGTTAGAGCTGTGGGTGTTAACCCACAGCCTAATGACCGCAACAGAGGCGGGCGGTCAGGATGCAAGCGGCCGCCCATTTTCTGAGCGACCGCTTGCATCCTCCGACCGCCTCTGAATGAGGCCCAAAGTGTGTTGGCCAGTGCCATGTGTGAGCCTGGAACTTACCAAAGCTGTACTCGAAGAGGAGCCTCATTCCACTACTTGTGCATTCTCTGCAAATTGTCCCCGGTGTCTGACTTTTTTTGTGATAGTGCTGCGCATTTAAAGAAGTAACATGGTGACTTCCAGGCATTATTAACAGATTTTTCTCATTTGATGTTAAATTTGCTCATTGAAGACGACCTCCTACTCTCAATAAATCATTTTCATTGTCTAGTCTTTTTAAGATGCTGTCTCTGGGAATAGGATTTTTATTGCTAATGCAGTCGATCTCTTGTATAGGTTTGGTGCTGCAAAACATGGATAATGAGGTTCTTAGATTGCTGTGTTTCTTCTGCTGTGTAAATATTTTGACAGCGATGCCAACCTTTACCTTAATTCACCCTTAGAGATGTGGCACATTTAAATGAATGGGCTATGTGAGTTAGGCAGGTAATTGCTCTAAGAAGTGATTTCCAAGTCTTTGGAATCTGTGAGGCTCAAGTTGACAATGTCACTTGTGGACGGATTTCCACATCTGAGTCTGCATCTACTAGCTCAAATGTGTCACCTACAGGATTGTTACCATCTGTTTCATACAAGAACTCAGGTCCTTTGAGCCATGAAGTGTCTTTAAGGAGACTGGCTGAGACAGCTCTTGTAGCATGATCTGCAGGATTGTGAACAGTGGATACATAATGCCACTGTTTTGGATTGGTGGATCTCCTGATCCATAGCATGTGGTTGCTGACATAAACATGGAATCACCTGGTCTCATTGCAGATGTATCCTAACACTACTTTACTGTCTGTGTAGAATTATGCTCCCGAGAGTTCAATTGGCAACTCAGATGAAATGGGCTCAGCTAAATCTACATCTAGCACTGCAGCACAAAGTTCTAGCCTGGGTATGGTATGCTCTGGGTGTGGTGCTAACTTTGTTTTGCCCATAACAAATCCAATATGACACTGTCCTTTGATGTTCACAGTTTTAAGATATGCAACAGCAGCAATTGCTTGGATTGAAGCATCAGAAAATATACATAGTCTCTGGTTTTGTACCTCTGTAGAAGGCACAGGAGCATATGAACATGTAATATAAAGGTTGGTTAAGTGGACAGAGAACTTTTTCACTCCTCCCACAAATCTCTTTTCAGAGGAGACAGTGGTGCGTCCCTGTCGGATGATTCTCAGGTTAGGTCTTTGAGCAAGGCTTTACCTTGGATAGTAACAGGAGCAGCAAATCCTAAGAGGTGAAACAAGCTGTTCATAACAGACAAGACACCATTGCGGGTGTAGGGTATTTCCTCACTGTTCACATTGAAGGTAAAGGAGTCAGAATTTAAGTTCCATAAGAGTCCAATACTACGTTGAGCTGATGGAGAATCAGTTAAATCTAAATCCCTTAAGTCACTGGTATGATCCTTCACTCTTTTGCTGTTGGAAGCTATTTTGTGAAGCCTGAGATTAGAGCAGGCAAGCATTTTCTGAGCTCTCTTGAGGAGGCTGATTGCTGTCTCATCCGTTGGCATAGATTTTAAACAGTCATATACATAGAAATCGTTTTCTACAAGTTGTCTAACATCAGAACCATACTGTAGCTTGCCCTCTTGACCTGAACATCTGAGTCCATAGATGGCAACTGCAGAGGAAGGGCTGTTACCAAAGATGTGTACCCTCATGTGGTACTCTGTAATATCTTTAAAGGGGTCGTTGTCTCTGAACCAAAGGAATCTTAGAAAATTCCTGTCACTTTCCCTCATGAGGAAGCAATGAAACATTTGTTGAATGTCACCTGTGAAGGCAATACCGGAAACATGTCAGTACTCCAAGGTGTTTGTTGTCAAGGCCTGGTCCTGTCAGGAGAACATCATTTAAGGAGATGCCTTCGAAATTGGCACTGGAATCAAACACAACTCTGATCTGACCTGGTTTCTTTGGGTGGTATACTCCAAACATTGGAAAGTACCAGCATTTGTCTGTGTCTTTAAGAATGGGAGCTATCTCAGCATGACCATTCTCAAATATTTTGTCCATGAAAGAGAAGAAGTGATCTTTCATTTCTGGTGTCCTGTAAAAGTTGTGTTTTACTGAAGAGAAGCATGTAAGTAATTGTTCTCTTTTATTAGGTAGGCACCATCTGTATGTTTTAAAGGGTAGAGTGCAACCCAGCTGTTGGCATCATCTTTGACTAGTCCCTTTTTCATTATTTCCAGGAATAGATTGTCCTCTATGGACATTGTCACTTGGTCATCCCTTTTTGTTCTTTGGAAGACTGTGCACCCCAAATGTTCTTGGTAGCTTTCACAGATGTGGTTGTCACTAGGAGAGTCTATGACAGTGCAGTGTGGTAATTCCTTTATGAGGAAGTGATTTTGACATGGTTGGAATAGAGAAGGGCGACCATTTTCCAAAGTACAGGTAAGCATGCTGTTGACAGTAGCTGGTTACTGCACATTTTCAACAAATATTTATCCTATTATGACCCATCCTAGGTTTAATCTTTGAGCATAAGGAGCATTGTGTAGGCCGTTAATCTGACTTCTGGCTTTGTGGACTCGTAAAATATCTCTCCCAAAGAGTAGAATAATTTGGGCTTGTGGGTCCAGTTCTGGTATCAGATGTGCTATATGTTTCAAATATGCATTATAGATAGCTGCATCTGGTGTAGGGATTTCAGACTTATTATCAGGGATCTCATTGCATTCAGTGATAGTGGGTAAGGGAAGACATGTCTTTCCGTCTATGGACTCGACTTGATAGCTGATTGCTCTCCTCCCCAATGTCTCAAAACTCCCTGCACAAGTCCTTAAGGAGTATGGAGTGCTGGGTCCTTTGATATTAAAAGTTCAAAGAAGGTTGATCTGGCTAGAGACTTGTTAGTTTGGTCATCTAGGATTGCATAAAGTTTGACAGCTTTCTCTGGTTGGCCATTGGGCCAACCAGAGAAACAGATTAAACAGATTTTAGAGCTTCATCTGCCGCTAATAGTGTCTTTGCAGACTTCAGTACATTGTGAAGTTATCTCTGGTATGACTGCAGTAGTGTCTCTTTGCTCCACACTGAGTTCCCCACCATGCTCTGTGTCACCATAATTGTATTGTAAAGTCAATGGAGAAGGTCCCGGGTGTAGAGCTGTGTTGTGTTCTGTGCTGTGACATTCTATGCAGTTAGCACTAACCTTACAATCCTTGGCAAGGTGGGTTGTAGAAGAGCAGCACTTGTACCAGATGCTGTTTTTTTCTTAGGAATGATTTGCAGTTCTCCAGGGACTTTTCTTTGAAGGTTCCGCATTTCAGGAGAGGATGTGGTTTGTTATGCAGAGGACACTGCTTGGCAGGATCTTTATCTCTGTTCTATTGATGAGTAGAATCTGTATAATGCACATTAGTCTTGTGAACTGCGACTGACATTTTGTGGGGGTTAGGTAGAATAGGGGTTGAGCTCGTCAGGGTAAAGGCAAAGCTAGGATCATTCCTGGACCTAGCATGTTGGTGAACGAAGTCCACAAAAACAGAGAATGGTGGAAATGGCACATTGTGACGCTGCTTATATTTGGAACCATAGATGACCCATTGCTCCTGCAAATTGTAAGGTAGTTTTTGTGCTATAGGGTTAATGCCTCTGGCTGTGTTGAAGAAGGCAAGCCCTGGTAAGTCTCCCTCACACTTGGCTACTTGAAGCTCCATTAGTAGGTCACTTAATTCTCTCAATCTCTGATAGCTTTTGTTAGGTAACCTAGGGTACTCATCAATTCTTTTGAATAGTGCACTTTCTATTATCTCTAGCATTCATTAAGTTTATTCAAGATCATAAGGCCATTCTCAGGGTGGTTAATATTGATCATTCTTATCCTTCTAGCATGTTCAGTGGATTAATTCCCAAGCCATTTAATTAAAAGGTCTATCTCTTTGCTATGTGAAAGGCCTAACCCTCTGATTACATTTTGGAAAGAGGATTGCCAGGCTCTGAAGCTTTCAGGGTGATCATTGAAATTTGAAAGTCCAGCTCACAGCAAGCAAGAAACTTGGCAAAGTCTAATGTGTCTTCATTGGCTCTAGGAGATGCTGTTTGTGCATTAACATGGTGGGTAAATGGTGCATGACCATACCTGTTAGGATTGTATGGTTCCTGTTGGCTTGTATCATACCACTTTTGTGTGCAGGTGGTTGTGCCTTTGTTGTAGTTTGCAGATTCAGACACTTGGCATGGGGGAGAGTTGTCCCTCATGGGTTCCCTGTGTCTAGAATTCTCTTGCTTGCAAATTTGCAGTTCACTGTTGACTAGTGGTGGCGCTGCATAGTGTGTTTGGCTTGTTTCACTGATAAAGTCTGAATGCATGCTTTTTACTGATTGAGGTTTGCTGTCCATTTTGGAGGCTTGGTTGACATACAGTATTCTGATTTGCGTTGCATTGAATTCTGCAATCTAAGCTCTGCATCAAGTAGATTGATCCTCCTTATAACAGGGAATTCTACAGACTCTAAGAACTCTGCTTCAGCTATGGCAGCTGCTGTTTCCTTCTCTGCAGTGAGCTTCTCACTCTTTGCTTCTAAGCGTTTATTTTCCATATGTCTTTCAGCATCTAGGCGTGATCTTTCTAATGTCAATTGCATCTCTTGTTCAGCAAAGTTGGCCAACACTTTTGCAGCTTTCGCTTTTGCATGTGCAATGATGGCTGCGTTGCTGACAGATAAAGATTTGGAGGAACCAGAGATTTGAGACCTTGTTTTGTATGAAGATGTCGTTTTCTGTGACATGATGATGGAATGGATGTGCTTGACTGTGTAGAGGCTGCTGTATTGCCGTGTGTAGGTAACTGAGCTGACACTGTAGCAGGTCTCTGAAAGGTCAGGGTCTTGGGACTGTTAAGCTGTTTGACTGTGCAAGGACTGTTGTCTTGCCATTTGTAGGTGGATGTACTGACAGTGTGAAATTCCTGTGTAGTCAATGGCGGTACTCCTATTGTTGAGTTGCCATGGTTAGACTGTATAGAAACTCTTGTGCTGTCATGTGTAGATAGCTCTGGCTGGCAGTGTAACAGATCTGTAAGTCGGTATGTGTCCCACTTGCTGACAGACAATGTTGCTGACGAAGTCAGATATATGCATCACATGCTGACAGCCCGATGTTTTACTGTTCTGCCCCTCACTATGTTTCTTGTCAAATTTAGAGCAGATGGCATAACTAATACTCTATTTACCAATAATCCAGTCAGATGTGATCTGAAGAATGGACAATTATTATATAATAGAGGAGCATGAGTACGTGTGTATGGTAAAATTGTAAATGTAAACAATAAAAGGCTATTACAATATGCACATGGAAATGCAAGGCAAACATATACATAACATGGAATATGCAAACAGCATGAAGTTATACAGTATGTAAAGTATAGGCTGCAGTGTGACATAGTACAGCTAACATACATAACTGGCTAAGCAGATCTATGATGGCACAGTTGAAGCTTAGAAACTCACCATTGGATGCTATACCAGGTTGAGCACATGAGGTGATGTCTGCCTGGGACCATGTGAGAATAGGAAATGGCTGCTTACAGCTCCTTTTGCACAGAATGTATTGCTAGACTGCTAAGGACTCTTAGGAGGGACAAAATGGATCGAATTTAAGATGCTACTGTCCTGACCACTAGGTGGGGCTGCTAATATGAAGTAATGTAACATAGAAGTGCGATGTATAACAAACACTATGCTGAAGACATGACACTAGTTGTAGTGCATAGAAATTTTTATTTACTATTCTCTTAATTTGGTTAGATTGGCTATTGTATTTTGTTATGAAGGCTGTCGAGAGATTTTCATTTTGTGAAGTATCTGAAGCATATTAGACTGATTGTAGGAGTGTTTCTCTATTTAGTTCTTTAGAAAATCCTATGTCCTCATTCAGGAGGGGTCGGGGTACTCCTTCTCTTTGGAGACCTGTATTAATTCATTAGATTGATCAACAAAGTTGTCTGCATTAGAGCAGTTACTTTTGAGTCTCCTTAGTTGTCCCTTTCTGAGCTCATGCATTGCTGCACTTTGGATTCATAAGTTACCTGTAGGCATTGTGTCTATATTCTCCTTTTTATAAACACTGAAAAGACACTTTGTCATATATCAGGTTAAATTGATACAAATTGACACATTTGTTCCTCTTCCATCGAATACTATATTAACCATCTGAATCCCGTGGCTACAAATTAGGATGCCTGAATAAAATGTTCCTTTTCTCAGAAACCACAAGTGAATATATTTCTGATCATTTATGTCTGATTTGATAGATCAAATCTCTGTATTTCTGTGGTTTTTTGCCTAATTTATCAGTGGCAATATGGATCTGTGATCATGTTTATGTACAATCTTTTTAATTGTGAGAAGTCTATATACTGTGTTTTCTGAATTGATTTTTATTGCTATATGCCAATGTATTAGATAAGTATTGCTTACATTTCTATGTCTTTGATTGCATTTTTCCACATAACTAGAAAGATTAGAATACATTCATTGTGCTTCGTATTCAACTCAACTGTTTTTATTTTAAAGATAATAGACTTATTTAGCGCTTCTCTTAAATTTTCTCTATTTGCATATATTTGTCTAAGACCTGCCTACAGAATAGCACACAAGTTAGCAACTGCGATCCAAACTGAATCAGGCCAAGGTTCATTAGCAGCAGCAGATGGCGAAGGTTTCGGGTACATCTTGGGCCTATGATGCAGCTACGGCATCATGCAAGAAGCGGCTAGACAATGAATACAAGCTGTGGAGCAGGAGTGACCTGGACTGCAGGATTTACAGACAAGGACTAGACAGGCAAGACAATCAATGCTAGAGGGCCACATACACACTACGACAGGACAGACAGGAAATGCACTATAATGTGGCTGGGCCACTGTCTGAAGTAACAGACTAGGTTAAAGGTGCCGCCTTTTGGGCCAAGGCACTACAAGAACAACATGATGTGTCCTTGAGAGCTGGGGTGTGACAGGAACAATACAAAGCAGCCTTGAGAGCCAAAGTGCGGCCTTGAGGGCCAAGGAGCAATAGGAACAACATGGAGCAGCCTTGAGGGCTGAGGTGCGGCCTTGAGGGCAAGGTGCACCAGGAACAACATGGAGTGAACATGGGGGCTGAGGTGCAGCAGGAACAAAACGGAGAGGCCTTGAGGGCCAAGGTATGACAAGCCATTGACTGAGCAGACAGGTAACCACAGGCATGGCTGAAACACAGGCTGGAGGCAGTGAGTTAGAGAACACTGCTGGCTTGAATCGGCTGGACACAGGTTGACACAGCTAGACTGCGGCTGCAATCAGTGGTCTGAGAAGTGCCAACAGCAAGGATATGAGCAGATGGAATCACAGCAGATGACTCACAGGCAACTTCTGATTGGGCAGATGGGCACAGGATACAGGAGAGATAATCTTAGCACGCAGGAAATGCAGAATGAGGTAAGACCAGCTAAAACTGAGGCTTCTGGGCACAGAACCAACAAATACTCTAAAAGTCAGACAATATCCTGGCATAAAGTCTAGGGCTGGCTAAAATTTTTCAGAAGCAGGAACCAATCACCACAATCCGTGCAGAGAGCCTTCCTAATCACATGATAGTATGCAGCTAATCTCTGCACACAAACTGACAGGCAGGAATGCAGCAATAAGCTGCACACAGACACAGACACAGTTCCAGCTACTTGCAAGAGCCAGAACTGGAATCAAGACATAATGTAGTGTCCCAGTCACCTAGTACGGCTGGGACCTGCAGTGACTGGGACCTGCCACCAAGATGATCCACTGCCGTGATTCATAACACTCTGCTGATGCCAGGATCATTGGCCCAGCTGACATTTACCACTACAGCCAAATGGTCAGTCTGCTCATGCATTTATGTGTAAATAGAGAAAAGACACTTGGGCTCATAGATAGTAGAGAAGGAGGGAGTTTAAAGGAGAAGTAGTACATTTGAATGCTGTCAGCTGGTGGTAGTGTAGGTCAAGTGTGCCCTTCAACACTGTATTATTTTGTGACATTATTGTATCTGCTGTCTCTATCTTACTTTGTGGTTGCTTTTGTGTGTCACACTAGTGCCTATTAAATTAATATCCGATTACATCATAGATGCACAGAGATTTACACTGGACAATGGTCACCATCATAGGCTTTGAATGTCTTCCATGTTTTGTAAACAAACAAAATAGAAATGAGATCAGCCTGTTTTGGACATACCTTAATTTTCAGGCAGCAGAAGCTGAGTGTGCCCTACGATGCTCTAGGTGATTTCCTGCTGGGACTAGGCATAGGCTGAGCTTCTGGAGTATTCAAAGGCTAGGGATGTATTTAGAAAAGGTTGATTTAATCGATTTTAATTGATTTAAAATCTATCAAAATCAATTTTGTGTTTCTGAATCTAAATCACACATTTACAAACAGACAACTTTTAAATTTAGTTTTTTAAGCATCAGTGTAATCTATGATTTAGCCCAAGAAAGAAAAGATCGCTGTTGATAGATTTTTAAATAGATTAAAATCGATCTTTAATAAATATACACCTAGGTCTGCAATTCCAGACACCATTCATGTCAAATCAAGGTGCCACAGTCCAGCCGACTTTGTCTCCTGAGTGGCGGCACCAATCATATACTCTTAGTTACAGCAATGAGGAAGATACTGTTAAAAAGATAATGGGTGCTATCTTACATCTTTCATGTGCTAAGCCTCAAGTATGGAGATCATGCTTTAACAATTTAAATAGTGACCAAGTAAATACTTTTTTTTACTACTCTGTGTAGTAATTTGAATTGCTTTTGAGTTATTGAAGTATTGAAATATTTGAAACATTCTGGAAGATTATTATGGGAAAGCTAAAATATCTGAAAAAAAAGTTGATAGACAAAACAATACAAACTAGAAAGTGCTAGGTGGTTGAAAATATGCGGAGGAAAAAGGTGGATAATTGTAATTCACTAATTGAGGAGCAAAGCAAGGTCTACATGGAGCTGTAAAATTAGTACTTCAATTATATTTGATTACAATATAAATTTCTAAAGCACTCGTGTAGTTACAGTTCAAGAACTCACAACCGTTAGATAAACATCTTTATTTTTATAAAAGCATAGGCAGTATCTCAAGTTCCATTTTACTTTATTGTGACTGTAATGTTTTCAAGAAAACAGAATATTTCTGAACTATTATTGTCACAGTCCCCCACAGTATCATTCTGCTAGTATTATTATTATTATTATTATTATTATTATTATTATTATTATTATCCTTTATTTATATGGTGCCACAAGGGTTCCGCAGCACCTTACATAGTACATAAACATAGTGCACAAACATAGTGCACAAACATAGTGCACAAACATAGTACATAAACATAGTACATAAACATAGTACATAAACATAGTACATAAACAGTTGAGCAGAACAAGAAAACAGTGTCATACAGTTTAAGACAGTACAAGACAAGTACTTGGTATATAAACACTGCTGCAACAGAAGCAGGATGGCAAAAGTCACGGGTTAGGTGCTTTTGAGTATAGAGCAGATAGTATAAGTAAAGAAAGGATAAGCACAAGAGGATAGAGGGCCCTGCTCGTGAGAGCTTACATTCTAAAGGGGATGGGCAGACAGACAGGGGTGACACAGATGGGGTAGACAGTGAGCATGAGACAGAGGGTTAGGATGACAGATGGCTGGATTCCTATTTTACAGTATGTGAGGAAGTCATTTGAATTAAGATTTTTGCCACTGACATTCTACTTTACATGACAGTTTTTGTAGGTGTCTGTGGAAAGCCATGGCTGTTATATCAGTTTACGTGAAGTCTAACGGGTGGCTGAAGCCACTTCATGAAGGGCTATTTAGAGAGTTTGGTTAACGTGTGAACCAGCAGTCTCAGGTAAATGTAGAAATTGGTGAAAGTAGTTATTGTAAAGAGATGTTCAGATGTAAAATAATAATAAGTTGTGATCAATTGTGAATTCTATAAGGCACATTTATTGATTTGGAGGGTGATGGGAGACATGCGAGGTTTGCAGGATATTTATTCCATAGTAAATCCGCTGTATGTGTGTGGGGCCTGGATTTGGTGATATGTCACCAGATAATAAAAGCAGAAGGATGGAGAAGTAGATATAGTTGTAGGTGTGTAAAAGTTTTTTATAGTGACACAATGAGGCTGTAATTGTCAATTTTTGATGAAAAGAAAGCTCATTAGTTTTTAGAGGAGGTGAGTGACTCAATAGGGCGGCAGTGTGCCCAGAGAGGTGAGATGCAGGGAGAGTTAGGGATGTTATATCCTTAGAGAAAATACAAAGGAGGGAGTTGATAAAAAGAAATGTGTAGTACATGGTGAGTTTTAGGTTTGTTATTTTTAGACAAATTTTAAAGCAATCGATTTCTTAATCTGAAATTACCTTAGATGTTGGTCAATGTTTGTTCAACTGTTTGATTAACTGTTATGTAATCACACTTTGTGCCTTTAACTCCAGCTGCAAACAGCCCCAGCTGCCCCTAGACTGAATATAAGGAGTGGTATCCCTTGATTAGGACAGGCTACAGCTGACTCAATTGGTTTGCTGATCAAAGGAGATAACTTGCTCTGAGATGGAGCATAAACCAGGCCAGATATATACCATAAACTATGCTTCACTGACCAATACAGACTATACAGGAAAAAAAAAAAAATCTATGCAAGAGAGACAGTCACGTACATTAAATCCACACAAAATTGCAAGCAGGAAGTTAATTGCAGAATATAGGTGCAATAAGCAGGATGGGAAAGTCACGTACATTAAATCCACACACAATTGCAAGCATGAAGTTCTATGCAGAATATAGGTGCAATAAGCAGGATGGGACAGTCACGTACATTAAATCCACACACAATTGCAAGCATGAAGTTCTATGCAGAATATAGGTGCAATAAGCAGGATGGGAAAGTCACGTACATTAAATCAACACGCAATTGCAAGCATGAAGTTCTATGCAGAATATAGGTGCAATAAGCAGGATGGATAGGAAAAGCTAGTACTACACACTTTGTGTCCTCTGTGAAACGCACCATATTACATTTACAATATTTTGATAGGAAGTCTACTCCTTCCTGATGTGGAGAAAGGAGTGGAGCGATGTCATAGGAAGTGGGAACACAATATAATCCATTTAGATTCTTCTGTAAAAATGCAATTCTTTAAACTTTTTGAATCCATCACATGGTTTTTACACCACCAACTGAGCAGGTCTCGATAATGGTTGAAATGTAATGTAATTGTTAATTTCTATCCCCTGGCTGAAGCCTTGACTTTTCTTACATGGCTGTGATGACCATTGAATCCAGGGATAGTGACCAAATTTTTACGATTTACAGAAAAAAGGATGATAGCAAAAACAAATGACAAAGAAGTGAATTAATAACAACAATATCAATCCACAAAAGAAAAAAATATATATATTTTTTGTGTGTATGCATTAGCAACTTATCTGCGCTATTATTGTTTGATGACACTGCCGGCCAGACCACAGTTTATCATCCATGTACTGTATTGCGACACTATAAGTTGTAGCGCAGTGCATTATTCTTATTCATAAATAATTAATCTTGTGACACTGTAAGTGGTAGTGCAGTGTGTTATTCTTATTCATAAATAATTAATCTTGTGACACTGTAAGTGGTAGCGCAGTGTGTTATTCATATTCATACATAATAAATCTTGTGAAACTAATTGGTAGCACAGTGTGTTATTCTTATTCATAAATAATTAATCTTGTGACACTGTAAATGGTAGCACAGTGTGTTATTCTTATTCATAAATAATTAATCTTGTGATACTGTAAGTGGTAGTGCAGTGTGTTATTCTTATTCATAAATAATTAATCTTGTTACACTGTAAATGGTAGCACAGTATGTTGCTCTAATTCATAAATAATTAATCTTTTGACTTGAAGTGGTAACGAGGTGTAATATTCAACTTTTCACTTCTTTCATCAATTGTGAAGAAATTATATCTCTACATGACAACAAGACCACAACAAAGTGCTAAACAACATGTGTTTTATATATATATATATAAGACATAATGACATCACACTAAGTGTTAGCGCAGAGTGTTATTCTTATTCTTAAATAATTAATCTTGTGACACTAAGGGGTAAATTTACTAAGGTGAGAGTTTTTAGAAGTCAGTTTTCAAAGTGATGTTGCCCTTAAAAACCAATCAGATTCTAGCTATTATCTTCTAGAAGGTGCTAGTTAAATGTTAAGTAGGATCTGATAGGTTGCTATGGGCAACATCACTTTTAAAACTCATTGCTAAAAACTCTTACTTTAGTAAATTTATCCCTACGTCTTAGTGCATTGTGTTATTCTTATTCATAAATAATCTTGTGACACTGTAAGTGGTAGCGAAGTCTAATATTCAACTTTTCACTTCTTTCCTCAATTGTGAATAAATTATTACTCTACTTGCCGACAACAAGATGACAACAAAGTGCTAAATACCATGTGTTATATATAAAACATAATGACATCACTGTAAGTGGTACCACAGTGTATTATTCTTATTCATAGAAAATTAATCTTATCACACTAAGTGTTAGCGCAGTGTGTTATTCTTATTCATAAATAATTAATCTTGTGACACTAATTGGTAGAGCAGTGTGTTATTCTTATTCATAAATAATCTTGTGACACTAATTGGTAGCAGAAGTGTGTTATTCTTATTCATAAATAATTAATCTTGTGACACTGTAAGTGGTAGTGCAGTGTGTTATTCTAAATCATAAATAATTAATCTTGTGACACTAATTGGTAAGCACAGTGTGTTATTCTTATTCATAAATAATTAATCTTGTGACACTGTAAGTTGTAGTGCAGTGTGTTATTCTTATTCATAAATAATTAATATTATCACACTATGTGTAGCAGTTAATTTTTTTTATTCATAAATAATTAATCTTGTGACACTGTAAGTGGTAGTGCAGTGTGTTATTCTTATTCATAAATAATTAATCTTGTGACACTGTAAGTGGAAGTGCAGTGTGTTATTCTTATCCATAAATAATTAATCTTGTGACACTGTAAGTGGTAGTGCAGTGTGTTATTCTTATTCATAAATAATTGATCTTGTGACAATATAAATATTAGTGCAGTGTGTTATTCTTATTCATAAATAATTAATTAATCTTGTGATACTGTAAGTGTTAGTGCAGTGTGTTATTCTTATTCAAAAATAATTAATCTTGTGACACTGTAAATGGTAGCACAGTGTGTTGCTCTTACTCATAAATAATTAATCTTGTTATACTGTAAGTGGTAGTGCAGTGTATTATTAATATTCATAAATAATTATTCTTGTGACTTGAAGTGGTAGCACAGTCTAATATTCAACTTTTCACTTCTTTCCTCAAGTGTCAATAAATTATTACTCTACTTGCCGACAACAAGACCAGAACAAAGTGCTAAATAGCATGTGTTATATATAAAACATAATGACATCACTGTAAGTGGTACCATAGTGTATTATTCTTATTCATAGAAAATTAATCTTATCACAAGTAGGGATGTGCAGGCTCAGATAGGTTCGAGTTTGCACGCCGAGTTCTGATTTTTCCCTCCAAAAAATCGGATCTCAGAACGAGGCAAAACATCATCTTGCATGGACAACCATCATCATTACCGTACAAAGTCCAGGAATGATGATGTTTGTCCATGCAAGATGACGTTTTGCCTCTTTCTGAGTTCCGTTTTTTTGGAGGGAAAAATCCGAATTCGGCATGCAAACTCGAACCTATCTGAGCCTGCACATCCCTAATCACAATAAGTGTTAGTGCAGTGTGTTATTCTTATTAATAAATAATTCATCTTGTGACACTAATTTGGAAGCACAGTGTGTTATTCTTATTCATAAATTATCTTGTGACACTTATTGGTAGCACAATGTGTTATTCTTTTTCATAAATAATTAATCTTGTAACACTGTAAGTGGTAGTGCAGTGTGTTATTCTTATTCATAAATAATAAATTTTGTGATACTGTAAGTGGTAGTGCAGTGTGTTATTCTTATTCATAAATAATTATTCTTGTTACACTGTAAGTGGTAGCACAGTGTGTTGCTCTTATTCATAAATAAATAATCTTGTGATACTGTAAGTGTTTGTGCAGTATGATATTCTTATTCATAAATAATTAATCTTTTGACTTGAAGTGGTAGCGCAGTGGAATATTCAACTCTTCTCTTCTTTCATCAATTGTGAAGAAATTATAACTCTACATGCCAACAAGACCACAAGAAAGTGCTAAACAACATGTGTTTTATATATATATATATATATATATATAAAAGACATAATGACATCACACTAATTGTTAGTGCAGAGTGTTATTCTTATTCACAAATAATTAATCTTGTGACACTAAGGGGTAAATTTACAAAGGTGAGAGTTTTTAGAAGTCAGTTTTCAAAGTGATGTTGCCCATAACAACCATTCAGATTCTAGCTATTATCTTCTAGAAGGTGCTAGTTAAATGTTATGTAGGATCTGATAGGTTGCTATGGGCAACAACACTTTTAAAACTCACTTCTAAAAACTCTTACTTTAGTAAATTTATCCCTACGTCTTAGTGCATTGTGTTATTTTTATTCATAAATAATCTAGTGACACTGTAAGTGGTAGCGCAGTCTAATATTCAACTTTTTACTTCTTTCATTAATTGTGAATAAATTATTACTCTACTTGCCGACAACAAGACCACAACAAAGTGCTAAATACCATGTGTTATATGTAAAACATAATGACATCACTGTAAGTGGTACCACAGTGTATTATTCTTATTCATAGAAAATTAATCTTATCACACTAAGTGTTAGCGCAGTGTGTTATTCTTATTCATAAATAATTAATCTTGTGACACTAACTGGTAGATCAGTGTGTTATTCTTATTTATAAATAATCTTGTGACACTAATTGGTAGTACAGTGTGTTATTCTTATTAATAAATAATTAATCTTGTGACACTGTAAGTGGTAGTGCAGTGTGTTATTCTAATTCATAAATAATTAATCTTGTGACACTAATTGGTAAGCGCAGTGTGTTATTCTTATTCATAAATAATTAATCTTGTGACACTGTAAGTGGTAGTGCAGTGTGTTATTCTTATTCATAAATAATTAATATTATCACACTATGTGTAGCAGTTTATTTTTCTTATTCATAAATAATTAATCTTGTGACACTATAACTGGTACTGCAGTGTGTTATTCTTATTCATAAATAATTAATCTTGTGATACTGTAAGTGGTAGTGCAGTGTGTTATTGCTATTCATAAATAATTTATCTTTTGACAATATAAATGGCAGCGCAGTGTGTTAATCTTATTCATAAATAATTAATCTTGTGATACTGTAACTGTTAGTGCAGTGTGTTATTCTTATTCATAAATAATTAATCTTTTGACACTGCAAATGGTAGCACAGTGTGTTGCTCTTATTCATAAATAATTAATCTTGTGATACTGTAAGTGGTAGTGCAGTGTATTATTCAAATTCATAAATAATTAATCTTGTGACTTGAAGTTGTAGTGCAGTCTAATATTCAACTTTTCACTTTTTTCCTCAAGTGTCAATAAATTATTACTCTACTTGCCGACAAAAAGACCACAACAAAGTTCTAAATACCATGTGTTATATAAAAAATATACTGATATCACTGTAAGTGGTACCACAGTGTATTATTCGTATTCATAGAAAATTAATCTTATCACAATAAGTGTTAGTGCAGTGTGTTATTCTTATTCATAAATAATCTTGTGACACTTATTGGTAGCATAGTGTGTTATTCTTTTTCATAAATAATTAATCTTGCAACACTGTAAGTGGTAGTGCAGTGTGTTATTCTTATTCATAAATAATTAATCTTGTGATACTGTAAGTGGTAGTGCAGTGTATTATTCATATTCATAAATAATTAATCTTGTGACTTGAAGTGGTAGCACAGTCTAATATTCAACTTTTCACTTCTTTCCTCAAGTGTGAATAAATTATAACTCTACTTGCCGACAACAAGACCACAACAAAGTGCTAAATAGCATGTGTTATATATAAAACATAATGACATCACTGTAAGTGGTACCACAGTGTGTTATTCTTATTCATAAATAATTAAACTTGTGACACTGTAAGTGGTAGTGCAGTGCGTTATTCTTATTCATAAATAATTAATCTTGTGACAATATAAATGGCAGCACAGTGTGTTAATCTTATTCATAAATAATTAATCTTGTGATACTGTAAGTGTTAGTGCAGTGTGTTATTCTTATTCATAAATAATTAATCTTGTGACACTGTAAGTGGTAGTGCAGTGTGTTATTCTTATTCATAAATAATTAATCTTGTGACACTGTAAGTGGTAGTGCAGTGTGTTATTCTTATTCATAAATAATTAATCTTGTGACCATATAAATGTTAGTGCAGTGTGTTATTCTTATTCATAAATAATCTTGTGATGCTGTAAGTGTTAGTGCAGTGTGTTATTCTTATTCATAAATAATTAATCTTGTGACACTGTAAATGGTAGCACAGTGTGTTGCTCTTATTCATAAATAATTAATCTTGTGATACTGTAAGTGGTAGTGCAGTGTATTATTCATATTCATAAATAATTAATCTTGTGACTTGAAGTGGTAGCGCAGTCTAATATTCAACTTTTCACTTCTTTCCTCAAGTGTGAATAAATTATAACTCTACTTGCCGACAACAAGACCAGAACAAAGTGCTAAATAGCATGTGTTATATATAAAACATAATGACATCACTGTAAGTGGTACCACAGTGTATTATTCTTATTCATAGAAAATTAATCTTATCACAATTAGGGATGTGCAGGCTCGGATAGGTTCGAATTTGCACGCCGAGTTCTGATTTTTCCCTCCAAAAAATCAGAACTCAGAACGAGGGAAAACGTCATCTTGCATGGACAAACATCATCATTCCCGGACAAAGCCCAGGAATGATGATGTTTGTCCATGCAATATGATGTTTTGCCTCGTTCTGAGTTCCATTTTTTTGGAGGGAAAAATCTGAAATCGGCATGCAAACTCAAACCTATCCGAGCCTGCACATCCCTAATCACAATAAGTGTTAGTGCAGTGTGTTATTCTTATTCATAAATAATTCATCTTGTGACACTAATTGGTAGCGCAGTGTGTTATTCCTATTCATAAATAATCTTGTGACACTTATTGGTAGCACAGTGTGTTATTCTTTTTCATAAATAATTAATCTTGTAACACTGTAAGTGGTAGTGCAGTGTGTTATTATTATTCATAAATAATTAAACTTGGGACACTGTAAATGGTAGCACAGTGTGTTATTCTTATTCATAAATAATTAATCTTGTGACCATATAAATGTTAGTGCAGTGTGTTATTCTTATTCATAAATAATTAATCTTGTGATGCTGTAAGTGTTAGTGCAGTGTGTTATTCTTATTCATAAATAATTAATCTTGTGACACTGTAAATGGTAGCACAGTGTGTTGCTCTTATTCATAAATAATTAATCTTGTGATAATGTAAGTGGTAGTGCAGTGTATTATTCATATTCATAAATAATTAATCTTGTGACTTGAAGTGGTAGCGCAGTCTAATATTCAACTTTTCACTTCTTTCCTCAAGTGTGAATAAATTATAACTCTACTTGCCGACAACAAGACCACAACAAAGTGCTAAATAGCATGTGTTATATATAAAACATAATGACATCACTGTAAGTGGTACCACAGTGTATTATTCTTATTCATAGAAAATTAATCTTATCACAATTAGGGATGTGCAGGCTCGGATAGGTTCGCATTTGCACGCCGAGTTCTGATTTTTCCCTCCAAAAAATCAGAACTCAGAACGAGGGAAAACGTCATCTTGCATGGACAAACATCATCATTCCCGGACAAAGCCCAGGAATGATGATGTTTGTCCATGCAAGATGATGTTTTGCCTCGTTCTGAGTTCCATTTTTTTGGAGGGAAAAATCTGAACTCGGCATGCAAACTCAAACCTATCTGAGCCTGCACATCCCTAATCACAATAAGTGTTAGTGTAGTGTGTTATTCTTATTCATAAATAATTCATCTTGTGACACTAATTGGTAGCGCAGTGTGTTATTCTTATTCATAAATAATCTTGTGACACTTATTGGTAGCACAGTGTGTTATTCTTTTTCATAAATAATTAATCTTGTAACACTGTAAGTGATAGTGCAGTGTGTTATTATTATTCATAAATAATTAAACTTGGGACACTGTAAATGGTAGCACAGTGTGTTATTCTTATTCATAAATAATTAATCTTGTGATACTGTAAGTGGTAGTGCAGCGTGTTATTCTTATTCATAAATAATTAATCTTGTTACACTGTAAATGGTATCACAGTGTGTTGCTCTTATTCATAAATAATTAATCTTGTGATACTGTAAGTGGTAGTGCAGTGTGTTATTCTTATTCATAAATAATTAATCTTTTGACTTGAAGTGATAGCGCAGTGTAATGTTCAACTTTTCTCTTCTTTCATCAATTTTGAAGAAATTATAACTCTACATGCCAACAAGACCACAAGAAAGTGCTAAACAACATGTGTTTTATATATATATATATATATATATATATATATATAAAAGACATAATGACATCACACTAAGTGTTAGTGCAGAGTGTTATTCTTATTCATAAATAATTAATCTTGTGACACTAAGGGGTAAATTTACTAAGGTGAGAGTTTTTAGAAGTCAGTTTTCAAAGTGATGTTGCCCATAACAACCATTCAGATTCTAGCTATTATCTTCTAGAAGGTGCTAGTTAAATGTTAAGTAGGATCTGATAGGTTGCTATGGTCAACATCACTTTTAAAACTCACTTCTAAAAACTCTTACTTTAGTAAATTTATCCAAACGTCTTAGTGCATTGTGCTATTATTATTCATAAATAATCTTGTGACACTGTATGTGGTAGTGCAATTTAATATTCAGCTTTTCACTTCTTTCCTCATTTGTGAATAAATTATTACTCTACTTGCCGACAACAAGACCACAACAAAGTGCTAAATAGCATGTGTTATATATAAAAGATAATGACATCACTGTAAGTGGTACCAAAGTGTATTATTCTTATTCATAGAAAATTAAACTTATCACACTAAGTGTTAGCGCAGTGTGTTATTCTTATTCATAAATAATTAATTTTGTGACACTAATTGGTAGAGCAGTGTGTTATTATTATTCATAAATAATCTTGTGACACTAATTGGTAGCAAAGAGTGTTATTCTTATTGATAAATAATAAATCTTGTGACACTGTAAGTGTTAGTGCAGTGTGTTATTCTTATTCATAAATAATTAATATTATCACACTATGTATAACAGTTAATTTTTCTTATTCATAAATAATTAATCTTGTGACAATGTAAGTGGTAGTGCAGTGTGTTATTCTTATTCATAAATAATTAATCTTGTGACACTGTAAGTTGTAGTGCAGTGCGATATTCTTATTCATAAATAATTAATCTTGTGACAATATAAATGTTAGTGCAGTGTGTTATTCTTATTCATAAATAATTAATCTTCTGATACTGTAAGTGTTAGTGCAGTGTGTTATTCTTATTCATAAATAATTAATCTTGTGACACTCTAAATGGTAGCACAGTGTATTGCTCTTATTCATAAATAATTAATCTTGTGATACTGTTAGTGGTAGTGCAGTGTATTATTCATATTCATAAATTTTTAATCTTGTGACTTGAAGTGGTAGCGCAGTCTAATATTCAACTTTTCACTTCTTTCCTCAAGTATGAATAAATGATTACTCTACTTGCCGACAACAAGACCACAACAAAGTGTTAAATACCATGTGTTATATATAAAACATAATGACATCACTGTAAATGGTACCACAGTGTATTACTCTTAATCATAGAAAATTTATCTTATCACAATTAGGGATGTGCAGGCTCGGATAGGTTCGAATTTGCACACCGATTTCTGATTTTTCCCTCCAAAAAAATTGGAACTCAGAACGAAGCAAAACGTCATCTTGCATGGACAAACATCATCATTCCCAGACAAAGTCCAGGAATGATGATGTTTGTCCATGCAGGATGACGTTTTGCCTCGTTCTGAGCTCCGTTTTTTTGGAGGGAAAAATCTGAATTCGGCATGCAAACTCGAACCTATCCGAGATTGCACATCCCTAATCACAATAAGTGTTGGTGCAGTGTGTTATTCTTATTCATAAATAATTAATCTTGTGACACTAATTGGTAGCGCAGTGTGTTATTCTTATTCATAAATAATCTTGTGACACTTATTGGTAGCACAGTGTGTTATTCTTATTCATAAATAATTAATCTTGTGACACTGTAAGTAGTAGTGCAGTGTGTTATTCTTATTCATAATTAATTAATCTTATCACACTATGTGTAGCATTTAATTTTTCTTATTCATAAATAATTAATCTTGTGACACTGTAAGAGGTAGTGCAGTGTGTTATTCTTATTCATAAATAATTAAACTTGTGACACTCTAAGTGGCAGCACAGTGTGTTATTCTTATTCATAAATAATTAATCTTGTGTCACTGTAAGTGGTAGCGCAGTGTGTTATTCTTATTCATAAATAATTAATCTTGTGACACTGTAAATGGTAGCACAGTGTGTTATTCTTATTCATAAATAATTAATCTTGTGACACTGTAAATGGTAGCACTTTGTGTTGCTCTTATTCATATATAATTAATCTTGTGATACTGTAAGTGGTATTGCAGTGTATTATTCTTATTCATAAATAATTAGTCTAGTGACTTGAAGTGGTAGTGCAGTCTAATATTCAACTTTTCACTTCTTTCCTCAAGTGTCAATAAATTATTACTCTACTTGCCCACAACAAGATCACAACAAAGTGCTAAATACCATGTGTTATAAATAAAAGATAATGACATCACTGTAAGTGGTACCACAGTGTATTATTCTTATTCATTGAAAATTAATCTTATCACTATAAGTGTTAGTGCAGTGCGTTAGTCTTATTCATAAATAATTAATCTTTTCACACTATGTGTAGCAGTTAATTTTTCTTATTTATAAATATTTAATCTTTTGACACTGTAAGTGGTAGTGTAGTGTGTTTTTCTTATTCATAAATAATTAAACTTGTGACACTCTAAGTGGTAGCACAGTGTGTTATTCTTATTCATAAATAATTAATCTTGTGTCACTGTAAGTGGTAGCGCAGTGTGTTATTCTTATTCATAAATAATTAATCTTGTGACACTGTAAATGGTAGCACAGTGTGATATTCTTATTCATAAATAATTAATCTTGTGACACTGTAATTGGTAGCAGAGTGAGCTGCCCTTATTCATAAATAATTAATCTTGTGACTCTAAATGGTAAGCGCAGTGTGTTATTCCTATTCATAAATAATTAATCTTGTGACACTAATTGGAAGAGCTGTGTGTTATTCTTATTCATAAATAATCTTGTGACACTAATTGGTAGCACAGTGTGTTATTCTTATTCATAAATAATTAATCTTGTAACACTAATTGGTAGGGCAGTGTGTTATTCTTATTCATAAATAATCTTGTGACACTAATTGGTTGCACAGTGTGTTGTTATTTTTCATAAATAATTAATCTTTCTGACACTGTAAGTGGTAGTGCAGTGTGTTATTCTTATTCAAAAATAATTAATCTTGTGACACTAATTGGTAGAGCAGTGTGTAATTCTTATTCATAAATAATCTTGTGACACTTATTGGTAGCACAGTGTGTTATTCTTTTTCATAAATAATTAATCTTGTAACACTGTAAGTGGTAGTGCAGTGTGTTATTCTTATTCATAAATAATTAATATTTTGACTTGAAGTGGTAGCGCAGTGTAATATTCAACTTTTCACTTCTTTCATCAATTGTGAAGAAATTATAACTCTACATGCCAACAAGACCACAACAAAGTGCTAAACAACATGTGTTATATATATATATATATATATATATATATATATACACATATACACATTCAGGTCCATAAATATTGGGACATTGACAGAATTTTCAGATTTTGGCCTCTATTCACCACCACAATGGTTTTGAAATGAAACAAAAAAGATTTTCTTTAACTGCAGACTTTCAGATTTAATTTGAGGGTAATTACATCCAAATCGGGTGAATGGTGTAGGAATTACAACAGTTTCAATATGTGCCTCCCACTTTTTAAGGGGCCAAAAGTAATGGGACTATCAACTCAAAAGCTATTTCATTTACAGGTGTGGGCTATTCTCTCGTTATTTCATTATCAATTAAGCAGGTAAAAGGTCTGGAGTTGATTCTAGGTGTGACATTTGCATTTGGAATCAGTTGCTGTCAACTCTCAATATGAGATCCAAAGAGCTGTCACTATCAGTGAAGCAAGCCATCATTAGGCTGAAAAATCAAAACAAACCCATCAGAGAGATCGCAAAAACATTAGGTGTGGCCAAATCAACTGTTTGGAACATTCTTAAAAAGAAAGACCACACCGGAGAGCTCAGCAACACCAAAAGACCCGGAAGACCACGGAAAACAACTGTGGTGGATGACAAAATAATTATTTCCCTGGTGAAGAAAAACCTCTTCACAATAGTTGGCCAAATCAAGAACACTCTCCAGGAGGTATATGTATGTGTGTCAAAGTCAACAATCAAGAGAAGACTTCACAAGAGTGAATATAGAGGGTTCACCACAAGATGCAAACCATTGGTGAGCCACAAAAACAGGAAGACCAGATTGCCAAACAACATCTAAAAAAGCCATTACAGTTCTGGAACAACATCCTATTGACAGATGAGACAAAGATCAACTTGTTCCAGAGTGATGGGAAGAGAAGAGAAGGAAAGGAGCTGCTCATGATCCAAAACATACCACCTCATCAGTGAAGCATGGTGGTGGTAGTGTCATGGCGTGGGCATGTATGGCTGCCAATGGAACTGGTTCCCTTGTATTTATTGATGATGTGACTGCTGACAAAAGCAGCAGAATGAATTCTGAAGTGTTTCGGGCAATATTATATGCTCATATTCAGTCAAATGCTTCAGAACTCATTGGACAGTGCTTCACAATGCAGATGGACAATGACCCGAAGCATACTGCAAAAGCAACCAAAGAGTTTTTTAAGGCTAAAAAGTGGAAAGTTATGCAATGGCCAAGTTAATCCCCTGACCTGAATCCGATTGAGCATGCACTTCACTTGATGAAGACAACACTGAAGGGAAAATGCCCCAAGAACAAGCAGGAACTGATGACATTTGCAATAGAGGCCTGGCAGAGCATCACCAGGAATGAAACCCAGCATCTGGTAATGTCTATGCATTCTAGACTTCAGGCTGTAATTGCCTGCAAAGGATTTGCAACAAAGTATTAAAAAGTGAAAGTTAGATTTAGGATTGTTTAGTTTGTCCCATTACTTTTGGCCCCTTAAAAAGTGGGAGGCACATATAGAAACCATTGTAATTCCTACACCGTTCAGCTGATTTGGATGTAATTACCCTCAAATTAAATCTGAAAGTCTGTAGTTAAATCATATCTTGTTTGTTTCATTTCAAAGCCATTGTGGTGGTGAATAGAGGACAAAATATGAAAATTCTGTCAATGTCCCAATATTTATGGACCTGACTGTATATATATATATATATATATATATATATATATATATATAAAAGACATAATGACATCACACTAAGTGTTAGTGCAGAGTGTTATTCTTATTCATACATAATTAATCTTGTGACTTGAAGTGGTAGCGCAGTCTAATATTCAACGTTTCACTTCTTTCCTCAAGTGTGAATAAATTATTACTCTACTTGCCGACAACAAGACCACAACAAAGTGCTAAATACCATGTGTTATATATAAAACATAATGACATCACTGTAAGTGGTACCACAGTGTATTATTCTTATTCATAGAAAATTAATCTTATCACAATTAGGGATGTGCAGGCTCGGATAGGTACGAATTTGCACGCCGAGTTCTGATTTTTCCCTCCAAGAATCGGAACTCAGAACGAGTCAAAACGTCATCTTGCATGGACAAACATCATCATTCCCGGACAAAGTCCAGGAATAATGATGTTTGTCCATGCAAATTGACGTTTTGCCTCAATCTGAGTTCCATTTTTTTGGAGGGAAAAAATCCGAACTCGGCATTCAAACTCGAACCTATCCGAGCCTGAACATCCCTAATCACATTAAGTGTTAGTGCAGTGTGTTATTCTTATTCATAAATAATTAATCTTGTGACACTAATAGGTAGCTCAGTGTGTTATTCTTATTCATAAATAATCTTGTGACACTAATTGGTAGCACAGTGTGTTTTTCGTATTCATAAATAATTAATCTTGTGACACTGTAAGTGGTAGTTCACTGTGTTATTCTTATTCATAAATAATTAATCTTGTGACAATGTAAATGGTAGCACAGTGTGTTATTCTTATGCATAAATAATTAATCTTGTGATACTGTAAGTGGTAGTGCAGTGTGTTATTCTTATTCATAAATAATTAATCTTGTGACACTGTAAATGGTAGCACAGTGTGTTGCTCTTATTCATAAATAATTAATTTTGTGACACTAATTGGTAGAGCAGTGTGTTATTATTATTCATAAATAATCTTGTGACACTAATTGGTAGCAAAGAGTGTTATTCTTATTGATAAATAATAAATCTTGTGACACTGTAAGTGTTAGTGCAGTGTGTTATTCTTATTCATAAATAATTAATATTATCACACTATGTATAACAGTTAATTTTTCTTATTCATAAATAATTAATCTTGTGACAATGTAAGTGGTAGTGCAGTGTGTTATTCTTATTCATAAATAATTAATCTTGTGACACTGTAAGTTGTAGTGCAGTGCGATATTCTTATTCATAAATAATTAATCTTGTGACAATATAAATGTTAGTGCAGTGTGTTATTCTTATTCATAAATAATTAATCTTCTGATACTGTAAGTGTTAGTGCAGTGTGTTATTCTTATTCATAAATAATTAATCTTGTGACACTCTAAATGGTAGCACAGTGTATTGCTCTTATTCATAAATAATTAATCTTGTGATACTGTTAGTGGTAGTGCAGTGTATTATTCATATTCATAAATTTTTAATCTTGTGACTTGAAGTGGTAGCGCAGTCTAATATTCAACTTTTCACTTCTTTCCTCAAGTATGAATAAATGATTACTCTACTTGCCGACAACAAGACCACAACAAAGTGTTAAATACCATGTGTTATATATAAAACATAATGACATCACTGTAAATGGTACCACAGTGTATTACTCTTAATCATAGAAAATGTATCTTATCACAATTAGGGATGTGCAGGCTCGGATAGGTTCGAATTTGCACACCGATTTCTGATTTTTCCCTCCAAAAAAATTGGAACTCAGAACGAAGCAAAACGTCATCTTGCATGGACAAACATCATCATTCCCAGACAAAGTCCAGGAATGATGATGTTTGTCCATGCAGGATGACGTTTTGCCTCGTTCTGAGCTCCGTTTTTTTGGAGGGAAAAATCTGAATTCGGCATGCAAACTCGAACCTATCCGAGATTGCACATCCCTAATCACAATAAGTGTTGGTGCAGTGTGTTATTCTTATTCATAAATAATTAATCTTGTGACACTAATTGGTAGCGCAGTGTGTTATTCTTATTCATAAATAATCTTGTGACACTTATTGGTAGCACAGTGTGTTATTCTTATTCATAAATAATTAATCTTGTGACAATGTAAATGGTAGCACAGTGTGTTATTCTTATGCATAAATAATTAATCTTGTGATACTGTAAGTGGTAGTGCAGTGTGTTATTCTTATTCATAAATAATTAATCTTGTGACACTGTAAATGGTAGCACAGTGTGTTGCTCTTATTCATAAATAATTAATTTTGTGACACTAATTGGTAGAGCAGTGTGTTATTATTATTCATAAATAATCTTGTGACACTAATTGGTAGCAAAGAGTGTTATTCTTATTGATAAATAATAAATCTTGTGACACTGTAAGTGTTAGTGCAGTGTGTTATTCTTATTCATAAATAATTAATATTATCACACTATGTATAACAGTTAATTTTTCTTATTCATAAATAATTAATCTTGTGACAATGTAAGTGGTAGTGCAGTGTGTTATTCTTATTCATAAATAATTAATCTTGTGACACTGTAAGTTGTAGTGCAGTGCGATATTCTTATTCATAAATAATTAATCTTGTGACAATATAAATGTTAGTGCAGTGTGTTATTCTTATTCATAAATAATTAATCTTCTGATACTGTAAGTGTTAGTGCAGTGTGTTATTCTTATTCATAAATAATTAATCTTGTGACACTCTAAATGGTAGCACAGTGTATTGCTCTTATTCATAAATAATTAATCTTGTGATACTGTTAGTGGTAGTGCAGTGTATTATTCATATTCATAAATTTTTAATCTTGTGACTTGAAGTGGTAGCGCAGTCTAATATTCAACTTTTCACTTCTTTCCTCAAGTATGAATAAATGATTACTCTACTTGCCGACAACAAGACCACAACAAAGTGTTAAATACCATGTGTTATATATAAAACATAATGACATCACTGTAAATGGTACCACAGTGTATTACTCTTAATCATAGAAAATTTATCTTATCACAATTAGGGATGTGCAGGCTCGGATAGGTTCGAATTTGCACACCGATTTCTGATTTTTCCCTCCAAAAAAATTGGAACTCAGAACGAAGCAAAATGTCATCTTGCATGGACAAACATCATCATTCCCAGACAAAGTCCAGGAATGATGATGTTTGTCCATGCAGGATGACGTTTTGCCTCGTTCTGAGCTCCGTTTTTTTGGAGGGAAAAATCTGAATTCGGCATGCAAACTCGAACCTATCCGAGATTGCACATCCCTAATCACAATAAGTGTTGGTGCAGTGTGTTATTCTTATTCATAAATAATTAATCTTGTGACACTAATTGGTAGCGCAGTGTGTTATTCTTATTCATAAATAATCTTGTGACACTTATTGGTAGCACAGTGTGTTATTCTTATTCATAAATAATTAATCTTGTGACACTGTAAGTAGTAGTGCAGTGTGTTATTCTTATTCATAATTAATTAATCTTATCACACTATGTGTAGCATTTAATTTTTCTTATTCATAAATAATTAATCTTGTGACACTGTAAGAGGTAGTGCAGTGTGTTATTCTTATTCATAAATAATTAAACTTGTGACACTCTAAGTGGCAGCACAGTGTGTTATTCTTATTCATAAATAATTAATCTTGTGTCACTGTAAGTGGTAGCGCAGTGTGTTATTCTTATTCATAAATAATTAATCTTGTGACACTGTAAATGGTAGCACAGTGTGTTATTCTTATTCATAAATAATTAATCTTGTGACACTGTAAATGGTAGCACTTTGTGTTGCTCTTATTCATATATAATTAATCTTGTGATACTGTAAGTGGTATTGCAGTGTATTATTCTTATTCATAAATAATTAGTCTAGTGACTTGAAGTGGTAGTGCAGTCTAATATTCAACTTTTCACTTCTTTCCTCAAGTGTCAATAAATTATTACTCTACTTGCCCACAACAAGATCACAACAAAGTGCTAAATACCATGTGTTATAAATAAAAGATAATGACATCACTGTAAGTGGTACCACAGTGTATTATTCTTATTCATTGAAAATTAATCTTATCACTATAAGTGTTAGTGCAGTGCGTTAGTCTTATTCATAAATAATTAATCTTTTCACACTATGTGTAGCAGTTAATTTTTCTTATTTATAAATATTTAATCTTTTGACACTGTAAGTGGTAGTGTAGTGTGTTTTTCTTATTCATAAATAATTAAACTTGTGACACTCTAAGTGGTAGCACAGTGTGTTATTCTTATTCATAAATAATTAATCTTGTGTCACTGTAAGTGGTAGCGCAGTGTGTTATTCTTATTCATAAATAATTAATCTTGTGACACTGTAAATGGTAGCACAGTGTGATATTCTTATTCATAAATAATTAATCTTGTGACACTGTAATTGGTAGCAGAGTGAGCTGCCCTTATTCATAAATAATTAATCTTGTGACTCTAAATGGTAAGCGCAGTGTGTTATTCCTATTCATAAATAATTAATCTTGTGACACTAATTGGAAGAGCTGTGTGTTATTCTTATTCATAAATAATCTTGTGACACTAATTGGTAGCACAGTGTGTTATTCTTATTCATAAATAATTAATCTTGTAACACTAATTGGTAGGGCAGTGTGTTATTCTTATTCATAAATAATCTTGTGACACTAATTGGTTGCACAGTGTGTTGTTATTTTTCATAAATAATTAATCTTTCTGACACTGTAAGTGGTAGTGCAGTGTGTTATTCTTATTCAAAAATAATTAATCTTGTGACACTAATTGGTAGAGCAGTGTGTAATTCTTATTCATAAATAATCTTGTGACACTTATTGGTAGCACAGTGTGTTATTCTTTTTCATAAATAATTAATCTTGTAACACTGTAAGTGGTAGTGCAGTGTGTTATTCTTATTCATAAATAATTAATATTTTGACTTGAAGTGGTAGCGCAGTGTAATATTCAACTTTTCACTTCTTTCATCAATTGTGAAGAAATTATAACTCTACATGCCAACAAGACCACAACAAAGTGCTAAACAACATGTGTTATATATATATATATATATATATATATATATATATATACACATATACACATTCAGGTCCATAAATATTGGGACATTGACAGAATTTTCAGATTTTGGCCTCTATTCACCACCACAATGGTTTTGAAATGAAACAAAAAAGATTTTCTTTAACTGCAGACTTTCAGATTTAATTTGAGGGTAATTACATCCAAATCGGGTGAATGGTGTAGGAATTACAACAGTTTCAATATGTGCCTCCCACTTTTTAAGGGGCCAAAAGTAATGGGACTATCAACTCAAAAGCTATTTCATTTACAGGTGTGGGCTATTCTCTCGTTATTTCATTATCAATTAAGCAGGTAAAAGGTCTGGAGTTGATTCTAGGTGTGACATTTGCATTTGGAATCAGTTGCTGTCAACTCTCAATATGAGATCCAAAGAGCTGTCACTATCAGTGAAGCAAGCCATCATTAGGCTGAAAAATCAAAACAAACCCATCAGAGAGATCGCAAAAACATTAGGTGTGGCCAAATCAACTGTTTGGAACATTCTTAAAAAGAAAGACCACACCGGAGAGCTCAGCAACACCAAAAGACCCGGAAGACCACGGAAAACAACTGTGGTGGATGACAAAATAATTATTTCCCTGGTGAAGAAAAACCTCTTCACAATAGTTGGCCAAATCAAGAACACTCTCCAGGAGGTATATGTATGTGTGTCAAAGTCAACAATCAAGAGAAGACTTCACAAGAGTGAATATAGAGGGTTCACCACAAGATGCAAACCATTGGTGAGCCACAAAAACAGGAAGACCAGATTGCCAAACAACATCTAAAAAAGCCATTACAGTTCTGGAACAACATCCTATTGACAGATGAGACAAAGATCAACTTGTTCCAGAGTGATGGGAAGAGAAGAGAAGGAAAGGAGCTGCTCATGATCCAAAACATACCACCTCATCAGTGAAGCATGGTGGTGGTAGTGTCATGGCGTGGGCATGTATGGCTGCCAATGGAACTGGTTCCCTTGTATTTATTGATGATGTGACTGCTGACAAAAGCAGCAGAATGAATTCTGAAGTGTTTCGGGCAATATTATATGCTCATATTCAGTCAAATGCTTCAGAACTCATTGGACAGTGCTTCACAATGCAGATGGACAATGACCCGAAGCATACTGCAAAAGCAACCAAAGAGTTTTTTAAGGCTAAAAAGTGGAAAGTTATGCAATGGCCAAGTTAATCCCCTGACCTGAATCCGATTGAGCATGCACTTCACTTGATGAAGACAACACTGAAGGGAAAATGCCCCAAGAACAAGCAGGAACTGATGACATTTGCAATAGAGGCCTGGCAGAGCATCACCAGGAATGAAACCCAGCATCTGGTAATGTCTATGCATTCTAGACTTCAGGCTGTAATTGCCTGCAAAGGATTTGCAACAAAGTATTAAAAAGTGAAAGTTAGATTTAGGATTGTTTAGTTTGTCCCATTACTTTTGGCCCCTTAAAAAGTGGGAGGCACATATAGAAACCATTGTAATTCCTACACCGTTCAGCTGATTTGGATGTAATTACCCTCAAATTAAATCTGAAAGTCTGTAGTTAAATCATATCTTGTTTGTTTCATTTCAAAGCCATTGTGGTGGTGAATAGAGGACAAAATATGAAAATTCTGTCAATGTCCCAATATTTATGGACCTGACTGTATATATATATATATATATATATATATATATATATAAAAGACATAATGACATCACACTAAGTGTTAGTGCAGAGTGTTATTCTTATTCATACATAATTAATCTTGTGACTTGAAGTGGTAGCGCAGTCTAATATTCAACGTTTCACTTCTTTCCTCAAGTGTGAATAAATTATTACTCTACTTGCCGACAACAAGACCACAACAAAGTGCTAAATACCATGTGTTATATATAAAACATAATGACATCACTGTAAGTGGTACCACAGTGTATTATTCTTATTCATAGAAAATTAATCTTATCACAATTAGGGATGTGCAGGCTCGGATAGGTACGAATTTGCACGCCGAGTTCTGATTTTTCCCTCCAAGAATCGGAACTCAGAACGAGTCAAAACGTCATCTTGCATGGACAAACATCATCATTCCCGGACAAAGTCCAGGAATAATGATGTTTGTCCATGCAAATTGACGTTTTGCCTCAATCTGAGTTCCATTTTTTTGGAGGGAAAAAATCCGAACTCGGCATTCAAACTCGAACCTATCCGAGCCTGAACATCCCTAATCACATTAAGTGTTAGTGCAGTGTGTTATTCTTATTCATAAATAATTAATCTTGTGACACTAATAGGTAGCTCAGTGTGTTATTCTTATTCATAAATAATCTTGTGACACTAATTGGTAGCACAGTGTGTTTTTCGTATTCATAAATAATTAATCTTGTGACACTGTAAGTGGTAGTTCACTGTGTTATTCTTATTCATAAATAATTAATCTTGTGACAATGTAAATGGTAGCACAGTGTGTTATTCTTATGCATAAATAATTAATCTTGTGATACTGTAAGTGGTAGTGCAGTGTGTTATTCTTATTCATAAATAATTAATCTTGTGACACTGTAAATGGTAGCACAGTGTGTTGCTCTTATTCATAAATAATTAATTTTGTGATACAGTAAGTGGTAGTGCAGTGTGTTATTCTTATTCATAAATAATTAATCTATTGACTTGAAGTGGTAGCGCAGTGTAATATTCAACTTTTCACTTCTTTCATCAATTGTGAAGAAATTATAACTCTACATGCCAACAAGACCACAACAAAGTGCTAAACAACATGTGTTTTATATATATAAGACATAATGACATCACACTAAGTGTTAGTGCAGTGTGTTATTCTTGTTCATAAATAATTAATCTTATGACACTAAGGGGTAAATTTACTAAGGTGAGAGTTTTTAGTAGTCAGTTTTCAAAGTGATGTTGCCCATCGCAACCAATCATATTCTAGATATTATCTTCTAGAAGGTGCTAGTTAAATGTTAAGTACTGTATTAAGTCTAAGAAGTCGCTGGGACATCCAGGAAGAAATAGCAGAGAGACAGTTGGAGATACGAGTGAGGAGAGAGGGGGTGAGGTCAGGGAAGGAAAGGTGGATCTGAGTATCATCAGCATAAAGATGATAATGGAGGTCAAAAGAGCTGATGAGTTCACCTAGAGAGGACATATAGAGGGAGAATAGTAGAGATCCAAGAACAGAACCTTGGGGAACACCTACTGTAAGAGGCTGTGGTGGGGAAGAGGAGTCATGAGAAGAGACAGAGAAGGACTGGCCTGAGAGGTAGGATGACAGCCAGGAGAGAGCAGTGTCATGTAAACCAAGGGAGTGAAGGATTTGCAGCAGGAGAGGGTGGTCAACAGTGTCAAAGGCAGCAGAGAGGTCAAGGAGAATAAGCAGAGAGTAGTGGCCCTTGGATTTGGCAGCAAGGAGGTCATTGCTGACTTTTGTGAGGGCAGTTTCTGTGGAGTGGAGAGAACGGCAGCCAGACTGAAAAGGATCAGGTAGTGAGTGGGAGGAAAGAAAGGTGGTAAGGCATTTGTAAACAACACGCTCAAGGAGCTTGGAGGCAAAAGGGAGGAGAGAGATGGGACGGTAGTTGGAGAGAGTGTTGCGATCAAGGGTAGGTTTTTTAAGAATGGGGGAGACTATCGCATGTTTGAATGCAGAAGGGATAGTGCCAGATGAGAGGGAGAGATTAAGGAGGTGGGCAAGATGGGAACAGGCACAAGGAGAGAGGTAGCGGAGCAGACGTGAAGGGATAGGGTCAAGGGGGGAGTAGAAAGGGGGGAGGACCAGATGAGAGCCATGACTTCCTCTCCAGATACAGGGGAGAAGGATGTCAGAGTCGGTGAAATGAATGGAGATGGATGATCAGGGAAAGAAGGTGTAGAGCAGGGAGACTGGTGGGATGTGAAGTCCTGAAGTATGGAATCGATTTTGGATGTAAACTAGGTAGCAATGTCAATGACAGTGAGTGAGGAGGGGAGGTGGGGAGGGGGTGGACAGAGGAGGGAGTTGAAGGTGGTGAAGAGATGCTGGGCATTTGAAGACTGGGTGGAAATGAGGTTCTTGAAATAGGACTGTTTAGAGAGGGAAAGGGCAACACTGTAGGCTGAGAGCATAAATTTGAAGTGGAGAAAATCTGCCTTAGAGCATGATCTTCTCCACTGTTGCTCGGCGGTTCTTGAACACTTTTGCAGATATCTGGTGCATTTGGAATGCCAGGGTTGTAGTGTGGATCTTCGAGGGTGAGTAGTGATTGCCAGTGCAACAGAGTTCAGAGCAGAAGTAAGGGAGGCATTGTATAGGGAAGCAGCTTGTTCAGGGCAGGAGAGAGAGAGGATAGGGGAGAGAAGCGAGTCAAGCAGGGAAGATAAAGAAACGGCATTGGTAGCCTCATTGTTGCGCTTAGTGATGGTGGCCTTTAGATGTGACCACCCACAGCTATAGCGAGCAGCCAGGAAGATGGTCGCGATGGTCAAGACCATCATGACCATCGGGCTTGCAACGAGACCCTTGTGGTATGGTCTCGTTGCCGCAAGCCCCAGAGAGATTTTGGCTCTCACAGAGCCGATATCTCTC
Organism: Taudactylus pleione; assembly: GCA_031769625.1. Taxonomy (NCBI): domain Eukaryota; kingdom Metazoa; phylum Chordata; class Amphibia; order Anura; family Myobatrachidae; genus Taudactylus; species Taudactylus pleione. The sequence goes on from JAUIMM010000135.1 coordinate 5,081,421, forward strand.
CCACTGACATCACTCGTGATGTCAGTGGAGCCGGCCCCAGATGGAGGCATTCACATGGTAACCCACAGCTATGCGAGCGTTCAAGAGGCCACTCCAATTTTAGGTAGCCGGACCCTGATTCAGAGCGAGCGCTCTGGTCAGAGCGTCCAGCTCTGAATCAGGCCCAGAGTCCAGTGATTATTGTCCAGGTTAACTGAGAGCAGTTGCTTGTAGAGAAGAGATTGTGAATTTACATATCTTGTTTATTGTTTGTCCAGATGTTCAGGTTTTTGGGATGGGTTGAGTTTAGAGTGGTCTCCTTCTGTTTGACTTCGGTTTAACGCCGGTGTAATGCCAAAATATGGTTAAAGTACACTTGTAAAATTATGCACTTATTAATATTATGCACCATCAGCCACAGCCTGCAGCCTCCCAATGAAAGGTAAATAGGGAATACTGACATGTGTATGCAATGATTGCAATCAACCCCTAATACCCTCCCACTAAAATGGAAAGTAATAAAATTCCTAACACAATCAAACAATGAATACCACAAAGCTAAGAGGAACTTGGTCTAGTTAGCAATACACTGTGCAGATAGTTTAGAAAGAGACATACTGCAGCAGTGATAGAATTTAGATATACTTCCAGCAATGTTTGGTTTTTGATATACCTAGTAATCAGTAGATGAATGCAAACATCAGAATTTACTTCCAGCAATGTTTGGTTTTAGATATACCTAGTAATCAGAAGATTAATGCAAACATCAGAATATACTTCCAGCAATGTTTGGCAATCATAAAAGCTCAACCGGCTCAACCCCATACCGGATCTCAGTTACATCTTGGGGCTCAACCCCATACCGAATCTCAGTCACATCTTGGGGCTCAACCCCATATTGGATCTCAGTCAGATCTCGAGGCTCAACCTCATACCGGATCTCAAGCACATCTTGGGGCTCAACCCCATACCAGATCTCAGTTACATCTTGGGGCTCAACCCCATACCGAATCTCAGTCACATCTTGGGGCTCAACCCCATATCGGATCTCAGTCACATCTTGATGGTCAACCTCATACCGGATCTCAGGCACATCTTTGGGCTCAACCCCATACCAGATCTCAGTTACATCTTGGGGCTCAACCCCATACCGAATCTCAGTCACATCTTGGGGCTCAACCCCATATCGGATCTCAGTCACATCTCGAGGCTCAACCTCATACCGGATCTCAGCCACATCTTGGGGCTCAACCTCATACCGAACTTTGGACACATCTCGGGGCTCAACCCCACACTTGCCCATTGTGTACTATGAACTTTGAACTGTTTGGACTTTAGTTTTTCATGGGGCTCACCCCCGCACCTGCCTGTCGTGACATTATGAACTTTGTCTTGTTTGGACTTGTTTGAATATTTTGTACTTTGCAAAACAGTTTTTGTCCTTGAATAAATCCTGTTGACCTTTAACATTTCATGCCAGTGCTATTTCATGAGACGTTCATTCCTTAAACCAGCTCAGTTTGTACTGCCTGTTAAGCCGGTCTCTTCTCAGCTATCGGGATGGCCAGGCACCATCCTGTGAAGCCGCATGGAGGGGGATTCCTGCTGCCGCTGCCGTCAACTCCGAAGTCTGTGCCCTCTGTGCGCATACATAGCCACATTTCCCTATAGGGAACAGCAGCATAGGGATATCCTCATGAAGTCAGCATAAGCTAAGTCACGCTTCTGATTTGATACATTAACTATATGCCTTTTTCTTCACTCTTAGCACACTGCTGTTACCGAGTCTCTGATGAGAAGCAGCCTTTATATGTGTTTGAATTAGCTATATTCCTGCATAATATCTCAGATATATAGTATGGTGATGCGTGTGTGTGTATATATACCTTTAACTCTATGTTTAAGAATTGGCACTGCTATTGCCTAGATTACTAATAAATATCACAACACAAGTGTTGTTTTGGCAATATACCGATCACATATTATGTTGTACTAAGAGAGTTTTTTTCTCCAATCAGCTATTTTTTGGACATTTTTGAGATTTTCAATGTCCTATGATAGAATGGGTGATTTCTTATATGTGCAACACAGATGTGTTAATTGGCATGTATTTTTTGCTCAATAATGTATCAAAGGCAGGGGATTACTACCAATGGTATAGGAGACTGTTTTTCAATCAATATCCAAAAGATTGACTTGAAATAGCTACAGTCCTATGTTCAGGACATATTTAAGACATTTAGTGTCATATGATTGAATAGGTGACTCCTTATATGTGCAACACACATGTGTTAATTAATATGTATTTTCTGTTCAATAATATATCAATGGCAGGAGATTACTACCAATGATATGGGAGACTGTTTTTCAATTAATATCCAGAAGATTGATTTGACATAGCTACAGTCCTATGTTCAGATGGACCACAATCTCTGACATATATGGTTAATGCATTTGATTTATATGTATATTTTTTTGCTGACTAATTGATTCATGACAGATGATTATCACTAATTCTAGCTTTATCCTTGCTGCTTTTTGTGTGGTGTTATATTCATCAGACACATTATTGCTATTATGCTTGTGGTCAATTAAATCGCACAGAGAGATCACTTTATAAACAATATGATGCCAAACAGTGTAATTGATTTTATAAAGGTTATTTTTTCCCTTAATTGTAAGGGTTGAATATGTGTTTTGTGTATGTCTGTATGTAAAGTTTGTCTTTGTTTAGAAGTAATTTAATAAAAGTTAAATTTTAAAATATCATTAATCATATAAAGCAGTGCCCCCAAAAAGAAGTCTTCTTTTTCTCTATTAGTTTATAGTTACTCTTCTCAGGAGTCCCAAGTGTCTGTAGCCGTGACACTATCAAATTACAAAAGACGTGAAAACACATATGGGCGATAATTGCGCATGACGAAATTAACGAAAAGTACAGCACATTTTGGGGAAATCAGTCTGTACCCCATAAAAAGCCTGATTGATATAAGAAATCAATATAGATATAAGATATCAATATTAAATTGTGTGAAATGGCTGTTAAATGCATATTTGCATAAGTGTGGAAAATTGCTAAAGAGCAATATTGTTTTGGAGAAAATAATTGCTGTAGTTAAATTGGGGGTACATTAAAATGGGTGCTAGTAGATTTTTGTGTCTATAAAGTGCACTTTTAAAAAAGTTAAAATGCACCTGTTGCAGCCACCAGCAATCCTAAAAATCCTAAAAACACTTGTCCCATCCATACAGCCCCCCAAAGACCTGACCAAATACTTTAAATCCATTTTCCACAATTTTCTATTTTTTTGCCCAAAAATTGTCATGTCATTATTGGACAAATTAAGCTAATTAAAAAAATATTTTTTGCTTAATTAGTCAATAGGGGAAGTGTCCAAGGGGTTCTGAATCAAGTTCCCACATTTTTAGACAAAGATAGAGATTTTGCTAAACTTTTCACCTGCTCTGAGAAGGTAAAAACATTTTGCAGGTTTTTGTCAATAGAGTTTTCGCACATGCAAAAAGTTCCAGCTGTTGCAATATCTTAACAATTTTGAGCAAAATGTGTGACCAAGTTGCCCAGACCTGGCGCACTGAAATGAGCTTTTTGAATCCACAGTGTGAAAGGACATATCTGTGAACAAGCATTTTAAAGCTGTTGGTAAACAGTTGACAGATCTATTTAACTCACCAAGCAGATGTCGGGCCTACATTGAGCTTCAATTGTCAGAGCTCCTGCAATTATGGACTGCAAAAAAATAATAATACATAAACATATATAATTTAAATCATGCATTACGTACAAACATTGCAGGGGAGTTGTATCAAACCTTCTAAAGAGATGGAGACATTTCCCATAGCAACTAATCAGCTTCTACCTATCAGTTTATAAAATGAGCTAGATAAATGATAGCTAGAAGTTAATCAGTTGCTATGGACAACTTCTCCACTTTTCCTCTTAAAAAGGTTTGATACATCTCCCCCCTATATCATATATTGTCTATTTCAAACACACTTACTTTAGGTGTCTGTACACACTAGAAATGTGTGTGTGGTCTAGTTTTTGGCAAATCCACCCTAATAGGTTTTGTTTTTGGTTTAGATTTAGGTTTTGGCAAAAAAATAATTTCTTTAAAAAAATCTTATAACTTAGATGTGTTTTTGGTCCTATAGTGAGTAACATTAACATCAATACATTTAATTTCCAGTCATTACAAGTCAATTTTGACCACCTTACACCACCTGAAATCACGAGGTATAGACTTAAAATGCTATCCAAAAGATCGGGAAAGTTTGGATGTGTTTGACTTTCTCGAAACCTAACCACTCATCTCTAGTACACATTGAGCTAGGGATTACAATCGGTGTGGTTACCATCAATGGCAATTTAGAAAGTGACCATTGTTGGTGGTCAACTATGCAATGGATGACCATCGATGGTTTCATCAACCTATGGTCATCCCTGTTCTTTGACTGACTGGCCCGTGGGCCAACCTGGGTGGGGCTTTGTAGGTGCGAGGGGCGGAGATGTACTCTGTGTCCTGTCACCTTGCAAAAAAATACATTCGGTTTTGCTATACTATCAATGGAGGGAAACCCCATCGATGGTAAAAGCATTCCACATCGGCCATAAACCATTGATGATTACGAATCATCGAAGGTCGATGGCCATCCCTACACTGAGCCCACTCCGCACTATGGGCCTCATTTACAATTTGAAACATTTGTCAAAAAACTATACAAACATAGGTACAGTAGGAAAAGATATTAAAAATATGTATGTTGATATTAATGCATATTAAAATGTTTTCTACTCAAAACACATTGTATTTATGCTAGGCATCCATCAGGAGTACAAATGTGTGTGCTTACACCTAATGGCTTGATAGTACTTTACAATATTGTACACTGTGTAATTATGTAGTAAAGTGTCATATACAGAAAGAAACACAGGGGGAGGACCCAAAAAGGTTGTCTTTCATTAATGCAAATGTGTAAAATATAACTTTTATTATTAGCATTATAATGCACAACTTATATGCAGTTAGTGAAGTATTAAAGTATTTAAAAAAAGAGACAGAAGTGTGAATGTAGAATGAAGCGTGTTTAAAAGCTAAATACGAGCCGTACAGTCCAACCACTGATTACTTGGAAATACACCAGTATACTTATGAATATGTTTTAGTTTGTGATCACTCAGGGGTTGTTTCACTAACATCACATTTAATTGGATTTTATATGTAGAATTTTATAATTATTCACCTTGCACTTCACTGACAATATAATGTAATTCACTTTATATATTTTTTAACACCTGCACTTCAATTACCTGAATAGTACAGTGACTAGTTTGGTCTTATATGTATTACGGAATACTAACACAATAAACAAAAATTGTATAACTGAGATAATTGCACAAAATCTGTATTTTATACATATTTTTTACACTAATAATCAGGCACAATGAAATATGAGAGACTATATAAGTATTTAGATTCATGGAGAATTTAATTGTTGTATTGATTTATATATAACTTATATTCACATTCTTCTTTCCTAATAACTTTATATTATATTATATACTGTATATTAATACAATTATTATTTAACTATATGTTTATGATGGTGGGACGTGAATGGAATTGCATATATTATTTATTAGCTTTAATACTATTTCATTTATTGTGACATCCTTAGATCCCATTATATTTCTTAACTATTAATTTCAATTTGATTTATTTGAATTCCAACATGCTGTACTTCAGAGATATATCAAAATAATGTGTGGGGATATTTCAGTATTATAACATATGAGTAATATGATTGATAATGGGAATGATTACTAATGAGTGCAATAATGATGTTGAGTGTGAAATCTAAATTAATAATTATTTAAACCGAGTGAGAACACTCGTAAGTGAGAACACTCTATAATCAACTACTAAGGTCTATTCTTTGAATATGGAGCAATGGGATCTTGGTGAAATTTTGATCATAGAAAAAAAGGAATATTCTCTCCAGCACACTGCATCAATATCAGCAAGAATACTTGAATCCTACATGATAATAGAAATTCAGAGGTATTAGTTGCATACATTTGCAAATATATGATTAAGCACCAGGCCAGCGTCAAGGCTCCTCTATACCGGCGTCCATATGACCCAGAGTGGGTGCTACTATTAGGTAGCAATAATTATTTTGGGGTGAGTGTTTTGGCGTGGGGCCCCAGGATTTGCTGTGGCTGGGCCTTTTTCAGGGCATCACCACTTAATTCACATAGATAATTTTTCATCACCTTTCTATTTGTTTGTTTATTATTTATGTCATTTTAATTTTCTCATTATATTAACACTTATTGAATATCTTTGCAAATCTATACTTTACACTTCACTATCACCTTTTTTCCCTTTTTCGTGTGATGCCCTGGGGATGGTCCTTGGCTGGATTCTTTTGGGGTGCTCTGTGCCTCGGACGTGAATCCCTTAATGTTAGGGATGCTGGTATAGAGGAGCCTAGACACTAGCCCATCGCTTAATCATATATTTGCAAATGTATGCAACTAAAACCTCTGAATTTCTATTATCATGTAGGATTCAAGTATTTTGCTGATATTGCTGCAGTGTACTGGAGAGAATCTCCCTTTTTTTCTGTGGTTCAGTGTAAACCCTGCCCTTTACAAGCACCTGTGATATATCATTAAGCTGATGTGAGCGACCACTATACTTTTTATTTGAAATTTTGATCATGGCAAGATAAAAGCTGGGTCCGGAAAGACAATCAGCTTGCTTAAGAAAGCAGTGAAACAGAGAGCCTGATTCAGCAAGGATCGCTATTCTGCTCATACGCACGCACCGCAGTTGCTAATATCAGCGGTGAAATGCAAATATTTGCAATCGCATTGCGATCGCAGCCAAACATAAGGACGCCTACTTCCCCTTACTCACATCCGCAACATAGTGAAATAATCAGTAAAACGAGTAACATCGGATCCATATGCACAGTTAAGGGAGGTCTCACTCAGAAATTGCTAACTTCAGTGTACGCTATGAGGCCTCAGGCTGCTTAGGGCATTGTAGTGGATAATTTATGCACGCCCATACAACGGCGTTGCAACGCACAGGTATGCCTGCGTTTGCACGACCCCCGTCACCACCCGCAAATGCTGGTTCACGCTCGTGCACTGCGATGTATACGCCTGCACAATGCAAATTAAGACAGCAATGCTTGAACCGTGGTATAGAAGCAGGATAGCTGTATAGCCTGGAGGCTCTGTAGACAGCGTTGCTTGAAATGTGGTATAGAAGCAGGATAGCTGTATGGCCTGGAGGGCCCTGGAGACAGCGTTGCTTGGACCCAGGGTACTTGGGTCACTTAAAAGCCAGTGAGCAGAATACGCACAGCATGTAGAAAATATAGCTGGAAGTCTGGATGCACAGAGAGCAGCTTGCATACCCAAAAGTTCCACATGAAAACTCTATAGCCGACAGGCCGGCGACAGTCCAGGAAGTTCAAATAGGATAAGCTGCCAATCAGGCAACACTAGGAGGAACATGTGAAATCCTCTGACGTCTGGGTCTCCTAGCAACCGGCAACCTAGAAGCATGGTCAGGAGCAGGAGGATACTGGCAGGAGACAAGTTCTGGACTGGACTTGTAACAATAGGTAACTGGCATCATAGGGGAAGGCAGGTATATTTGCTCTAGATTCCTGACCTATGTCTTTTGACACCTCAGGAGCTTTTTGGGCTATTAGCTTCACAGGAGGCTAATTAGGGCTTTCAGCTGTGTGGCTGATTTAGGGCTGTGAGGCTGATCATTACAGAGAGACACTGCCCGGGGAAAGTAGAGTCTTTCATGTCTCTGTGAAAGAAATAGGTTGCTAAAACCAGGTAAACTAAGCTTGGTAAGAACTCCTTGTACTGTGTTTCATTAGTGAGCTAGGATCACTTCTGTGTTTAGTTAGTGCCAGACAGCAAGGCGTTTATTTCTGTTTATTTTGTTTTGCTGTATAATAAAACTGGCTAAGACCTGTTGCACCAGACCAAAGGACATTTATGTGATTTCTCAGCTGCTGTGCACTGCCATCTACCCCAGGAGATGGTACCAGTTCTCCGACCCTGTTACATGTGGTGGAGAATGCGAGCAATTGTGGTCTGCGCATAGGTGAAGACAGCAGCAGCTTTGAGAGTTCTGCAGAAAGCAGGTCTGTGTCTGTCTGGACTGAAATTAAAAGTGGCTACAAAGTTGCTGGAAAACATCAACAATATGTAGGACATTGTCAAGGCCTTGCTACAAGCGACAGCAGTACAACAAGAAGCCTCTATGGTACAGCCAGAAGCTACCCAACAACATCAACTGGAGATTGAGGAGATATGGTGGTAACGTCAACTAAAGGTTAAGGAGGCACGCCGGCAATATCAACTAGAGGCTAGGGAGATATGGCGGCAACAGCATGAGGACCATGAGATCCTAAAAGAGGTGGTGCAGCATCTTGCAGCATGGCCTGGAAATGCTTCCCCAAATGTTCAAAACAGCTACATAAGGGCAAGCCATTTCTTTAAAAAATGACAGAGACTGATGATGTTGACTAACTTTGAGAGGACTGTCGAGTGGGAGAGTTGGCCTAAAGATCAGTGGGCTGGATTGCTGGCCCCCTTTCTCTATGGCGAGCCTCAAAAAGCATACTTTGATTTAAGCACGGCAGATGCTTTGGACTATGAAAAGTAAAAGCAGAAGTTCTGACTCACCTGGGAGTTACCTTGTCAGTCCGAGCGCAATGTATGCATCGCTGGGTGTACTACATGGACAAACCTCCCCACACACAAATGCATGACCTATTTCAGCTGACCAAAAATTGGTTACAACCAGAGACATTAACTGGATGGTAGAAAGAGTTGTCATGGACCGTTACCTGAGATCCCTGCCCATGGCTTTATGCAAGTGGGTGAGCCACGGAGATCCTAAGACAGCTGACCAGATAGTGGAGATGGTGGAAAGGTATCTGGCGGCAGAGGAACTACTGGCTATACCTCAGTGGCACCTAGATCTATGACAGCACACTTCGGTGAAAACTGATAAGACTGTTCCTTGGGAAAAGAGTCCTGGGCGGGTAAGACTACTTAAAACTGAAGAGACTGTGAGTGCTCAGTTCAAAGATGGGTCAGTGGGGCCAGAAAGGTCTCACATGCCTAAAAGACTTGACAGTTATGTTATTAAATGTTTTAGGTGTGGTATGCATGTTGTTGCCAATTGCTAGTTGCTAATTGCTAATTGTTCAAGAACCTATGCAATGTGATGCTGGCTTTGAATGTCGCAGAATGTCTTTCTTTGCCAGGTTAGCCTGTACTATTGCACCTTCAACTGAGTCCGAAAAACAAATGTGTGAGGTTGTTATGGGAGGTAACCGGGAAAAGGCATTGTTGGACTCAGGAAGTGTAATCACCCTTGTGAAAATGGGTTGGTAAATGCTTTAAAGGGCCAGCGAACAACTGTTGGTGTAGCTTGCATACATGGTGACACCCGTTATTATAATACTGCTGAAGTGAATATTGATACCCCTTGTGGTTCAGCTATGGTTTATGTGGGAATGGTCCCTTCCTTAGTACATGATGTTATAATATATTTTTGGAAATTGTGGAAGTCCCGTGTTGTCGCAGAGGTGAACAGTGTAGGGCCAGTAGACCATCCTGGTGATATGCTGGCTGCAGGTGTGACCCCGGAACCCCCAGACCCTTGCCCTGTTGCTAGTATGGCTGGGAAAGTGGTAGATGATGAGGAACAAAGTGAGGTACCCCCTAAAGAGGAGGCAGAGGTGACAGACAGGGCTGAAAGCAGACCTCCCCTTGAAGTGAGAAATGATTTGTTTTCATCTGAACAGTTAAAGGACTCCACCTTGATAAGAGCCAGAGAAAATGTGCAAGTTGCTAATGGGAACCCATTAGACCCAGATGGCAGGCGTACATTTCCACACATGGCCCTTAACAATGAGCTCTTGTATCAAATGAAAAAAAGGGGTGAGGAAGGATGTGGTAGAACAGCTTGTTGTTCCCCAGACATATAGAAGAACTATATTGGACCTTGCTCATGGTCATTTCACGGCAGGACACCGCAGGGGCTGAAAATACCCAGGAGGAATCTCCCGTAGCTATTTCATTCACTAGGCTGTTTACTTGGTCAGGAAGCAGTTACACTCAAGAATGCCAGTTCTCGTGACTTAACCTGCGTGTTTAGTCATGAGAACCGACATTCTCCGATAAATGTGCTCGGCTGTTAGTGCTGCGCTAAGCCGGAAATCAGCAGTGTGGCCGGCACTTTAGTCAGATTTCTCCTCACACTCTTAGGAGGGTGCGAGAAGGAATCCTTTAGCCGGACCAAACAGCGCCGTGTATTGAACAGTTCCGGGAACTCTCTCCCGGGGATATTCAGCATTGTGCTTTATTCAATTGCATAGAAAGGTAGAGATAATAAAACACTGACGGGTATCAAAAGGGTTGCAATATAAATAATTTATTAACTCAATACAGTTATGTCTAATCAAGTTAAAAAGACATATATACATACACATTTCCAAGTGATCAGTCATTGGACTGTATGGCTCGGATTTAGCTTTTAAACACGCTTCATTCTATATTATATTCACACTTCCTTCACTAACTGCATATAATTTGTGCATTTTAATGCTAATAATAATAAAAGTTATATTTTACACATGTGCATTAATGAAAGACCTCCTTTTCTAGTCCTCCCCTTGTGTTAATTTTCATATTCGTTGTCTATGATAGCACCCTCTATTGTTTATAAACAAATGTTGATAAAATAACAAACTATTAGGGGTTTTTCTAAAAATACAATAACTTATTTTAAGTTACCATTATTAGGGGTAAATTTACTAAAGTGAGTTTTTAGAAGTGAGTTTTAGAAGTGATGTTGTCCATAGCAACCAAACAGATTCTACGTCATATTTAACTAAATCCTTCTAGAAGATAATAGCTAGAATCTGATTGGTTGCTATAGGCAACACCACTTTTGAAACTCGCTTCTAAAAATTATCACTTTAGTAAATTTACCCCTTAGGGGCATATTCAATTAGCCACGATAAGCCGTTTTTGTCGAAAAGTTTTCGCCGGTGATGTCATTTCGCCAGTCGAAAACTTATCCCCGTATTCTATTGCAAAGACTTTTCGCCGGTGCGGAAAGTCAATGCAAGGGAATCGGCAAACAGATTCGCCTCTGAAAGCAGGTGAAAAAAGGTGCAGTTATGGAGTGCAAACTTGCGGGAACCCCCCTGCAGCCTTGGGACAGCCCCCCCCAAGGTAAACTGTGTCAAAAAAAAGTTTAAAGAACACCCCAAAAAGTTACTTTGAAAAAGGGGGCAAAAAAGTACAAAGTTGGGGGACAAACTTAAAAACTAGCGAAATAGACTACAGGGGGGCCCCCAAGTATGCCCCAGGTGTTTTTAAGATTGCAGGTGCTTGCGGTAGGTGGTTTTTTATGTTTTTTAAAACTTCACTTTAGCAAGTTTAAAATATGCTAGCACCCATTTTCGTGTACCCCAAATTTGCTGGGACTAGTTATTTTCACCAAAAAAACCCGCTAAAACCCATTCTTCACCACTTGTGCAAAGACGCTAAATAGCAGCTATTGAGAGCATTTAAGTACCCCAAGTATGTTCAGTAGGGCTATTCGGGGGTATCTATAGCGATCTCCAATGTTAATGTATCTTTTGGGAGGTGTCAGGCTGATTTCCCCAAAACTGACAGCACTTTTCGCCTGTTTGAGTTTCGCTGGGTCCCATTTTCACGTCCTTTGGAATTGAATATGGCGAAAAGCGGGGACGCACGCAACACTTTTCCACAGGTAAAACCAGCAATGACGGCGAATAGTCCAGCATGCAAAACTTTTCCGGCTAATTGAATATGCCCCTAAGACTTGTGCAGATCAATGTTTTTTCCTCTTTCTGTCTCAAATTATATATGGAAAGCACAGATGGCATGATGGTTAGCATATTTGCTTGTGTGGGTTTCTCCAGGTACTGTACTCCGGTTTCCTCCCACACTTCAAAAATCTATTGGTAGATAAATTGACTCCCAACAAAAAAAATGAACATAAGTGTGTACATGTGGTAGGAAATATAGATTGTAAGCTCCACTGGGGCAGGGACTGATATGAAAATAAATATATAAATAACTAATAGTGATTTCATAGTTATTAATAAATGCATATTAAATGTAATTTTAAAGTGAAAAATTATGCTAGGCACATTTAAACCATATATTAGCTAAATCTAGCTTTACATTACACTGGATATCACTTTAATTAGTACAGTAATAGCCCTTCCTAATAGACCATTGCTGCTTGTAATCCCCTGCTTCATGGTTTTTACCAATAGGTCTAGGGTAGGGGTGGGCAATAAGTGGCCCTCCAACTGCTGTTGAACTATACACCCCAGCATGCCCTGACACATGACCTGATAGTAAAACTGTGGCAGGGATTGCTGGAAAGTGTAGTCCCACAGCAGCAAGAGCAATTGTTATTGCCCACCCCTGGTCTAGGGCCTGCTTAGTGCATGACAGATATTTTACCTACATTATTACCTGCAATACCTATACATCCTTAGTAATTAAATAATCAATGTCTTAATAGTAACATTATACATTAAACATTAAGAATGGGATATGAACATATTAAGTATGTATGGCTGAATACAGAAGGGTTTAAACCATATAGACTCCATCTTGTTTTTCATATATCTGTACTAAGTAATTTTACGTTTCCCCTACTAGCTGTAAGACAGAAATGTCTGTTCTAGTTTATTGGAGAATAGATTTTGTTCAGTGTAACATATTTTATGAACACAATTAAATGTTGTTATCAGCGGTGGCTCCTACCCTCTTAGATGAGAAGGGCTGCCACTGCCGAGAGCAGCTCACCCTGGCCGGGTCCTGGCGCCTGCTGCGTAGTCAATCTGACAGGCGCCGGGACCTGTGCATGTGCACTAGTGGTGGGGCGCCATGCCGCGCATGCTCATATCACCAGTTTCCAAAGGGCTGCATTGTCTGCAGCCCAAAGGAACCGGATAGTGCTGGTGGAAAAGCAGAAAAGTGGCTTCCAGGAGGCTGTTGCTAATAGCAGCCTGGACTGGCAGTTCCAGGGGGAGGAGACACCTCCCCTTGAGACTGCTTGTTGTATACATGACTGGCAGGTGGTGCCTCCAATGGGAAGCCACTTCCAGTCAAAGTGTAGCCAGTGCAGTCACGGACTGCACTGACTACACTGAGGTGGTGTATTTTATTGGGGGCCTGCAGCCCCTAGGCAAAATCCACCAATGGTTGTTCTTCATATTTCTCATTGTGTTCGCATGATTATCTGCTCTGAAGTACTGATATCAATAGTGTTATGAGAGTGTCTCAATGAATGAAAGTGTCCCACCAGAAAGGTAGGAAAACTTGGCTTGTAAAGAAGCCTGCCAGGAGGGCAGGATAGCTTGGCTAGATGAGTTGCCTGCCAGGAGGGGCAGGATAACATGTCTAGATGATTTGCCTGCCAGGAGGGCAGGATTACTTGGCTAGATGAGTTGCCTGCCAGGAGGGCAGGATAACTTGGCTAGATGAGTGGCCTGCCAGGAGGGCAGGATTACAACAGGCTGAAATAGTACAGGTGCAAAGGTACAGTTCTATTACACACAGTGTGGCTGAGAAAGCTGTAGATGCTGATTACACAGAAGAAACACGGACCCAAAGGCTTGAGCCTGCATACTCTGAGTACAGCATGTGGATGGTGAAAACAAACAGCAAGCTAACGGCAATCAGAGCAGAGTGGAACAACAGTCTGTATAACCAAGCTACCTGCTGAAGCCTGGAAGGCAGCATGGAGGGAGACTGAGAGTGGTGGATGGAAGCAACGGCTGGAGTGTAGACAATCACAGAGGATAGCTAGAATAACCAGACCAAGCTGTAGGAGGAAACTCTATAACCGGCAAGGCAGAATGAATCTGGAAGCTACAAATAGGAGGTGGTGCCAATCGCATCATATTGGAGTATGAGTCACTCTCTGCAGCATCCCCGATGCTTGGTAATCAGCGGAACTGGATTCCGAATATTGTGAGTCAGTGTAGGTCTCAAGCCAGTGGAAACAAGCCGCTGCCACAGCTTGTGACAGTACCCCCCCCTTGACGCGGGGTTGAAGAACCCCCAGAGCCTGGTTTAAAGTTAAATTCCTGAAAAAAACATCCTCTTCAACCTGGGAGCATGTAAGGCATCCCTTGGAATTCAGGAACGTTTTCCAGACCGTAGCCCTACCAATGGACCAGAAACTGCAACTGACATCTAGAAACTCTAGAATCCAGCACCTTCTCAACCACAAACTCCTGTTGACTGTGGACCACCACCGGAGCAGGCCTGAAAGAACTCCAATTCCCAAATCTATCCGACTTATGGACTGGCTTTAATAAAGAGGCATGAAAAGTGTTGTTAATCTTTAACGAACTTGGTAATTGGAGTTTGAAAGCAACTGGGTTAACTTGAGAAATGATCCGGAAAGGACCAATAAACCGAGGACCCAATTTGTGAGTGGGTTGCCAGAGTTTGATATTTCTAGTGGACAGCCACACCAAGTCCCCCCTCTTGAACTTGCAAGGCCTCCGATGTCTATCTGCCAAGGATCTTAGAATGGAGAGAAGCCTTGAGGAGATTGCGATGCACCTTGGCCCAAATACCATGGAATCTGGAAACAGTCCCCGAATTGGAGGAAATGGAGAAAGAAAAATCAAATGAATTGGCCCGAGGATGTTGCCCAGTCACACAATAGAAGGGCAAAATTGAAGATGCAAAGTGACAGGAATTGTTAAAAGCAAATGCAGCAAATTCAGCCATGGGAAGATGAGACACCAAATCATTCTGGAATTTTGAGATGTAACACCGTAAATATTGCTCCAGGGTTTGATTAGCACATTGCGTCTGCCCATTGGACTGTGGGTGATATCCAGAAGACAAGCTGAGACTGATACCCAGTGCAGTGCAGAAACCTCTCCAGACCCATGCAACAAATTGCATCCCACGGTCGGAACAATGTCACAATAAGTTCCAAGAAGAGGACAGAAAGTTAATTGGCAGATGACAATTTAGGCAGAGGAACAAAGTGTGTAATTTTGCTAAGCAGTCCATGATAGTCCAAATAACTGAACAACCAGCAGAGCGAGGAAGTTCCACAATGAAGTCCATCGCAATGTGTGTCCAGGGTCTTTTTGGTGTGGAAAGAGGAAGCAGTAATCCTGACGGTGTGGTACGAGGAGTATTGTTATGGGCACAAACCTCACATGACAAAACAAACTCCCGAATGTACAAAGATGGCCTCCAAACCGCACGAGACATTAACTCAATGGTCTTCTTGATGCCTGGATGTCCAAAAGCCCATCTCACATGGAAGTCCTGTAGGACAGCTTTTCTCAAATTTACAGGAACAAACAGGCGATTGGACGGTCTACCAAGAGGTGAATTTACTTGAAACACAGACAGATCCTCAGCCAAATTTCGAGATAAAGCCACCTGGATTCAAGATCTGGGAATGATGGATTCTTTGATCACAGTATCCTGTTGGACAGGGGTGAAACTCCAGGACAATGCATCAGCCTTGATGTTAGTAGATCCAGGTCGAAAAGAAATGAGAAATTTAAATCTGGTAAAAAATAGTGGCCATCATGCTTTCCTGGAGTTAAGCCTATTGAATGTATGCCAAATTTTTGTGGTCGGTGAGGATGGAGATCCGGTGTTTGGCTCCTTCACGCCAATGTCTCCAATCCTCGAAAGCTAACTTGATGGCAAGCAGCTCCCTGTACCCAACGTTATAATTACACTCGGTTGAAGAAAATTTCAGTGAAAAAAATGCACACAAATGAAGTTTGCCATCCAACAGATTATTATTAGAGAGAATAGCTAAAGCCCCGATCTCAGAGGTGTCCACCTCCGCCACAAAAGGCAGATCTGGATCCGGATGTTTGAGAACCGGGGCGCTGGTGAAAGCAAGCTTGAGATGTTCAAAAGCCCAAACTGCCTGACTAGACCAGTTAGAAGCATCTGCACCTTTCTTGTTTAACTCTACTATGGGGGCAACAAGGGAGAAAAAAGAGCCAATAAATCTCCGATAGTAATTAGAAAAACCAAGGAAACGTTGAATGCCTTTCAATGTAGTAGGCTGAACCCAGTCCAATACTGCTTTCACCTTTCCAGGATGAATGGAGAAGCCATGAGGAGAAATAATATATCCAAGAAAAGACACTTGCTCCACATGAAACTCACACTTCTCCAACTTGGCAAATAACAAATTATCGAATGCTGGACATGCTGGTGAATGGAGTGAGAGTAAATGAGGATGTCCTCTAGATAAACAACCACAATAATGCCAAGAAACTCCCGGAGGACATCATTGATAAAGTCTTGAAAGACTGCTGGAGCATTAGACAATCCAAATGGCATAACTACATTTTCATAGTGCGCCATATGCGTATTGAACGCCATTTTCCATTCATCTCCAGTTTTGATCTGGATCAAATTATAAGCTCCATGGATATCGATCTTGGAAAAAATGGAAGCTTGCCGGAGCTGATCAAAAAGTACCGAGATCAGGGGCAGAGGGTACGAGTTTTTGATGGTAATTTTGTTCAATACCCTAAAGTCAATAAAAGGACGTAATGACCCATCCTTCTTCTGGACAAAAAAGAAGCCTGCCCCAATCGGAGATTTAGAAGGACGGATGAATCCTTTTGCCAAGGCATCCGCAATATACTCCTCCATGACCTTATTCTCAGGAATTGAAAGAGAATAGAGAAGACCCTTGGGTAACTTGGCTCCTGGTAACAGCTGTATGGCGCAATCATACGGACAATGAGGTGGTAGAGAATTGGCCTTTGATTTAGAAAAAACATCTGCAAAAAGATGGTATTGAGCAGGAAGTCCTGGAAGAGACTCTGATACAGCAGAGATAGCTGTCTGGATGGGTGTAGATAAACAGCAATTTAGACACGCTGGACTCCATTTGACAATATCACCTGTAATCCATTCAATAACGGAATTATGGGTCATTAACCATGGAGACCCCAAAATAAAGGGAACAAAAGGACACTGTGGTAGCATAAAATAAATAATCTCCGAATGCAAAATTCCAACTGAGAGACGAAGAGGCGGTGTCTTGAATTTGATAAGACCATTGGCCACCAGACCACCATCTAACCCACAAATAGGAACTTCTTGAGGTAAAGGAACTGCTGCTAAACCTAAGGAAAGAAAAAATGATAAGTCCATGGATGGATTGCGACAGATGTACCACCGCAGGAACTAGCAACAAATTTTTTGAGGAAACAGATGTCAGGCCTAAATGTAACTCCTCCCTTACATTCAGACCTGATCTTTTACTGGCCTATGTGGGCAAGATTTCAACAGATGACCTCTAGCTCCACAATATAGGCAGAGGCCTTGAGATCATCATCTTTGTCTCTCCCCAGGCGATAGCCGGAAAGCTCCCGGTTGCATGGGTTCCTCAGAGTCCTCCGCCAGCAGCCAGGAAGGTGACTGAGGCGACTTTACAGAAAGACTGCTTTCTCATTTGCATTCTCGGAGGCGATGGTCAATACGCATGGTTGAAGAGATTAAGTCGTCAAGGTACTCAGGTGATGGATGTTGGACCAAAATGTCCTTAACAGCATCCGAGAGACCCAAGTGGAATTGACTACGCAATGCCAGGTCGTTCCATCCTGGCAATCAGAGCAGAGTGGAACATCAGTCTGTATAACCGAGCTACCTGCTGAAGCCTGGAAGGCAGCGTAGAGGGAGACTGAGAGTGGTGAATGGAAGCAGCGGCTGGAGTGTAGACTATCACGGAGGATACCTGGAGCAACCAGACCGAGCTGTAGGAAGAAACTCTATAACCGGCGAGGCAGAATGAATCTGGAAGCTACAAATAGGAGGGGCAGCAAATCAGCAGCATATGGGAGTATGAGTCACTCCCTGCAGCATCCCCGGTGCTTGGTAATCAGCGGATATTGTGAGTCAGTGTAGGTCCCGAGCCGGTGGGAAACAAGCCGCCGCCACGGCTTGTGACAAATAGCAGGTGTTTTGTCCTTAAAGTTTTAATTTTTATTTAATTAGTTGAGATCACTAGCCAAGATAAATTGGTCTTACTGTATACTAATGCAGAAAAAGACAAGGAGCTGACAGTCCCAGAAACAATTAAAGATCAATATAAAATAGTACATTATATATTTAAGATATGTATTTGTATAAAGTAGTAAAGTTTATGTATTATAAAATAAAATATACCTGTATATGTAAAATTGTATTAAGTATTTAGAGTTATAATCATTGCAGACTTTTTATTATAGTTTGTTTCTCCAACCAATTTAACCTTTATCTTTTTCTTATGTCGTTACCAAAATATATTATTGTTAGCTCACACAGGTAGGGATAAGGCCAAGATTGAGAATCAATGAATCAATGAAAGAAAAGTAGCTAACTTGATGTGATGAGCTAAGGGTGATGGACTTTCTCAAATAACAATAATTTACATACTGAATAGAAATGACGTGCTATGAATAATTATGTATATGCAATAACTTGGTCTCAAAGTAAACAAATATCAGAGTGAGCTAAGAGATGTGAGAGATGCAGGATTGAAACCTCGGTAATACCCCTTTTATACCGATCTGAAAATCCTAGGTTGATGAGCATCAAACCGGGATTTTTGTCTGTGTAAATGGATCCACCCAGGTCCAGGGATCCAAGGATCCAACTCAGGTACTTTGCAGGGTTGGCCACGGGTAGTTTCTGCAGTATATATGGTGCAATCCAGGTCACGATGACCCGGAGCGTGCCGCATGCTGCCCGATTGTCCGGCGTCAGTGGCACTTGGAGATGACATCATCTCCAAGCACCCACTACAATGCCGGGTCACTGCAGACTCGGTTCTGGTGTGAACGGCGCCGACCCGGGGGTCGGTGCAGCAGTATGAAAGGGATAAGTTCCGGATCTGGATTGGAACCCTGTTCCAACCTCCGGGTCAGACCAAGAACTTTGGTATAAAAGAGGTATTAAGGTCATTTATATCATACCATTTGCACAAAAGGCTTTTATTTCCAAAGGTACAGTATCAACTGGAGATTAATGCCATTAAGGTGAGATGTTGTTGTTAACTGTTTCTCAACATTTATTAGTCCTGATGACTGATTTTTATCTTACTAAGACAGGAATCTTTTATATACATTTTTTCTGCTGAGAAGTGCTTGTAATTTGTATTCTTTATTTTTAGTATAATATGTATTATCCCAATTAGTGTGTACTTATTGCATATGAGTTAAAATATCACTTTTATGTGGTCAATGGATTATCTTTTTTAAGTTCTGAGTAATTGAGTGAATCCAGCACTGTGTTTTACTTTTGCTTTAATAATACTGTAGTAATAAAAACAGGCCCAAATTTCATGATTTTAGTTGTTTTTATCAATTTTTTAAGAAATCCAGATCTAAATCGAAAACACTTGAGGGTGGCTTTGGCAAAAGAAAACCACACTCATAACACGAGGTCAGCACACATCTCTAACTTATAGAGTAATGCAAATAAACACACTGCTATTAGCAAATTAATAAATACATACAGTGCTCAAAGTGTACCAGTATGACATACCATTTTTTTCTTAATTAGTTCCAAGGACAGCAGAGCCACTAACCTGATGCTGCTATGGGAGTTACTGGGTCTGTAACAAAGTCTTGAAAAAGCTCCAGAATACAGCGAAACATGTCGACAGTGGGGTATTGATTTTCCTCTGACTGCCCAAAGATTCCTGACAAACCTGTCCTGCTACTGATCCAAAGAATTTCCAACAAATATAAGCCACGACTACAACCAGACTGCAGCATTCTCCTTCAATGCATGTGCCAGCTATACTACTTCAGTGTTGCTATTTGGGGTAGACCCGGTAAGATTGACACCGCCTTTCACGCTAAACAGCCGCGACCATACACCGAGTTCCCCCAGACACAAGAGGACTTAGGGCCTGATTCAGACCCACTCGCAAGCGGGCAAACGTACGTTAGGCGTACGTACAAAAATATTTAAATTCAAGGGCTCGCTCGTATTTTCGAACGCATCTAAAAATCCTCCCCAAACTCAGACGACCCCTCCTCTAACTAACGAGCGTGCGAAATAGCGAGCGTACATCCCCAAAATGGCTTGAAGGGAACGCACGCACATGTATAAACCGGAAGTGGCCTTGTCAGATGTCGATTACCTGCTCCTTTATTCTGCCTACCTCCATCAATCGTATCATGCCAATCAATGTATCAATTAGCTTAATTGTTTTGTTTTTTTCAACACAATGCAAGAAACTTTACTCTTGTCCGTGTTTGTGTTTTCCCGCAGAATACGTACGGCTTAAACATTCGCTTTTATTGCTCAAAAAACATGTTACCCACAATTAAACAATTGTTCTATTGCTTTGGATCCCCGCATATTTCCCGGGGTTCATTTCTTTATTTAAATTTGCTTACGCATGTCACTGCATCAAGCCTATCATAACTCTCCAGAGATTTCTGGCCCTGTCGAACACATGACTCATACACTAACCAATAGAATTGCTCCTGTTAATTTCCCAAATACATTAGCCAATCAGAAATTTTTTGGCCACTTTATCAAAAATGATTTTTAAGAAAAACACCATTGCCATCATGAGAGCCTCCGCATTCACCAGGCGCGAGCTGCTGGTGCTTACGGAGGTGATGGATAGGCGTATCACCAGCCAGCCTCCACCCATCACCAACCGGCAGAAGCGTTCCGCATATGCGGAGGCACGGGCCCGCCTGCGCTCCTTCGGCTCACGCCGCAACATCGGCCAGCTGGAGCGCAGGTGGTCGGACCTGCAACGGCGAACGCCCCGCTTGCTGGCATGCTTTCGCATGCAGATCTCAGAAAGTAAGTTTTATGTATTGTGGTTTTCATGTTTGTCTTTGTGGCCCAAACTGCGTGTGCATGTTTTCATGTCTGTCCTATTTATTCATTCTACTCATATCTGCATAGCCATGTTTTCCATCTATTTCATAATTATTCATTCTACTCATATTTGCATGGCCATGTTTTCCCTCTATTTCATATTTATTCATTCTCCTCATATTTGCATGTTTTTTGTTGGTGGGGGGTGATTTTAATTTGTTTTTTGGCCAGGATTTGTGCTGAAACTAACCACAATTTGTTTTACATCTTTTAGGGGGACAGCCAAGACTACGCCGTCACCGTCCGGCCAGACGGCGGTCACGCCCACTCTCCCCAACCCCCAGCCAACACTCCACCCCCAATAATTCCCCTATTCCCCACTCCTCCCCAGCCTTCCAAGACCCTCTCCCGGAAATGTCGGGCCTCCTTCCCCTCCGTCCCACTTCCCCCTCTCCTCCAACCACCCCTCTTCCAATTACCCCCTCCCCGGAGTCCGTAATAACCCCGCCCCGATCTTTGGGGAATGGAGGCTCCTCCGAGGAGGACGATGGTGGGACTTCTGGAGCTGCCGTTTTGTCTACCGGTATGTTTTTCTTTAGCCTTTTTTTAAACCACAAACTGTTTGTATGTAATCATGTGTCGTTCCTTTATTCGCTGTTTTTGGGTAGACTTTTGGTGATTTAGCAGATTGCCTTTACCTGTTCCTGCTGATTTCAACATACACATATCACACCTGTGGGAATTTGTACATAGGCCTTGTATTTTTCGCAGCCCCCATTTCAGTGTTTTTTTTTTTTTTTAATGTTTTTTTTTTTTTTTATTAGTGATTTCGTTGTGTTTTTGAAATTTTAATGTGGTTTCCCTATTGTTGTATTAATCCACACACTTTTCTCACCCACAGAGGAACAGAGGCGTTGGCAAGAAGTCCAAGACTGTGTGGGCAAGATGCGCCAACATATAATTGGGTTGCTCGTGGCCCTTGACCGTCTGTCTGGCATCCTTCATCAGTAGTTTTATTTTTGGTTTTTATTTTTCAAAATAAATTGTTTTTTTCGAACATACGTTCTGGCTCATTAGTTTTTTCAAAACCAAAGATTGTTTACCCTGACATAAGTAGACTGTTCCTGCAAGGATTTCCATTTTTTTAAAGTTAGATTGTGTTTTGTCTTTGTTTGTCAAACAGACACAAGAAACACATAATAGTCACAATGTCATTTCCCTTTTTGGGTGTAGTGTCAATTAGATATTTCTACATTTTACAGGTTCCTAGTTGGTGCGCAAGCTGCTTAGGCCAATCTTACAAAGCCAAATGATTGTACAGGCTTCCTTTTGGTGTGGGTTTGGAACCTGAAAACATATTTCATTTTAGCTCAACTGGTGTCAGTACTGGATTACCCCTTAGTCAAATGTAACGTGTGTGAACCTGGTTACACTTGCTTGTAACGTCCAAAAAAAGGAAGAACATTTCACTCTACAAACATTTATTCACAACATAACTGATAACTCAAAGTGGTCACTCACAAAAAAAACACACAGTGATAATCTCAAATACAACACATACCAAACAAAAACAAACCAAAAACAACAAATCAAGAACTGGTTGACGAAGGACCATGCCAACATGATTCCACAAACATGGCGTTGCGATATGGGTTCCAGAATATATTCCCAAAATGTCCAGATCCAGGTTTGGTAAGGGTAGCAGGAAGTAGTGAGCGTTGGAGTGCCAAAGATTATGTGAACAAACAGAAGATGGTGCAAAAAAACAACAAAAAATTAGATGTTCGCAAACAAACCCAAACACATTAGGTATAAACACTGTTGTTTTGTGAAAACTTACCTAAAAAGCTGGCCACCACATCATCGCGTATGGCCCCCCCACATACTGACCTCCGACCAACCTCGGGGGGGGCCATCCTCAGGTAAGGCATCCTCTGGCTGCATTGGGACACCACTCCTTATGGCGATGTTGTGAAATATCCCTCACAGGACCACAATTTTCGACACCATATCCGGCAAATATATGAGCTCGCCACCAGAGCGGTGGAGGCATTGGAATCGGCCTTTTAAAAGGCCGATACAGCGCTCCACCACTTGCCTGGCGGCTGTAAGTGCGGAATTATATGCACTTTGTGGGCCTGGTGTGGGAGCCAAATAAGGAGTGAGCAGCCAGGACATGCAAGGATATCCACTGTCTCCTGTGAAAAAGAATAGACAACATCAGGAACACTGTGTATCAAGCTTAACATTGTTATGTACTAAAGGTCTCCACTTACCCAGATGCCACGCATCACCAGCTTGTAGGTTGGTTAATTTCTGCCATATCCCTGATTGCCGGATGACGAAGGAGTCATGTGCACTTCCTGGTAATTTAGCATTCTGGGACAGGATCTGGAGGGAGGCATCACATACCACCATTACATTCAGGGAGTGATAGTGTTTCCTGTTTCTAAATATGGCCTCCAGCCATGCTGGAGGCTGAAGTGGTATGTGAGTACCATCCACAACCCCTATGATGTGTGGGAAGCCAGCTATTTGGTAAAAATTGGCCTTGGCCACACTAAGGGCACCCATATCCAAAGGCATTTGAATAAAATGATGGAGGTGCTTGAAAAGTGCCTCCATCACTGCCCTCAGGATCCGGGAAAAGGAGGATTGGGAGATGCCCGCCACTATTCCCACCGTTGTTTGAAACGATCCTGAGGCACTGAAATGTAACACCGCCATAAATTGCGTAAGTGGTGGTATTGCTGTTGGACTGTCAATTTGCCGCTCAAGATCACTTTCTATTAATGAGAGAGTGTCTATGATGATTTTGGGAGGTAGACAGTAGCGTCTTAAAACCTCATCATCGGGCATTCCAAAAAGGGTGACACGTGTTCGAAATATCTGGGGCCTTGCATGCCTACGATGCCTACGCCTGGGACGAGATTGAGGTTGGTCGGCTTCCGGGAGCATGGCCAGAACAATCCGCCCCAGATCTACCTGAAATTCAAAGATTTCAATGTAAGGCTTTTGACCCACCCCAAAAGTAAATTAAAACAACTTAGCTTCCATTGCTGCTTACATGCCGGGGTATTGTCATGATACGTCCAAACTGAAATTAATCACAAAAATTATTTGACAAATTTCACTCTGTGCATTTTTGTTTCTAAATTTTGTGCTAGACCAAACTTAAAATATGCGAAACACACATTTGGCAAAACGACATTGCACACAGTACATCAAAATGGGTTGAAATGTTTGCACAAAAAGCGAAAGGGCAACCTCAAAAAAGTTAAAATGATTAATAAGCATTTTAAAATGCGCTAATTAGTTCGCAAATACAAGTCACAATAGTAAGTAGTAAAAATGCGCTAATTAGTTCGCAAATACAAGTCACAATAGTAAGTAGTAAAAATGCGCTAATTAGTTCGCAAATACAAGTCACAATAGTAAGTAGTAAAAATGCGCTAATTAGTTCGCAAATACAAGTCACAATAGTAAGTAGTAAAAATGCGCTAATTAGTTCGCAAATACAAGTCACAATAGTAAGTTGTAAAAATGCGCTAATTAGTTTGCAAATACAATATAAAAAATGGACTTACCAAGAGCAAATATATAAGAGTCCAAATCAAAAGGTCTTTTGGTCCGAAATTAATCAAAAACTAAAATAGATGAAATTATGGATCCAAAATTTAAAAAAAGGAAGAAACACAATGAAACAACAATTGATCAAAAGTTAGACTTCACAAAACTTACCAAATCAAGAAACAAGGTCAAAAAAATATAAACCAACAAAGAGAACGGAAAATAAAAACGAAAATCTACCAAACAAAATAATCTCCAACCGCCAACTCCTTTATACGCAATCAATAAACTCCAGCCAAGGAAACCTCCAACAATCCAAAAATGCCACCTCGACTCGAGACACACCAAGCCATAAATAGTGTTTCGTTTCCCGCACAAATTAAGGAGGGATAATAGGAACGCACAATCAATGATGCGGCCGCAAAATAAGGACGCATGTATAAATACGTCACGAAAACACATTAAAATTCTGGTGTATTTCTTGTTTGGACCTCAGACATGGCAACAGACCAGGGAAACAATGCCCAAGAGTCAGGCGGTAAGTCTTTCATGCATTTTGTATCAATGATTAATTTGAAACATAAGATTGGGCAAGTTGTGATTTTGTGAAATCTGAATATTTACACAAATAGAAGAGGAGGATGACATGGAAGAGGCTGCTGGGCCCAGTATTCCGGCCAAAGCTGCCAATAAAAAAAGGCAGCCACATTTCACAAGAAAGGAGATGGAGGTTTTGATACAGAAGTGTGTGGACATCCTGCCACAGGCAGACAGGAATATGAGTCTAAGCCAGAAGGGGAGAATGTGGGAAGAGGTAGCCGTTGCTGTCAATAGGGTGGGTGATTATGTCCGTCTAGCCCAGGATGTCAAACGGCGGTAAGTAAACACTTGCCCCCCCTAAAAACAAACACCATTTTAAACCAAAGGATAATGGCTTCCATTTTTTCCCACAGATGGGGCGACTTCAAATATCGCCTAAAGCAAAAACTCGCGGACAGGGCTAGGCATGCAAGGGAGACAGGTGGGGGTCCCACCCCTGTGTCATTGGAGTTGATGGATTTAGAAGAGCTGGCACAGGGGTGTGTGCAGCCTGTGGAGGTGTTTGGCGTGTCCAACATGGATACGGACATGCCAGACTTTGCGGCTCCTCATGTTGTCCCAGGTAAATCTTTTGATGTCATCAACTCAGAAATGTTATTGTGCCAATATGTAGATTCTAATGTGAGGCTTTTCTCTTTTTTTCCTAACAGAGACACAGGCGGATGAGTCTGCTCCAGAGGGGAGCCTTGGCCGCCGAATTTCTGCTGGCTCGGCAGGGGAGGAACCAGTACATTCGGCTGAGGACCCTGCAGAAGCCAGTCCAGGGCAATCCCCATCGAAGGCAGTGTCCCTCCTCACAGAACTCAATTTCAAATCGGATTTCCATACGGAGATTCTGCAGAGGATGGACGCCAGTCTGCTACGGGTGGCTGAGGCCCTGGAGCAAAATGCTGCGGCCAATGTGACCATTGGTCAGGCCCTGGCGGAAAATACCAGGGCCAACATCCGCATCGCCAATGCCCTGGAGCAGCTCGTTCGCCAGCACATGGTGGAGCCGACCTCCCTTCCTGCCGGAACATCAGGATCCTCCACCTCTGGCACAACATCAGCCAATCCTCCAAATGTGCCTAGCCCTGTGCCTAGTCCAGAGGCCACAACATCTGCCTCTGGACAGGCCAGCCCGATGACATCCCGGACCCGGTCTGGCGCCCTCCCTCCCCCATCCAAATGGGTGAAAAAACGGTGACAGCAATGGTGACTTTTCCCACAATCCTTCTGTGCTTGGCTCATATTCCTTTCTGGTCAAAACTTCCCTCTCCTTTCTTTTGAAATGTTTTTATTTTTTTGTTGTATGTTTATGTCAACAGTTATGTTGGGCCAATTTGTTTGATTTTGGAACATATCTTTGGCCAAAAAAGATGTCCCCAATATTTTATTTTTTATTTTTTTTGTTTGAGCAATAAATTGAAACAAAAAATCTGACATTGGATTGTGAAATTATTGTACAAATGGGTTACAATTAATCCTGGACCAAAAGGCAAAAACTGGCCCAAAAAAAAAAAAAAAAATGGGCTCTTTAAGGAACGTTTAAAAATTCATATAACAAGGCAAATTCAAGAGGCACAAATAAAATGGTGCGAAAATTAAAACATGATATCATTATTGTTACAATAGGCCCTAACCACCAAATTGAGGGCAAAATAAACCCCCACAAATGTACGCAAATTGATTGTGTCATCCTGACATTAGCAGCTCTGAGTTCCACCTGCGTACGGTTTTGTGCTATCCCAAAAAACTGATTTCAAAACACATACCAAGCCGGTTCTCAATCCAACACTAATTGCTTTTCTGCCCTCCCGCGATTAATCGCAACAACATCGTGGAGTCCCGGGACGGAGGAGAAGGCCATCGCCAATGTGGTCGAGTAATCCAGACCCTAAGCTGTGCGAGCATTTTGAAGTGAAAGAGGATCATCCAGTGACGTATGAGTCGGTCCGAACACATTTTACGCTCGCATCTGCTAATGTATGTACGCCCCAAAAACGCCTCGCCACGCCTGCGTTTTTCCATCTCCACCCCCGTCAACACCCTAAAACGCCCTGTTCTGTCAATCACATTTGACATGTCACTTCCTGTACGCTATTTTAGGAACGAGTCAAAAACAGCTCGCAATCTGCCGTACGCACATGCGCAGTGTAACACCGACGCATGCGCAGTTAGTCAACATCGGAACGCAACGAGCGTACTGCTGTTAACGAGCGGCTCGGAATGAGGGCCTTAGTACAATAAGCGGCAACTGGCCGCCGCCATCCTCCATCTGGCACAGAACCTATTTATAAGTGAGACGCACTTTGAGATACTGCATGGGACTTTACTATGATCTGGATCTTAGGAACTGTACACCCGTTGGTGAGAAATACTGTTTGTTTCTTGTTTACAAACATTTACTAACACAGGATTTATACTGATTACTAACATCATATGTGGAGACAGGAACTTTTGGTTTACAAAATATCTATATGCAGTCTGAAGGACACTGTTTATCAAGCTTTATGCAAAATTGAGATTGACTTAGATATAGATACAAATTGTCATATGAATTAGGATACATGCTATAACATTTTCTTTTAATTGTGTGTTTTTAGTGTGATAATAGATGTTTAAATTATAGTAACAGAAGCCTTGTTGAAAATAATCATAATCATAATCATCGATGGTTTATGGCTGATGTCATATGCTTTTGCCATCGATGGGGAGAAACAGGTTTCCCTCCATCGATGTCTAAGCATAAACTTTTTTTTTTACAAGGTGCTGTGACACTGAGCATAGCCCCGCCCCCAGGTTCTTATTGGTCCACAGGCCAGTCATGAAATGTTCAGCAAGTCAGTGACCTGACAGCTGTGTCCTTGCACTTAAATAGAAGAGGTAAAATAATCTGTAGAATCTCTGCTGCACCCTGTTAGGGCGCTGTACTAATACCACTCTACTCATAATTTTGAACTGTACAATGGAAATTATTTTGGCTGCATACGCAACTAGATCACTACCAGATGTAATTAAGGACCTAACTTAGGGTCTCATTCAGAGCCGCTCGTAAGCGGCCATTCGCTCGTTCCGAGCGATGTTCGCACATCTGCGCATGCGTACGGTTTGTAATACGCATGCGCGAACCAGTCAGTTTGGCCGAAAATCATTTGTTCGCTATATAGCGAATGCCTGCTATTTTGAGTGACAGGAAGAGGCGTATGTGGGTGGTAACAGGGGAAGGTGCTTGAAAACAGGGAGTGGAATTGAGAACGCAGGCGTGCTTAAAGGTCAAAACGGGCATTTTATGGGTGTGGATAATTAATACAGCAGCATCATTGACCACGTCACCTGGTTGGTTTATAGCCAGAACTGCTCGCAATATAGCGGTAGGAAAAACCAGCCACAAGAATAGCGAGCAGTTCATACGCTGTTCGATGTACTCGATTAATCTAATAAATAGCGGACATGACGTATGATGCGAGCGGCCAGGGGGCGTCTTTTTCAAAATTACGACCGCATGTTTTGTTCGCTCGTACAGACTTAGAGGCGTGAACAGACCGCAAAGAGCGAATGGTTCATTTGAATAGCCACCCCTTTTTTGTGAACGAACGACCGCAAATAGCGTCCGGCTCTGAATCAGGGCCTCAGAACAATCTATGTTTAGGGCACTTGGCTATAGTGCCATAATTATAGACACCACAAAGTTGGGGGAAATATGCTATATACACTAAACTGAGCGCCTGATTCAGAGCCGCTCGTAAGCGGCCGCTCGTTCGCTCCGAGCGATGTTCGCACATCTGCACAAGTGCACATGCGTATGGGTTGTAATGCGCATGCGCCAACCAGTCAGTGCGGTCGGAAATCGTGTGCTTGCAAAATAGCGAATGCCTGCTAATTTGAGTGACAGGATGAGGCGTTTGTGGGTGGTAACAGGGGAAGGTGCTTGAAAACGGGGAGTGGAGATCAGAACGCAGGCGTGCCAAACGGTCAAAACGGGTGTTTTAAGGGTGTGCATAATTAACAAAGCAGCGTCATCGACCACGTCACTTGGTTGTCTTTTAGCCTGAACTGCTCGCATGATTGCGGTAGGAAAATGCTACCACAAGTGTAGCGAGCAGTTCATACGCCTTTCGATGTACTCGATTAATCAAATAAATAGCGGAGATGACGTATGATGCGCGCGGCCAAGGGGCATCTTTACAAAATAGCGAGCGTATGTTTCGGATGCTCAGACATAGAGGCGTCAACAGACCGCAAAGAGCGAGCGCTCAATTTAAATAGCCAGCCCCTTTTTCTGAACGAGCGAGTGCAAATAGCGTCCGGCTCTGAATCAGACCCTGAGTCACAGAAATTGTACACTGAGAAAAATAATATTTTGCTTTAATTATCTGTATTATTACGTTATGTATTGCAATGTTTAGTAAGGCAATATCAGTTTGGTTTTGCATTACTAGACATTGCCACTTTATATTTGACTTCTATAGTAACTCACCAAAATCTCAGCAGTTTCAGAATTTACATGTACATTACATTTAGCCCTATGACTGGGAGGTGGGATGGAAATTCACAGATATATGGCAGCTTATACTGAGTGATTATTGGTCTAACTTAGAAGCAAGGGAAAAGGTACAGTTCTATATGTTATTTATGCTAAAGGATTTACATTTAGGGGTAAATTTACTAAAGTGAGAGTTTTTAGAAGTTAGTTTTAAAAAAGATGTTGCCTATAGCAACCACTCAGATTCTAGCTATTATCTTCTAGAAGGTGCTAGTTACTACTGGGGGCACCATTACTGGGAGGACCTCTACTGGGGGGGCTACTACTGGGGGCACTTAATTGGTAGGGAGAACCTCTACTGGGGACTACTACTTGGGGGGGAAGACTACTACTGGGGGCATTATAAAAGGGGCCTACTACTAGGGGCACTGCACTGGGGGGACCACTACTGGGGGCAATAATAGGAAGGACCACTACAGGTGGCAATAATATAAAGGACCACTACAGGGGGCACTGGATAGGGGGGATCACTACTTGGGGCCTGCATCAGGGGGTCCACTACTGGGGGCACTGCATGGGGGGGACTACTGCTGGGGGCACTATATAAGGGGCTTACTGCTAGGGGCACTGCACTGGGGGGACCACTACAGGGGGCACTAGATAGGGGGGATCACTACTGGGTGCCTGCATAGGGGGGACCACTACTTGGAAAACTGCATGGGGGGGACTACTGCTGGGGGCACTATATAAAGGGCACTGCATAGGAGAGGGGGACCACTACTGGGGGCACTATATAAAGGGCACTGCATAAGGGGATACCACTACTGGGCGCGCTGCATTGTGGGGACTACTACTGGGGGCACTGCATAAGGGGAAACACTACATGGGGCACTGCATTTGGGGGGACCACTACTGGGGGCACTGCATTGTGGGGACTGCTACTGGGGGCACTGCATAAGGGGGAACACTACATGGGGCACTGCATTTGGGGGGACCACTACTGGGGGCACTGAATAAGGGGAACTAATTGGGGGCTGTATAAGGGGGACCACTACTGGGGATACTGTATAAGGGGCACTACTATGGGCCTGCATAAGAGGGACCACAACTGCCTACTGGGGGTACTGTATAAGGGGTACTACTGGGGTTAAGGTGCATATGGATAGGAATGTTCAGCGTGAAAATAAAGGGGTGTGTCATGTTGACACGCCCCATTTTTTTGCAGCGCGCGCACATATTGGGGGGGGGGGGCTCCCATTTCAAATTTGCCATGGGCTCCAAATACCTTAGTTATGCCACTGGCTATGGGCAGCATATCTTTTAAAACTGACTTCTAAAAACTCTCACTTTAGTAAATTTACCCTCTTACTGTGACATCTCTGAGCCAGCGTGCTTAATGTGCTCAGCTGTGACAAGCAGAATACAAAGGAAACAAATACACATGCCAACATATCAGTAGTTTATGTACTTACAAACACTGGGATCCAGAAAGGGATACCAATATTAAATGAAATGTTATTTAAGGAATATTTCAGACCAATACCGAGAGAAATTTGCAAGATGGCTGCAAGAATCAGCACAGTCTAAGGGAAAAAAACAAAATATCAGTTAGGATTTAAAAAAATAAATTGCCCAGACTTCTAAAGGTCCTTAAATGTGTGTTGTGGGTTTACCTAATTGTCAGTAATCCCTGCTAAGTGTCACCTGCAACTGGTGCTGGTGGCTGTTATACTGGAGGACTGTAAAAGACAATTGCACATTAAAAAAAAATACTACACCACGAAAACTCAGTTTCTCTTTACAAAATACAGGCACATGCTTAATGTCTAATAATATAAAATTCAAGGATAAGCAAATACTGTGTATATATGTATTTTTTTTCACCATGAGTAATCTGCTCATCTCTAGCCAATTTACCCAGGTTTGCATATTTCCATTCTATTCTACATCAGACAGAACTTGGCCAGACCTGTTTTTGAATAAAAAAGGTTTATCGGGGAGGAAACTAGGCTGCAACAATGTGATCGTACAGAACTATTTTTACTTGTGGAAGTATCCTGGGAGTGTAATGGGAGAGTAATGAGTGCAGAGATTGGAGGTCTATGTCTGATGAATCACTTGCACTTAGCATGGGCTGATACTAATGATGGTTGTAGCACTTGGTGTAAAAACAATTGGATTTATGCTTTCAAATGTTGCTTTTTAGCTGTATAGAATCGTGCATTAGCATAAGGTACTATAGTACAGACCACTGCTGGGGGACTGCATAAGGTTCACTGCATTAAGGTGCATATGGAAAGGAATATTCAGAGTGATGAGAAAGGGGTGTGTGTCATGTTGACACGCCCCATTTTAAGCGACCACACTTGTAACCACACCCATTTTTTTTCACTGATTATTTAAAAATTAATGAGATAAGATATGTGTGCCTACCTGATGTTGCATAATTATAGAAATATATCAGATTAACAATAGGGCAAATGGGAACACAGCCTCAGGCCTCCACATAATAATAGACCATAATAATAGACCCATCACCATAACCACATGATGATGACATCCACCCAGCTGACAACATGGCCAGCCTCACATTATAAGTGTTAAAATTGTATTTACATTTTCATGTAAAATGGTGCAATATTTTCTAATGTTTACGTATTTACTTAGACTTTGGGGCAGATAGCATACAGTCCACACCCACCTGGCAGTGAGCTCAGTTTCTTACTGTAGGCCCCTAAGCACTTACAGACCCTCATGGCCTTTAAATCAGCATTAACATTATTATTTGATGTCGCTAAGCATGACGTACTTGAATGCCTTGCACACTACGACTGAGATACAGTGCATCCGGAAAGTATTCACAGTGCTTCACTTTTTCCACATTTTGTTATGTTACAGCCTTATTCCGGAATGGAATAAATAAATTTTTGTCCTCAAAATTCTACACACAATACCCCATAATGACAAGGTGTGAAGTTTTTTTGCAAAAAAAATAATCTAAGAAATCACATGTACATAAGTATTCACAGCCTTTGCTCAATACTCCTTTGGGCTGTGCGCTTAGGGTCTTTGTCCTGCTGAAAGATGAACCATCGCCCCAGTCTGAGGTCAAGAGCGCTCTGGAGCAGATTTTCATCCAGGATGTCTCTGTACATTGCTGCATTCATCTTTCCCTCTATCCTGACTAGTCTCCCAGTTCCTGCCACTGAAAAACCTCCCCACAGCATGATGCTGCCACCACCATGCTTCACTGTAGGGATGGTATTGGCCTGGTGAAGAGCGGTTCCTGGTTTGCTCCAAACATAACACCTGGCATTCACACCAAAGAGTTCAATCTTTGTCTCTCATGGTCTGAGAGTCCTTCAGGTGCATTTTGGCAAACTCCAGGTGGGCTGCCATGTGCTTTTTACTAAGGAGTGGCTTCCGTCTGGTCACTCTACCATACAGGCCTGATTGGTGGATTGCTGCAGAGATGATTGTCCTTCTGGAAGGTTCTCCTCTCTCCACAGAGGAATGCTGTAGCTCTGACAGAGTGACCATCGGGTTCTTGGTCACCTCCCTGACTAGGGCCCTTCTCCCCTGATAGCTCAGTTTAGATGGCCGGCCATCTCTAGCAAGAGTCCTGGTGGTTCCGAATTTCTTTCATTTACGGATGATGGAGGCCACTGTGCTCATTGGGACCTCTGTACCCTTCCCCAGATTTGTGCCTCGGGACAATCCTGTCTCGGAGGTCTACAGACAATTCCTTGGACTTCATGCTTGGTTTGTGCTCTGACATGCACTGTCAAGTGTGGGACCTTATATAGACAGGTGTATGCCTTTCAAAATCATGTCCAATCAACTTAATTTACCACAGGTGGACTCCAATTAAGCTGTAGGAACATCTCAAGGATGTTCAGTGGAAACAGGATGCACCTGAGCTAATTTTTTAGCTTCATGGTAAAGGCCATGAATACTTATGTACATGTGATTTCTTAGTGTTTTTTAATTAAATTAGCAAAATTTCATAAACTTTTTACACGTTGTCATTATGAGGTATTGGGTGTAGAGTTTTGAGGACAAAAATAAATTTATTCCATTTTGGATTAAGGCTGTAACATAACAAAATGTGGAAAAAGTGAAGCATAGTGAATACTTACCGGATGCACTGTATGCTTTGCAAAAATACCAGATAGACCCATCTTTGGATATGTAAGGATCAACACACCTATTTATTTATTATTTATTTATTAACAGTTTCTTATATAGCGCAGCATATTCCGTTGCGCTTTACAATTGGAAACATAGAACAAAACAGGGTAATAACAGACAGACATAGAGGTAAGAGGGCCCTGCTTGCAAGCTTACAATCTTATAGGGAAATAGGCATTGATACACAAGGTTAGGTGCTATATATTGCAATTTGGTCCGGCCAGAATGCAGAGTTTCTTGGTGGGCTTCACACAGGAATTTCGGCAAAATGTCAGGAGTAGGTGAAAGAAAGACAATATGTGAGGTTATGTGTGGACTGTGAGAGGGGATGTGATAAGACATGGAAGCTATGAAGGTTATGTGGTCGGTTCTGGAATCTGATAAGCTTGTCTGAAGAGGTAAGTTTTCAGGGAACGCTTGAAGGATTGAAGAATAGAGGTAAGTCTTATTGTGTGTGGTAAGGCATTCCATAGAGTGGGTGCAGCCCGAAGAAAGTCCTGTAACCGTAAATGGGAGCATGTAATGCGCGGGGATGAGAGACGCAGATCTTGTGCTGAGCGGAGAGGTCGGGTTTGGAGATATTTTGAGATGAGTGAAGAGATGTATGTTGGTGTAATTTGGTTAATGGCCTTATGTGTAAGTAACAGTATTTTGTATTGAATACGGTAGAAAACCGGCAACCAATGGAGGGACTGACAGAGTGGGGCAGCAGACGATGAACGTTTGGCAAGGAAGATAAGCCTTGCAGCTGCATTCATAATGGATTGTAATGGCGATAGCCTGTTTTTGGGAAGACCAGTAAGGAGACCATTGCAATAGTCAATGCGGGAAATAATGAGTGCATGGATTAGAGTTTTTGCAGTGTCTTGTGTGAGATATGGTCGAATTCTGTATATGTTTTTTAGATGTATGTAACATGATTTTGAGACAGATTGAATATGGGGAACAAAGGACAGTTCAGAATCAAGGATGACACCAAGGCAGCGAGCTTGTGGGGTGGGGTGGATTGTTGAGTTATCAACAGTGATAAAGAGATCAGATTGGTAACTGTTATTGGCCGGTGGAAATATAATTAATTCTGTTTTAGAAATATTAAGTTTCAGGTAGCGAGATGACATCCAAGATGAAATGGCAGAAATACATTCAGTGACACGGACCAATACAGATGGTGATAAATCTGGAGAGGATAGGTAGATTTGAGTATCATCCGCATACAGATGGTACTGAAATCCAAAAGAGTGGATTAGTTTGCCAAGTGAGGTGGTATAGATTGAGAATAGCAAAGGACCTAAGACAGAGCCTTGCGGTACTCCAACTGATAGAGGTAGCGAAGAGGAGGCAGAATCAGAAAAACGAACAGAAAAAGAGCGATCAGATAGGTAGGAAGAGAACCAAGAAAGGGCTGTGTCCTTAAGACCTAGGGATTGTAATGGTTGTACGAGACACCACCTGCATTAACGCTTGTTTTTCATGTGTCTTTTTTCTATCTATGATCTGAGCGCAACTGCGTTCACCTGTAAATGATGCACATTAGGCTGTTTTGGACAAAGTGTGTGGTCTGGTTTTACAATAACACAATATTTGGATGATTAGGTTATAAAACGATAAATGTTTCATTTGCCTTTGCAGGCACTTACCCCCAGGGCTTTTGGCTTGGAAGTCAGGAATGTTCTGAAAAAAGGGGATGATGAATGTTTATATTGTGGCGTTATTGTAGCCAATCTCCAATGAGGTGCCCCAGGAGGCATGTTCCACAATATGGGTTCAGCAGGGACACCGTATGGAGGTCGTGTTGTGATGACATTCTGGCTAGAGGATGGTACAGGTGTGTATATATTGGGGACAGCTGAGTAGGCAGGAGGTGGTATGGTCTCATAGATTTTTGGAGGTATTTCATCATCAACATTCATGATAGATACTGAAAAAGAAGGCAAACAGTAAATATAATTTTGCTAAGTAACCAAACAATCACAATAAAGCCAAACTTGTGTTTATGAACATGAGGGATTTAAATGCCGGGATGGGTCATTATTTACTTTATATTATAGAAATAAATGCACAGTATGTTGTTAATTAAGTATTCCATGACTTAGATCTCTCCATAAACAGTATTAACATATGCATAGTAAAAAAGTACTAATATTCCAGATTTATGCTTTGAATCAAACCAATATTCAGGGAAAGATATAAACCATCTAAAGAGTGCTAGTGCTAGTTTTTGGAATACACAGTAAATCGCAGGAGTGAATTATTGAAGACACACCAGCCAGATAGACTTAATTGGGAGCTTGAGATTAGATTTATTGCAGTGAACTAGTTTTGTGCTGCCATACTCAGTTATGTATGCAAGCAGAGGAGATGGAGCAGAGCAATCAGTGGATCGCCCTGTCATGTATGTAGACGGTATTGTGGGATATATATCATGCCCTACATGTCTGTGTAGTACTGTGGCACTTTAATACTGTGACCCCAGATCAGTAGCACACGCAAGGGGGATTTCTGAGTACCCAGAAACACCCCTAACAGAGAGGAGAGAGCAAGCACCATGTTATTAAGCCACACCCCCTCACAACAAAATGCAGCAATTCGCTCGTCATTGGGAAGGAGGCTGAGCCAATATGATGCAATTCCATTAGAATCATGTAATTTGGCTCTGTCCCCTCCGAATTGATCTGCAAATCACAGCATTTTGCTGTGAGGGGGCAAGGCCTATTGACATGGTGTCTGGTGCCATGCCCATCTCCAACCTGCAGCTGCTGCTAGGTAAGTGTGTGTGTTTGTGTGTGTAATGTATGTGTGACATATATGTGTGTGTGTATATATGTGCATGTGTGTGTATGTGTATCTATGTATGTCTGTATAATATATATATGCTGCTGCTGGCTCTTCTGTTTCTCTACTCTCAAATCTCCATGACGCCGTACAGACGCCGCACCACTGA
This sequence comes from Taudactylus pleione, assembly GCA_031769625.1. Lineage (NCBI taxonomy): Eukaryota > Metazoa > Chordata > Amphibia > Anura > Myobatrachidae > Taudactylus > Taudactylus pleione. The sequence continues at coordinate 5,118,135 of JAUIMM010000135.1, forward strand.
ATGAGAGAGGAGGACTGAGGAGCAGCCAGAACAGAAGAAGGAGGGAAGTAACTGAGCCTCACTGGAAGGTTAATTACAGAATTGTGCCAAAAGGATAAGGATCTGATGGTTACTATTGGAGTCATTATATGTGAATTATCAAGTGGTGCATTCCACCATATAAAGTACACCTCCAGCACATAGAGGGTGATATGTCCTGATGAAGGCTTCTTTTGTACCTTAAAATTACTGCTGTTACTAGTCCACTCCAGGATTTGCCTCCTGCCAGTATTCCTCCTGCTCCTGACCATGCTTCTAGGTTGCCGGTTGCTAGGAGACCCAGACGTCAGAGGATTTCACATGTTTCCTCCTAGTGTTGCCTGATTGGCAGCTGATCCTATTTGAACTTCCTGGACTATCACCTCCGTGTCGGCTATAGAGTTTTCATGTGGAACTTTTGGTTATGCAAGCAGCTCTCTGTGCATTCAGACTTCAAGCTATATTTTCTACATGCTGCGTGTATTCTGCTCACCGGCTTTTAAGTGGTCCAAGTACCCTGGGTCCAAGCAACGCTGTCTCCAAGGCCCTCCAGGCCATACATCTATCCTGCTTCTATACCACATTTCAAGCAACGCTGTCTGCAGGGCCTTCCAGGCCATACAGCTATCCTACTTCTATACCATGTTTCAAGCATTGCTGTCTACTAGGCCTCCTGGTCATTTAACAACTTTAGTTTGGACTGTAAACCTACAGTATATTCTATTGACTGTCCTATGGTTTCAGCTCCTTATTGCACCATTGACATGTTGTGTTTTCACTGGCCAATCATATCATTTATTTAGTAAACTGCCATGATTTACTATACTTCTTGTGTTTGTTCTTCGATGTGCCACGTATCTCCAACACCTCCATCTCGGTCCTAGCAATTGCTAGAGGATCGTAACAACTGCACAAGGAGGCGCTGTTTTTCCACCTTATTTCATATATATATATATATATATATATATATATATATATATACAGTCAGGTGCATAAATATTGGGACATTGACAGAATTTTCATATTTTGGCCTCTATTCACCACCACATTGGCTTTGAAATGAAACAAACAAGATGTGCTTTAACTGCAGACTTTCAGAATTAATTTGAGGGTAATTACATCCAAATCAGGTGAATGGTGTAGGAATTACAACGGTTTCTATATGTGCCTCCCACTTTTTAAGGGGCCAAAAGTAATGGGACAAACTAAACAATCCTAAATCAAACTTTCACTTTTTAATACTTTGTTGCAAATCCTTTGCAGGCAATTACAGCCTGAAGTCTGGAACGCATAGACATCACCAGATGCTGGGTTTCATCCCTGGTGATGCTCTGCCAAGCCTCTACTGCAAATGTCTGTAGTTCCTGCTTGTTCTTGGGGCATTTTCCCTTCAGTTTTGTCTTCATCAAGTGAAATGCGTGCTCAATCGGATTCAGGTCAGAGGATTGACTTGGCCATTGCATAACATTCCACTTTTTAGCCTTAAAAAACTCTTTGGTTGCTTTTGCAGTATGCTTCGGGTGATTGTCCATCTGCACTGTGAGCGCCGTCCAATGAGTTCTGAAACATTTGACTGAATATGATCATATAATATTGCCCGAAACACTTCAGAATTCATTCTGCTGCTTTTGTCAGCAGTCACATCATCAATAAATACAAGGGAACCAGTTCCATTGGCAGCCATACATGCCCACGTCATGACACTACCACCACCATAAGAAAAGTGTTGTATTATGCGCTCACCTATCTATAGAGAATAGAATGTGTTAAAGTTGTAAAAAAAGAAAAAGAACTGTATATATTTATTTATAATCTAATTTATTGGGAGACACAATGTTATATTGTCTATAGTACTTGTAAAAGTTCTGAATGTAGATGGTTATTGGGGAAATTAGAGACTCCTTTAGGGTGTCTCTATCCGTAGTGTCCCTCAAGAACAACTACGTCTCCTCTATAACAAAACAGTCCGGCAATGAGATATGGGTAATAGGTGTGACCTTTGAGGGGGTAACCTTCCGTATTTAACTACGTCACCCTGTAATAATGTATAATCATCAAAAAGATATGGATAAAAAATGGGGTCAGGGGTGTACCCTTGTTGATATTCTGTATCTGTCACCTCTGGGAATCCTGATAATTGTCACCCCACTTTGGGTAGGGATGTGAGGAGACCTAAATTAGTAGGCACCTCTCTGTATGTAACCCATACGTTCCTAAATGTTATTGCTGTGAAATAGTCTGATGGGGGGTGTGCCTGTGTAGCCGCGGCATCCTGCGTGTGAGGCTTACCCGTTGATGTCTTCAATCAACCCCGTGCTCCGACACTGGCAATCTAGAGGTGAAAGAGGGTGATGGTGTTCCGTGATATCACTGGTGCGGCCGCACTCACCCGGTGTCTGCCGTGCCTCCGGCTGGTGCACAAGCGGGGGCCGGTGTCCGGATGTCTGGGTCTGCAGTATGGCGATATGGAGAAATCCTGTCTCCAGCAGCAGCGTGGAGCACTTTTGATCAGCGTGTGTATGCTGGGTCATGTGACAACGCATTTCAGCCAATCGGGCCTTCTTCAAGGTGGAGTCTGTGTTGATGTCACTTTGTTAATATACCAGCTCTGTCCAATAGTCTTTTAGATGGGTGTCTCCCAACATTGAGCCTAAACATTGTGTAGTTCTATAAAAAAGCCATGAGAATTGTTTAAGGTATCAGTATTCACTATGTATAAAATATATTGTATTTGTATTTTGGATCCATTATTTTCGTAAAATAAAATGTGCTGTATATATTAATGATAAAAATAAAATAAAAATAAAAATAAAATAAAAATAAAAAGGTTTGCTTAATAAGTCATGTATTTTATTTAAAAACTGTGTACTCGACATTTATTCCATATGGAAGTGTGTATTGAGAAGTTAATACAATGATAGAAAAATGTAAGAATTGAGAAAAGTACAGTATATATAGAAGAATCTAACAATTAATGGTAAATGGATGTTATTGTAAACTAAAAATAAACGAAAGAAGAAAAAAGAAAAAAAAAGGAAAAGGAATAAGAAAATAAAGAGAAGAGGAAGGGAAGAGAAAAAAAGGGGAAGAAAAAAAAGGAATCTTTATTTATTTAATGTGTCGATATCTATTAAGTATTTTAATTAATCAGAATTTTATTATTAAATTCGATGTTCATCCCTTTGGGGGTCATAGTCTGTAAATATAGACCCATTTCATCTCATTTCTATCTAAAATTTTCATATGATCACCCCCCCTCCAGTTGATCTGTGGCTGTTTTATTGCCATAAAGAATAAATTAGTGGGGTCTGAATTATGCGCCTCTTTAAAATGTTTGGAAACACTATGATTATCATAGCCAATCTTGATGTTCCTTATGTGTTCATACATATATACGTTTTTTTAGGGGTCTGATAGTGCGACCGATATACTCAAGGCCGCACCCACATCTTAATAAGTAATGACGCCTCGAGATTCACATGACATTTCCTGTTTAATTTTAAAGTCCTTATTAACTGTAGATGAATTAAAATATAATGACTTTTTAAGGGTATGAATATGCGTAGTCTTACATCCTGTGCACTTCCCACAGTAATGGAAACCATCTGTGTGTATTGTATTGGGTAATTGCTGTTGAATGAATGATCTTGGAGGAATGTGATTCTTCACTATTTTGGATTTAATATCAGGTGCCTTTCTATACACAATATTCGGTGTTCTACCAAGAACTTGATTCAGATCCTCATCCTGTAATAACAGATCCCAGTGTTTATATAAAATCCTGTTGACCTGATGAGCTGATTTGTTATATTGAGTAATGAAATATACTTTTTGTTGTTGGAGTGTTAGCATCGTAATGTCCTTCATTTTGGAATGTAATATAGCGTTCCTATCTAACCTTTCTGTTGCTTGAAATGCTTGTTCTATCAAAATAGGGTCATATAGTTTTACATGAAATTGGGAACTCATCTCCAACCCTTGTTTATGATAATCCTCGATTTTTGAGCAATTCCTCCGAATTCTCCTAAACTGTCCTTTAGGTATGTTTGATAGCCAACTCCTGTGATGTCCACTGGTGGATAAGATGTAACTGTTAACATCTACATTCTTTTTGTATGTCCTGGTGTGTAGTTTGTTTTGGTCAATGTATATCTCTAAATCCAGAAATACTGCTTGACTTCTGCTAATATGTGTGGTGAATTTGAGATTGTGATCATTATTCCCCATATGGTCTAGGAAGGCATCAAGTGTAGATTTGCTTCCCCTCCATATGAAGATAATGTTGTCTATATATCTCCACCATAGGATCAAGTTCTCACCCCAGCTATGCCCCCCCCATATGTGCTCCTCCTCTCACTTGCCCATAAACAGGTTGGCATAGCTCGGGGCCACCCTCCATCCCATGGCAGTACCCGTGGTCTGTAGATAGAATGTATCATCAAACCACAGGTAATTGTGATGCAATATAAAATCAATTGCATCAATAATAAATTTAATTTGGGTCTGATCAAGATCTTCCTCCTTATCTAGAAAGTATTTAATACTTTCTAGGCCTTGTGTGTGTCTAATGACAGAATATAGTGAACATACATCACTGGTAATTAACCAATAATCAGGTTGCCAGTCTATAGTGTCCAAGGTATTTATGATATCTGTACTGTACCTAATGTATGATGGTAACTGACCTACAATCCCTTGTAAAAAGCAATCTGTAAACTGAGCTAAGTTCGACGTGAGTGATTTAATACCTGACACTATTGGGCGTCCGGGTGGGTTAACTGGGTCTTTGTGTATTTTCAGAAGAAAATAAAACACGGGTATAATCGGATGTGGATTAGTCAGGAATTGAAGCTCTTGTTTGGATAAGATCCCTTCATTAAACCCTTGTTTCAATATCTCATCTAATTCTGTCTTATATTTCAAAGTGGGATCTCCCTTTAATGCATGATATGTGTCTGTATCTCTTAGAATGTTATATGCTTCCGCAATGTATTTAGATTTGTCCATGATCACAATACCTCCCCCCTTGTCCGCCGGTTTGACCACAATGTTTCTGTCTCTTTCCAATTCTGCCAATGCTTGTCTTTCTTTTGTCGTGAGATTGTGTACTTCCGTCTGAGGTTTTTTGTATTTATTTGTTGTTGATTGCATAAGGTCTTGATCTCTTAAGACTAATGCTTCAAATGTCTTCATATAGTGATTTTTTAGATGACTTGGAAAAAATTCTGATTTTGGTTTCAGTTGCGTGTGTCTATATTTGTCTGTTCCTGAGTAACTCTTAATTATCGGGTTGCTCATAAAATATTTTTTGAGTGTTAATTTTCTCATAAACGATTGTAAATCACAATATATATCAAACTTATTTGGTTGGTGTGTAGGTGCAAATTTTAGACCTTTTGAGAGTACTTGTTCCTGTTGGGTAGTCAATATGGTACTACTTAGATTAAATATGCACAACTTATCTACTGTATGCTTTGGATTATCAGTTTTGGTAGATGTATTGACTATGTTTTTGGTTTTTTTGGATTGTTTTCCTCCTCTACAACCTCGTCTGCCTCTGTTATTTTTCTTTTTGTCTTGGGGTTTAGTACACTGCAGGCCTGAGCGCCCGCTTCTAATTCTAAAAAACTGTCCCCCCATGTTATATTATTGGTGGCTTCTATGTTTAGTGTCGTGTCCTTTATTCCATTTGGATCAATAATAGAACCTGTTTTTTTTGTTTTGTACCCTTCTATTCTGTCTGAGGCTAAATTCTTAGGTTCTATTGATGGTATTGGTGTTTTGGTTCTATCTCCTCTTTGGGTTATGACCCAGGTACCATCCCACGAGAGTTTGGTCAATTCATCAAAAGCTGACTCATCGTCTATATCATATATTGAAAAAGCCGTGTCTATGGTTGTATCAGTTGAGTCTTCATCTGTATCTGATATGGATTTGAATGAGATATTGGGATGTCTATTGAATTCTTTTTTATGCAACCATGTCATGTATTGCTGATATGTTAATCCCTTTTATTTGTATATTTTTGGTGACACTTTATTGAACTTCCCTATATTTCCATTTTTGTTTTTATTTTTAATTTTATTTTTTGGAGATCTTTGTCCTATATTCTGTTTGATTATTGTTTTATGGAAATGTTTAGTATCCTTGGTTGTAGATTTGTCCCTAATTATTTTCTTAATTTTGGTTTTTAATAATAAATTCTCTTTAGTGATTAATCTGGTCCGAATCTTGGATTCAATCTGTATATATTCAGTAGATTTTCCAAATGAGTCTAATTGCTTATTGGTGTCCTGTATCTGACTGGCTAAGGTAAGTAACTCGTCATCATGTTTCTTATTTATTATTTTTATCAATTCAATTGAACAGTTTTGTAAACATCTATTCCATTGTGTCATGAATGCATCATCATCTGTGTGATGAGTGGGTATTTTAGTGACGATCAGACCCTTTGGGATTATATCTCTAGATACATACCAATCCAGTATGTATTTATCCCACTAAACACGTGTTTCTTTCTCTAATAATCTCTCTAAACGACTAAATGTGTTATGCAAATTGGTAGATGCAGTATTTAAATTATCATCCAAAAACTTTAATTCGGAGACAGCCCTATCTATGTGTTTTCTATTGTTAATGAATGTATCCTACTGTGCTGCTAGTTCACTATGGACAAAGAGGATGTACTTATATAGATATATTTTGTGAACAGCGCTCAGAGGAACGTATATATAGGTAGTAAGGGAGCAGCTTAATACTGGAGACGTCATATCTCCAAAAATAGTAAATGTAAGAAAAGTGTTGTACTAATTTAGGTCTCCTCACATCCCTACCCACAGCGGGGTGACAATTATCAGGATTCCCAGAGGTGACAGATACAGAATATCAACAAGGGTACATCCCTGACCCCATTTTTTATCCATATCTTTTTGATGATTATACATTACTACAGGGTGACGTAGTTAAATACGGAAGGTTACCCCCTCAAAGGGCACACCTATTACCCATATCTCATTGCCGGACTGTTTTGTTATAGAGGAGACGTAGTTTGTTCTTGAGGGACACTACGGATAGAGACATCCTAAAGGAGTCTCTGATTTCCCCAATAACCATCTACATTCAGCACTTTTACAAGTACTATAGACAATATAACATTGTGTCTCCCAATAAATTAGATTATAAATAAATATATACAGTTCTTTTTCTTTTTTTACAACTTTAACACATTCTATTCTCTATAGATAGGTGAGCGCATAATACAACACTTTTCTTATATATACTATTTTTGGAGATAGGACATCTCCAGTATTAAGCTGCTCTCTTACTACCTATATATACGTTTCTCTGAGCGCTGTTCACAAAATATATCTATATAACTACCACCACCATGCTTTACTGATGAAGTGGTATGTTGTGGATCATGAGCAGTTCCTATCCTTCTCCATACTCTTCTCTTCCCATCACTCTGGTACAAGTTGATCTTTGTCTCATCTGTCCATAGGATGTTGTTCCAAAACTGTACTGGCTTTTTTAGATGTTGTTTGGCAAACTCTAATCTGGTCATCCTGTTTTTGTGGCTCACCAATGGTTTACTTCTTGTGGTGAACCCTCTATATTCACTCTTGTGAAGTCTTCTCTTGATTGTTGACTTTGACACATATACACCTACCTCCTGGAGAGTGTTCTTGATTTGGCCAACTGTTGTGAAGGGGTTTTTCTTCACCAGGGAAATAATTCTTCTGTCATCCACCACAGGTGTTTTCCGTGGTCTTCCGGGTCTTTTGGTGTTGCTGAGCTCTCCGATGCGTTCTCTCTTTTTAAGAATGTTCCAAACAGTTGATTTGGCTACACCTAATGTTTTTGCTATAACTCTGATGGGTTTGTTTTGATTTTTCAGCCTAATGATGGCTTGCTTCACTGATAGTGACAGCTCTTTGGATCTCATATTGGGAGTCGACAGCAACTGATTCCAAATGCAAATGTCACACCTATAATCAACTCCAGACCTTTTATCTGCTTAATTGATAATGAAATAACAAGGGAATAGCCCACACCTGTCCATGAAATAGCTTTTGAGTTGATAGTCCCATTACTTTTGGCCTCTTAAAAAGTGGGAGGCACATATAGAAAAAGTTGTAATTCCTACACCGTTTACCTAATTTGGATGTAAAACCCTCAAATTAAATCTGAAAGTCTGCAGTTAAAGCACATCTTGTTTGTTTCATTTCAAAGCCATTGTGGTGGTGAATAGAGGCCAAAATATGAAAATTCTGTCAATGTCCCAATATTTATGCACCTGACTGTATATATATTTATATATTATATTAGGGATGAGCTGGTTTGGATTTCTGAAATCCGAACACCGCCCCCCCCGATCCGAGTCAGATCTGAGCCAGGTTCGAATTTTCCCACCTGACTCGGAAATCGAGGCAAAATGTCGCGAATTTTGGATTCAATAAAAGGTCCCCGCGTCAGCGCCATTTTTCACTCCAGCTGTGGACAGTGAAATGGGAGGGTGGGAGTTGTGCTGCTGTTGTCATCCATAGGGGCTGGCTGGGCTGTGTTGTGCAGTCTGTTGTCCATAGGGGCTGTGTTCACTCCAAAGTCCATAGGGGCTGGCTGTGTTGTGCAGTGTCCCATAAAGGCTGTAGTCCTAAAGGGGTGCTGTAGTGTTGTCCAGGGGGTGCTCTGTCCATCAGGGGTGCTCCCACCAAGTGCAAAAAAATATATATTTTTCTGTGTCTGTAACTTGTGTGCGCTGTAGCCACACGTGGATCAACAAAGTAGCACCAAGCATGCGCCTGTGTCATTAGTAAAGGGTCGGCTGGCTCATCTGTTGAAGGGTGGTGTAACCCCCAAAGTGCTGGAAAAAAAAACTTTGTGTTTGTGTGCGCCTTAGCCGCATGTATATCAATATCACATAAATGGAGGACAAAAATGTGTCTGTTAAAAATAAAATAGGGAAAGGTCAAGAACCACTTCTTCCTAGTGCTGAAGCTACTGCCACTAGTCATGACATAGATGATGAAAAGCCATTAATGTTGTCTTCCAAGGCCAATGCCCAATGTCATACTAGAGGGCATATAAAATCCCAAATTGCAAAGTTCAGGAACATGACCTTAAAAAATAATTTAAATTGGCTGAGGAGAAACATAAACTTGCCAATATGCCATTTACAACACGGAGTGGCAGGGAACAGCTAAGGTCCTCTCCTATGTTCATGACTAGTGGTTCAGTTTCACATGACGATGGAAGCCCTCCTCCTGCTACAAAAATCAAATGAGTTAAGCTGGCAAAAGCACACCATTTGCATGCCCTATGCAAATGCTGGAAGGAGCACCCACAGTCCACTTGCTGATATTTAAATTGAAGATGTCACTGTTGAAGTACAACAGGATGAGGATATTGGTGTAATTGGTGCTGAGGAAGAAGTTGACTAGGAGGATTCTGATGGTGAGGTGGTTTGTTTAAATCAGGCACCGGGGGAGACAGTTGTTGTCCATGGGATGAAAAATCCCATCATAGTCATGCCTGGGCAGAAGACCAAACATTCCACCTCTTTGGTCTGGAGATATTTCTATCCAAATCCAGACAACAACTGTCTTGCCATATGTGCCGTATGTAAAGGTAGAATAAGTAGGGTAGGGACGTTAACCACATAGAAAAATCCTCACTTATACGTCACCTGCAGCGTGTTCATGAAAAGTTACTGTCAAGTTCAGAAACTGTGGCTAAGACCGGAAGCAGTCCAGGGACCCCAAAATCCCTTTGTCCTGTTGTATCCAAGTGCCTGCAAACCACACCGTCAACTCCCTCCTCATCAATTTCCCCCTTAGTCAGGATCAGAAGTAGTCCTGCAGGCCATGTCACTAGCATGACTGACTCTCCTATCTGGGATTCCACCAGAGGATCCTGCATTGCTACGCCTACTGCTGCCGCTGCTGCTGTTGCGAGTCGTTCATAATTCCAGAGAGAAAGTAGGAACATCACTACTTCTTTTACTAAGCAATTGACCCTCCAACAGTCCTTAGCAAGGAGGATGAAGTATGACAACAGTCATCCTGAAGCAAAGCGGATAACTGACAGCTATGTTGGTGGTAGACGTGCGCCCGGTATCTGCCATTAGTGCAGTGGAATTTAGACAATTGATGGAGGTAGTGTGTCCCCGGTACCAAAACCCATCTAGATTCCACTTCACTAGGCAGGCAATACCAAGAATGTACAGAGTGTCACAAAAGTGTTCTCAGTGTCCTACAAAAAGGCAGTTGTGCCCAATGTCCATTTAACCACAGACATGTGGACAACTGGAACAGGGCAGACTATGGACTATATGTCTGTGGCAGCCCACTGGGTAGATGTTTTGCCTTATGCAGCAACAACAGCATTGTCACCAGTAGCAGCATCTCAGAAATACCAGCTCATTACAAGGCAGGCTACGCTATGTATCACCGGTTTCAGTAAGAGGCACACAGCTGACAACCTCTTAGAGAAACTGAGGGAAATCACCGCCCAATGGCTTACCCCACTTAGACTCTCCTGGGGATTTGTGATATCTGACAATGCCACCAATATTGTGCGGGCATTACATCTGGGAAAATTCCAGCACGTCCAATGTTTTGCTCACACAATAAATTTGGTGGTGCAGAATTTTCTGAAAAATGACAGGGGCATGCAGGAGATGCTTTGGGTGGCCCAAAAAATTTTGGGCCACTTTCGCCGTTCAGTGACTGCGTGCTGAAGACTGGAGCACCAGCAAACACTCTTGAACCTGCCCTGCCATCACAAGAAGCAAGAGGTAGTGACCCTCTACATGCTTTAGCGGATGGAGGAGCAGCAAAAGGCCATTCATTCCTATACATCCACCTATGACATAAGCAAAGGAGGAGGAATGCTCCTGACAAGCGCAGTGGAGAATGATTTCTGTGTTGTGCAAGGTTCTCCAACCCTTTAAACTTGCCACACTTGAAGTCAGTTCAGACACTGCCAGCTTCAGTCAGGTCTTTCCCCTCATCAGGCTTTTGCAGAAGCAGCTGGAGAAAGTGAAGGAGGAGGTAAGATGGAGCGATTCTGCTAGGTATGTGGGATTTGTGGATGAAGCCCTTCATTCACTTTCCCAGGATTCGAGGGTGGTCAATCTGTTGCAATCTGACCACTACACTTTGGCGCCCGTCCTTGATCCTAGGTTTAAAGCCTACATGGGGTCTATCTTTCCAGCAAACACAAGCCTGCAGAGGTGCAAAGACCTGCTGGTAAAAACACTGTCACTGTTACTTTTTTTCCCCAAACTGGGGCTGCCAGGAAACAACTTGGGTATCCTATGCAACCTGCTGGCGGTGATGCAGGGCAGGCAGGACCAAGTTTGGACATCTGGTCCGGACTGAAGGACCTGGCAACAATTTCTGACATGTCTGCTGTCACTGCATATGATACTGTCACCATTGACAGAATGGTGGAGGATTACATCGGTGACAGCATCCAAGTAGGCATGTCAGAAAGTCCGTACCTGTACTGGCAGGAAAAAGAGGCAATTTGGAGGTCCCTGTACAAACTGGCTCTATTTTACCATGAGCTGCCCCCCCTTCAGTGTGTACTCCGAAAGAGTGTTTAGTGCAGCCGGGAACCTTGTCAGCAAAAGGCGTAGGAGGTTGCTTCCACAAAATGTGGAGAAGATGATGTTCATCAAAATTAATGATCACTTTTTACAGGGAGACCAGCCTCCTGAAAGTACAGAGGGACCTGTGGTGGTGGATTCCAGCAGTGACAAATTTATACTCTGTGAGGATGAGGATGTAGACAACACTGAAGAGGGTGAGGAATCGGTGGATGAGGAGGATGAGGACGACATCTTGCCTCCGTAGAGCAAGTTTGTGCAGGGACAGATTAATTGCTAGCTTGTTTTGTGGGGGCCCAAATGAACCAATCCTTTCAGCCACAGTCGTGTGGCAGACCCTGGCGCTGAAATTATTGGTTTGTTAAAGTGTGCATGTCCTGTTTATACAACATAAGGGTGGGTGGGAGGGCCCAAGGACAATTCCATCTTGCACCTCTATTTTTTTTTTGCATTATGTACTGTTTGGGGCCTAGTTTTTCAAACGGTCATCCTGTCGGCCACTGCAGTGTCACTCCTAGATAGGCCACGTGTTTGTGCTGCCCACTCATGTTGCTTAGCATAGTCATCCAGCTACCTCGGTGCAACCTTTTGGACATAAAAACACTATTGTGAGGTGCGAGGTGTTCAGAATAGACTGGAAATGAGTGGAAATTAAGGTTATTGAGGTTAATTATAGCATAGGAGCAGAAAAACCCACAAATTCTGTGATTTTAGCTGTTTTTATGCTTTTTTAAAAAAAAATACAGATCTAAAACACAAAACATGGCAAAAACCAATGCAGATCCAAAACACGAGGAAAGATCAAGATCCAAAACCAAAACACCAAAAGTGGCCGGTGCACACCCCTAATATATATATATATATATATATATATATATAAAAAATAGTAGAAACCCTCCCTTAAAAATGCTGCGTTTGGCCCTGCCAGATGGCACAGGACAGACTGTCTCACAATGGCCTTCTTGGTAAGTTACAGATGCTTCAGGTATGGAGCATCAAATATCAACAAAAATGACAGGTTCAAAAGTTTCCCATAGCAACCAATTTTCTTATAGCTATTGTGTATCAAATACATTCTTAAATATGATAGCTAAAAGCTGATTGGTTGCTATGTTTATCTTATCTAATGGTGATCACTACAAGGCTTGATGCATTTCCCCCTCAATGCCACATTACAACATATGCACTAAAAGAGAAATAGATCACAGTACATAATTCCAAAAATATTGCAGTGTTTTGTACTTTCCTGTGTTAGCTGTAATATTTGCTTCATTGATTATTAACATTACCAAGTAAGTCAACTGAATTTTCAAATGCAGAGTCACTACGGTAGAAAAGGTACAGTAAGTGTTCTCATGTTTAGCTTTGTTAACCACCTGCCTGGTGTGGTGATTGTTTACGACCATGCTGGGCAGTACATTCCCTGACATGATCGCAAACAATGCGACCAGTCAAAAATGCCCATTGACAGCTGCTGGAAAATAATCTTCCAGCAACAGCCAATTCCAGAGGGACCTCCCTGCTCCTCTACATAATTGTATGCTCCCCCAGTGTTTGCCTTGCAGCTGATCACTGCTGTTTAGACAGCCCAACAACACCCCCATGATAATTATTGTATATAGATGGTGATCTGATATTTATACAGTAGGTTACTCAAGGTCCAGTGATTAGCATATATAGTGTTACCAGATCAGATAGAACATTAGATCTGTGCAGTCCGATATCAATAACAAATCACCATCTATTGTATACATTATGAAGGTCCACGATTATTATAATCACAAACTGAGAATATAATATGAGCTGGGACTATGTACCGTTATTGATATTGTAACTTTATTTACACCATATTTTCATATGAATATGTTAGATATGTGTGACAATAGGGATGTAGGTACGAGACCAGCCGGTCTCAATCCCAACAGTGGAATCCCGGCAAGTGATTTAATATAGGCGTCAAAATACCGACACCTATGTTAGTCCCAATGCCGGAATGCCGAGGACGCCAGCCCAAACGAAGATAAGTCCGAGGCACCCTTAGCGATAGCCATGGGGGGGAGGTTAAGAATTAGGGATTCTAGCAGGGTTAGGGTTAGGTTTTGGGGGGGGGAGATTAGGGTTAGGCAGCGTCCCGGGAGGGTTAGGTTCACTAAGCGGTAAGAGGGGGTTAGGGTTAGGCACCCTTAGGGGGGAGGTTAGGGTTAGGCACTAGGGGTGGAGGTTAGGGTTAGGCACCACTAAGAGAGGGTAAGGGGAGGGTAAGGATACTTACTTGCCCCAGTCAGGATCTCCTCCTGATGACATCCGCGGTCAGGATTTGAACCGGTGGCTAAACAGCCACCGGCATTTCAATCCCAATGACAATATTGTCCTTTTGTAACATCTTTGTCTTAATTGTGTTCCTGCACTGTACCTCATGAGTGAATAAATCGTCCTTGTTTCACTTATATGCTTGTGGTGCTTCTAACTCCTCCAAACACGAACACACACACACACACAAACACGCAAATTACCCTCAGTAAGTGTGACAAAGGTAAACCAAAGATTTAATATTTTATTTCCTCATTCCATAAGGCCTTCTTCCAGTTGTCAGCTGTAAGTTCTATACCCATTACTTGTTCCCTGAAAAAGGTCATTTTATAACACTGAAACTCACATACTTTTCTAGCTTTAGCAGTATACCACTTACCATTGTACCATTTCAGGTTATTCACTGGACTGGAAATGTTTACATTTCAATAAATACTAGTAAAGTAAGGTTTTCTAGAACTGTTTACTGCTTCTATACATATGATAGCGTAAATACAATATCAATATGCGCTCAATATATTGTCATTTATGTAGTTACTGTACAGGATATAGCTCATATGTATGGTGTTATTTACATTTAGGAGCAAACTCACAAAATGTAATATAGTAATGGTATTATACAGATGTTGATATATTATATATTCCCAAAGACCTAGGTCTAAGCCCTGCAACAAAGCTTACTTTCATATTTGTTCCTAACACACATGATGTGCAGGTATAAACTAGGGGTGAGCGGGATCGGATTTCTGAAATCAGAACCCCCCCGAGCCCCACCCGATCCGAGTCAGATCCGAGTCAGGCTCGACTTTTCCCGCCTGACTCGGATCTGAAATCGAGGCAAAACGTCATCATCCCGCCTTCCGGGTCTCGCGGGTTTTGGATCCTATATAAGGTAACCGCGTCTGCGCCATTTTCTCACTCGGCTGTGGACAGTGAAGAGGGAGGGTGGGAGTTAGGGCTGGCTGGGCTGTGTAGTGTAGTGTAGTGTAGTGCAGAGTAGTGTTGTGCTGTGCTGTGCTGCGCTGTGCTGCTGTTGTCCACTACTTCAAAGTCCATAGGGGCTGGCTGTGTTGTGCTGTGCAGCTGTTGTTGTTAATAGAGGCTGTGTCCACTACTTCAAAGTCCATAGGGGCTGGCTGGACTGTGTTGTGCAGTCAGTTCTCCATAGGGGCTGTGTCCACTCCAAAGTCCTGTGCTGTGTCCCAGTCCTAAAGGGGTGCTGTAGTGTTGTCCAGGGGGTGCTCTGTCCATCAGGGGTGCTCCCCCCAAGTGCTAAAAAAATAATATTTTTACTGTGTTTGTGAATTGTGTGCGCAGTAGCCGCACGTGCATCAACAAAGTAGTGCCAAGCGTGCGCCTGTGTCATAAGTAAAGGGCCAGCTGGCTTGACCGTTAAAGGGTGCTGTAACCCCCAAAGTACACTCCAGTCCAAACCAAAAAAAAAATATTTTCTGTGTTTGTGAATTGTGTGCGCAGTAGCCGCACATGCATCAACAAAGTAGTGCCAAGCGTGCGCCTGTGTCATAAGTAAAGGGCCGGCTGGCTTGACCGTTAAAGGGTGCTGTAACCCCCAGAGTACACTCCAAACCAAAAAAATATATATTTTCTGTGTTTGTGAATTGTGTGCGCAGTAGCCGCACGTGCATCAACAAAGTAGTGCCAAGCGTGCGCCTGTGTCATAAGTAAAGGGCTAGCTGGCTTGACCGTTAAAGGGTGCTGTAACCCCCAAAGTACACTCCAGTCCAAACCAAAAAAAATTATTTTCTGTGTTTGTGAATTGTGTGCGCAGTAGCCGCACGTGCATCAACAAAGTAGTGCCAAGCGTGCGCCTTTGTCATAAGTAAAGGGCCGGCTGGCTTGACCATTAAAGGGTGCTGTAACCCCCAAAGTACACTCCAGTCCAAACCCAAAAAAAATACTATTTTCTGTGTTTGTGAATTGTGTGCGCTGTGGCTGCACGTGCATCAACAAAGGAGCAGCGCCAAGCGTGCGCCTGTGTCCCATAAGTATAGAGCCGGCTGGCTCATTACTTAAAGGGTGGTGTAACCCACAAAGTGCACTACTCTCCAGCAAAAATAAAAAAATATTTTCTGTGTTTGTGTGCGCTTTAGCAGCACGTATATATCAATATAACATAAATGGAGGACCAAACTTTCTCCGATAAAAATAAAATAGGGAAAGATCAAGAACCACTTCCTCCTAGTGCTGTTGCTGCTGCTGGGAGTTGTTCATCATCCCAGAGAGGAAGTAGGAACATCACTACTTTTACTAAACAATTGACCCTCCAACAGTCCCTAGCGATGAGGATGAAGTACGACAGCAGTCATCCTGAAGCAAAACGTATAACTGAGGCCTTGACTGCTATGTTGGTGGTAGACGTGCGTCCGGTATCCGCCATTAGTGCAGTGGGATTTAGACAATTGATGGAGGTAGTGTGTCCCCGGTTCCAAATCCCATCTAGATTCCACCTGCATCCTCAAAGCAGCAGCGACAAGCGTGCGTCTGTCTGTTAAAGGAAGGTGTAACCCTCAAAGTGCGCTCCACAAACAATAAAAATATTCTTCTTTTTTTTCTGTCTTTGTGAAATGTGTGGGCTGTAGCCGCACCTGCATCCTTAAAGCAGCAGCGACAAGCGTGCGTCTGTCTGTTAAAGGGTGGTGACCCCTCAAAGTGTGCTACACAAACAATAAAAATATTGTTCTTTTTTTTTCTGACTTTGTGAAATGTGTGGGCAGTAGCCGCACCTGCATCCTTAAAGCAGCAGCGACAAGCGTGCTTCTGTCTGTTAAAGGGTGGTGACACCCTCAAAGTGTGCTACACAAACAATAAAAATATTGTTCTTTTTTTTTCTGTCTTTGTGAATTGTGTGGGCTGTAGCCGCACTTGCATCCTCAAAGCAGCAGCGACAAGCGTGCGTCTGTCTGTTAAAGGGTGGTGACACCCTCAAAGTGTGCTACACAAACAATAAAAATATTGTTCTTTTTTCTGTCTTTGTGAATTGTGTGGGCTGTAGCCGCACTTGCTTCCTCAAAGCAGCAGCGACAAGCGTGCGTCTGTCTGTTAAAGGGTGGTGACACCCTCAAAGTGTGCTACACAAACAATAAAAATATTCTTCTTTTTTCTGTCTTTGTGAATTGTGTGGGCTGTAGTCGCACTTGCATCCTCAAAGCAGCAGCGACAAGCGTGCATCTGTCTGTTAAAGGGTGGTGACACCCTCAAAGTGTGCTACACAAACAATAAAAATATTCTTCTTTTTTCTGTCTTTGTGAATTGTGTGGGCTGTAACCGCACTTGCATCCTCAAAGCAGCAGCAACAAGCGTGAGTCTGTCTGTTAAAGGGTGGTGTAAACCTCAAAGTGCTCCAAAAAATAAAAAACTATTTTTTAAATGTGTTTGTGACTTGTGTGCGATGTAGCCGCACGTGCATCAACATAGTAGCAGCGCCAAGCGTGCGCCTGTGTCATAAGTCAAGGGCTGGTTTGGACATCTGGTCCGGATTGAAGGACGTGCCATCAATTTCTGACAAGTCTACTGTCACTGCATATGATACTGTCCTTAAAGCAGCAGCGACAAGCGTGCGTCCCACTGTTAAAGGGTGGTGACACCCTCAAAGTGTGCTACACAAACAATACAATTATTGTTCTTTTTTTTCTGTCTTTGTGAATTGTGTGGGCTGTAGCCGCACTTGCATCCTCAAAGCAGCAGCGACAAGCGTGCGTCTGTCTGTTAAAGGGTGGTGTAACTCTCAAAGTGCTCCAAAAAATAAAAAACTATTTTTTTAATGTGTTTGTGACTTGTGTGCGATGTAGCCGCACTTGCATCCTCAAAGCAGCAGCGACAAGCGTGCGTCTGTCTGTTAAAGGGGGGTGACACCCTCAAAGTGTGCTACACAAACAATAAAAATATTCTTCTTCTTTTTTCTGTCTTTGTGAATTGTGTGGGCTGTAGCCGCACTTGCATCCTCAAAGCAGCAGCGACAAGCGTGCGTCTGTCTGTTAATGGGTGGTGTAACCCTCAAAGTGCGCTCCACAAACAATAAAAATATTCTTCTTTTTTTTTCTGTCTTTGTGAATTGTGTGGGCTGTAGCAGCACTTGCATCCTCAAAGCAGCAGCGACAAGCGTGCGTCTGTCTGTTAAAGGGTGGTGACACCCTCAAAGTGTGCTACACAAACAATAAAAATATTCTTCTTCTTTTTTCTGTCTTTGTGAATTGTGTGGGCTGTAGCCGCACTTGCATCCTGAAAGCAGCAGCGACAAGCATGCGTCTGTCTGTTAAAGGGTGGTGTAACCCTCAAAGTGCGCTCCACAAACAATAAAAATATTCTTCTTTTTTTTTCTGTCTTTGTGAATTGTGTGGGCTGTAGCCGCACTTGCATCCTCAAAGCAGCAGCGACAAGCATGTGTCTGTCTGTTAAAGGATTACATCGGTGACAGCATCCAAGTAGGCATGTCAGACAGTCCGTACCTGTACTGGCAGGAAAAAGAAGCAATTTGGAGGTCCCTGTACAAACTGGCTCTATTTTACCTGAGTTGCCCCCCCTCTAGTGTGTACTCCGAAAGAGTGTTTAGTGCAGCCGGGAACCTTGTCAGCGAAAGGCGTAGGAGGTTGCTTCCACAAAATGTGGAGAAGATGATGTTCATAAAATGAATTATCATCTCTTCCAGGGAGACCAGCCTCTAGAACGTACAGAGGGACCTGTGGTTGTGGATTCCAGCGGGGACGAATTAATACTCTGTGAGGATGAGGATGTACACAACACTGAAGAGGGTGAGGAATCGGTGGATGAGGAGGATGAGGACGACATCTTGCCTCCATAGAGCCAGTTTGTGCAGGGACAGATTAATTGCCAGCTTGTTTTGTGGGGGCCCAAACGAACCAATCATTTCAGCCACAGTCGTGTGGCAGACCCTGGCGCTGAAATTTTTGGTTTGTTAAAGTGTGCATGTCCTGTTTATACAACATAAGGGTGGGTGGGAGGGCCCAAGGACAATTCCATCTTGCACCTCTTTTTTTTCTTTGCATTATGTACTGTTTGGGGCCTAGTTTTTCAAACTGCCATCCTGTCTGCCACTGCAGTGTCACTCCTAGATGGACCACGTGTTTGTGCCGCCCACTCGTATCTCTTAGCATAGTCCTCCAGCTACCTCGGTGCAACCTTTTGGACATAAAAACACTATTGTGAGGTGTGAGGTGTTCAGAATAGACTGGAAATTAGTGGAAATTAAGGTTATTGAGGTTAATAATAGCATAGGAGCAGAAAAACCCACAAATTCTGTGATTTTAGCTATTTTTATGCTTTTTTTCAAAAAAATACAGATCCAAAACACAAAACCCAGAACCCAAAACACGGAAGGGTGGTTTTGGCAAAACCAATCCAGATTCAAAACACGAAGAAAGATCCAGATCCAAAACCAAAACACAAAACACGAAAAGTGGCCAGTGCACACCCCTAGTATAAACGTGAGAAAATTAATTCAAATAAACATTGAATACTTAACATTTTAAATACTTATTTGATTAATTATTTAATTGTCTTAAATTCTAAGTTGTTGAACCTCAGACCCTTATGCCAGAGCTTAGCAAAGCCTGTTTCTAGTACAGATGTGTGTACGGACCACCACATTATGGTTTTGGATATGGATTTCTTTAAAAATTCATAAAAACAGCTAAAATCATGTAAAGTCTGTCTTTTTTTTGTTCCTACATTATTATTAACCTCAATACATAAATTTTCAGTTCTTTTTTGACTACCTCACAAATCATAATATTGTTCTCACCCATATTGGCCAACGCCTGCAGTGAGCTGACTGGTTAAGGAGACAGAGCAGCAGCACAAACACAGTGCAGCTTAAAAAAGGATATAGGCCTGATTCAGTCTTGGGAATAGAGAGAGAGATAGCACTTAACTGTGAACCTGAACAAACCATATTGCAATGCAAGGGGTGTAAATACATAATTTTTTTGCATGTGGGGTAAATACTGACTGCTTTTGCATGTAGCCTACAAATACTGCACAGCTTTATTATTACTCTACAACAGTGATTCCCAACCTCGGTCCTCAAGGCACACTAACAGTCCTGGTTTTGGTTTTATCCAGGCTTGAGCACAGATGGATAAATCAAAATAACTGAGGTACTAATTAAGTCACCTGCGCTCCAGTATGGATATCCTCAAAACCTGGACTGTTAGTGTGCCTTGAGGACCGTGGTTGGGAACCCCTGCTCTACAATTTAGATATCAGTTTGGACACACTCCTTCCAAATCTAAATCTCTCTGCACATTTTAAATCTGCCCCACCTGCAGTGCAACATGGTTTCACCAAGATGATCAGTTGAGAGAGATACAGTATATCTCTCTATTCCCAAGTCTGAATCAGGCCCATAGAGCATCTAGAAAATATAGTAGCACAGCAGTGGCAGACAGGATGCAATTTAATACGAGATGCTATAAAATGTTTTCATTAATCAAGAACTAGATCAGGGCCTGAGGCAAGGATAGCTAAATGGAGATTCTTGTTTTAGTGAAAGCCAGGTAAAAGATTGAGATTGATTGAATAGTACTAATAATTTAAGTACCAAAAATACAAATTGGAGAAATTTAAAACGCTATTACAAAACAAGCATCCAAAATCAAAATGAGATTGCTTGATTACAGTATTAATATACTGTATGTAAATAACAAAATACAAATCTGATACATGGAACAAATTATTAAAAATAAGCATCCAAAATCCCAAAAAGGTTTTTAAAGTGGAAACTGAATCCAAATTGCAAATGTACAAGCCTCAGGATTTAAGGCAGAACAGCCTAGGCAAATTGAAAAATTAATTATATGAATTGCTAATGCTACATACTCTGTATATGTTAAGAAGCTGCAGGAAACGGGGTCTATACATATTGATGAGAAGCTGGTGATGGATGGCATTGCAAGATACAAAACAACATGAACACCCTACTAAAGTACAGTAATATAAACTGCCTATCAAACACACACAAGCTTTGCATAGCCCATAATGAAAAGTGGTGAATGATGGAATTGTCATTGCCACACACACTTATGTTGTATTTGAAAGAGGAAATGCACAATTTACCAAACCAATCACTTCAGCAACAGGGACTGCCACTTTTTTGGCTGAAGTGCTTGGTTTGTTTGGGTCCCACAAATTAAGCTACCAATGGGCATTAGGTGGCTAATAGTGTTGGTAATCAGCTCTGCAGTTAGAAGATGTCATAATATCATCCTCATTCTCACCTTCCTCATTGTCATCCCCACTGGAATACACCAATACAGAAGTCTCCATACTTTGTTGTTATTGATGGCAAATGTATTCCTCATACAATTTATAGTTCATTTTTAAGAGCATGATCTTTTCCACATTTTGAGGAAGTAGCCTCCTATGCCAATCATTCACAAGGCTTCTAGGTGTGCTAACCACCACCTTTTTGAGTACATACTGGAGGGTGGGAAACTTAAGTACAGCAAAGTTAGTTTGTGCAAGGGGGTCCAAATTCCTTTGTTTTCCTCACAATATTCAAAGGGACTGTGTGATTTGCTAATTTATACATTATCATTAATATAATCCTTCATTAATCTATTGATGCTTACTGTAACAGATTGAGTCATGGTAGAGGTGTCAATAATTGTGGACAATTATTTTATGCCTGACCAGATGTCATAATGGTGTTTCACTCTGGAGTGCTGAGTTAAGTTATGTTCATTATCAGTGGGTCTCTTGGGAAGGGTAATTTTTTTGCTGCCAGCAGCGCTTACAGGAGAAACTGGGCAAGATATGGGGCAGCACAGATGGTGTAATGGTTAGCATTACTGCCTCACAGCACTGAGGTCATGGGTTCGATTCCCACCATGGCCCTAACTGTGTGGAGTTTGTATATTCTCCCTGTGCTTGTGTGGGTTTCCTCTGGGTACTCCGGTTTCCTCCCACACTAAAAAAATATACTGGTAGGTTACTTGGCTCCCAACACAAATTAACCCAAGTGTGTATGTGTGTGTGCATGTTATAGGGAACATAGATTGTAAGCTCCACTGGGGCAGGGACTGATGTGAATGGCCAAATATTCTCTGTAAAGTGCTGCGGAATATGAGTGCGCTGTATAAATAACTGGTAATAATAATAAAATAATAATGTTATGTGCCACTTGAGCTGACAACTAGCTTGCAAGGAACTCTTTGCATTACTGTGTCAGTTGGAAAGAAAGACATCATGTATGGCCAGGACCAGTGCAAGGTTTCTGCCTTATTCTGCCTTGTCCCCCCCCCCACACACACACCCAGAGCACCATTACACTTAATAACAGACACACAAAAAATACATTTCATATATATATATATATTTATATTAAAGTATTATATAGCATTACTCACAGTCCACAGCAGTCTTTCCCTGCCCACTCCCAGGTTCTCAGCCTGGGTGGCATCCATTCCTTGCTCCTCATCTACATCTCTGAGGAGGAGCAAAGGGGAGGTATGAAAGCAAAGGGGTTAGCACTGAGGGTGGCATGTCAGCGGCAGTGCTGACAGACACCACTAACACAGGCAGGCAGCCTGAGTGCCGCACACATCTGGCAGACACTGTGCCACTGCAGGGAATGAGGAGACAGTGTGCAGCACTGACTGTTCTTCACATTGTCTCAGTCACTGAGTGGTGGCTGCAGCTGGCTACATCAGTGCCATGGCCACCACTTGTAGTTCACAGCCATGATCAATTTAGATATACTGTACTGTCCACAACACAAGCTCACTTATGAGTGGCACCCTTCAGGGGCTAGTGCCATTAGACAGCTGCGTAAAGCTGCCTAGTGGTGATGCCGGCCCTGTGTATGACTTAAACCTGGGATCAAGGCAGGTTGCCACAATATACAATAAATAATATGTTAGTAGCTTTCAACTATTATCCTTGTGCTAGGTTCATACACCTGTATTGATTGCTGCAAGTCAATATGTCAGTACTAACTGACCCCAAAACAAGAAAACTCACAAGTATAAAATATATGTTGGACTGCGCTACTGGTGTAGAAAATGATCTGAATTAAATATAGTATTATTTGACCAAGAATGAATATACAAAACAAGGCCTCCCACCAGCATCCTGAAGGTAAGTATCAGGGTGTTAGTGGGAGGTTAGGATTAGGCATTTGGGGGAGGGTAGGGTTTCGCACCGGGGAGGTAGTGTTAGGATTAGGGTGCGGGTAGGGGGATGTTAGGTTTAGGCACTGAGGAAGGGGTGTTAGGTTTAGGGAGCAGGGAGGGGGAGGTTAAGTTTAGGCACTAGGGTGGAGATTATAGTTAGGCACTGGGGAGGGTTAGGGTAGGGGTTAGAAAAGTACTTACCATTCTTTACTATGGGTGTCAGGATTCTGGCTGTCAGGATGCTGCTGTTGGTATTCTGACCAGCGGCATCACGACCGCCAGGATTTCATACCCAACCCCAAATATGTCAACACATATCACACTAACAACACACTTCTATGGATGTATAAATTATCCTAATAATAACAGTTAATATTAGTACCACTTGTGTTCAAAAGTTTCTACATGGAGTAGTATTCCTATTGGTCCAAGGAACCTTTATATGTTTGTTTATAATGACACAAAGTCTCTCTCAATCAGTGATGTAGATGTCCAATCTGCTCCCCAGCCAATGTAGCCAGAGTATTAAGTTCTCTTAACCATTTGTGTGCTAATAAGAAGCTGTTATGAATCCCTTGGGAGATTCACACATTAGAGGTAGGAGGAACCCCAGGTGACTGGTTGTTATGAATCTGGGATAAGATTCACCTCTGACAAAAAGCAATAGTGCTGAGAATTATATGAAGCAATGGTGTCAACTGAAAAGGAAGTCCTTGTCAGAGGTTAGGCCCTGTGGCCAATTCGTGCTACTTGGCAAGTTTGTGGTCTGGGGACCAAGTCGCAGCCTTGAGGGCTGATATGTACTTGGCTGGTAGCAGTCTTGAGGGCTGATATGTACTTGGCTAGTTGCAACCTTGGGAGCCAATGTGTACTTGGCTGGTTGCAGCCTTGAGGGCTGATGTGTACTTGGCTGGTTGCAGCTTTGGGGTTGATGTGTACTTGGCTGGTTGCAGCCTTGGGATTGATGTGTACTTGGCTGGTTGAAGCCTTTAGGGCTGATGTGTACTTGGCTGGTTGCAGCCTTGAGGGTTGATGTGTACTTGGTTGGTTGCAGCTTTGGGGTTGATGTGTACTTGGCTGGTTGCAGCTTTGGGGTTGATGTGTACTTGGCTGGTTGCAGCCTTGAGGGATGATGTAGTTAATTGAAAGTAGCAGAGACTGCTGTGATGTTAAGTACACACAGGCACTTAAGTGCAGCAGATACTGCTGTGGTGTTATTAGCAGAATGTCCACATAGACACATAAGTGCGGCTGAGACTGCTGCAATGTACCAGCAGATAGTCCACACAGATGCTGAATGCAGCAGAGACTGCTGCAGTGTTACTTGCAGATAGTTCACATAGACGCTGAAGTGTGGCAGAGACTGCTATGGTGTTACTTGCAGGTAGGAAAACCTTGTGGAGTGGAGGCCTGGCATCCTTGTCTCCTAGCAACTGGCCCAAGAGAGCTGTCTGGAGTATTGATATCAAACAATACCCCTACTTGATGAGGGTTTAAGGAACCACTAGAACCAGGTTTATCGGGGAAATTCTCAAAAAACTTATTTTCAAACAGGAGCATGTAAAGATTTTTTAGAGACCCGGGAACTCTCCTATGACTCATACCCATTCCAATGAACCAAACATTGTAAACCTCCACATGAATCGTTAATCCTGAGTGTGTTAGGCAACTTCAACCGAAAGGTGACAGGATTGATCTGAGAGATTATTCTGAAAGGGCCGATGTATTTAGTACCCAATTTCTGTGACATTGGCATATGTTGATGTTCTTAGAGGACAGCCAGACCAAATCTCCAACCTTGAACCTGCATGGCTTGCGGTGTCTATCAGCCAATGTCTTAGAGTGGAATGATGCTTTGAAAAGACACTGATGAATCTTTCTCCAAACAGAATGGAGCCTAGAGACTGAATTTGAAAATAAAGTTCTTCCAGAATTAGTTTCAAAAGAGTTAACTCTAGGATGCAATCCGGAGTTACAGAAAAAAAGGAGAAATTGTGGAAAATTAATGACAAGAGTTGTTGAAAGCAAATTCTGCCAGTGGTAAATGGGAGACCCAGTCATTTTGATATTTGGAGACAAAACACAAGATATATTGCTCCAAGGACTGATTGACCCATTCTGTCTGTCTGTTAGATGGAGGGTGATATACGGAGAAAAGACTGAGGCTAATGCCCAGAGAAGAACAAAAGATTTTCCAGAAAAGAGAAATAAATTGAGTTCCTCGATCTGAAACGATGTCTACTGGAAGTGTGTTGAATGAACAAAACAGATAATTCCTTGGCAGAAGGCAGTTTTGAGAGTGGAACAAAATTTGTCATCTTACTGAAAAGGTTAACAACTGTCCAAATGATCGAGCCTCGAGAAGAAGGTAAATCAACAATAAAATCCATTGCAATGTGAGTCCAGGGTTTGGACGAAGTTGATAAAGGAAGGAAGAGGCCTGAATGAGCGGTTCAAGGAGATTTATTACAAGCACAAACATCACAGGCAATGACAAATTCACAAACATCCTGGAATAATGACTGCCACCATACTGAGCGGGAGAGAAGTTTGGCAGTTTTAGAGATGCCAGGATGACCAATGGTTTGAGAAGAGTGAAAGTCCATCAGAACAGCTTTGCAAAATATTTCAGGGACAAAGAGTAATTCCATCAGCTTTCAGAAGAGGTTTTAGACTGCCAGGAACAGAGGGCATCATCTAACTTCCTGGTCAAGGTCAAATAAATATGAGAATGATGGTCTCTTCAGAATGTGTGGTGGGTTGAATGGGTTGGAAGCTTTGTGAAAGAGTGTCTGCCTTGAGATCCCTGATACTAGGCTGGAAATAAATAATGTAGTTAAAATGGGTGAAGAATAGAGCCCAATGTTTTTGTCTAGCATTTGTCTAACACCAACTTCGGAGGCATCCACTTCAACAATAAACAGAAGATCCGGATCAGGATGATGAAGAACAGGAGCAGTGATGAAAGCTGATTTCATGGAATTGAAGGCCTGTACCACCTTGACAGGTCAGTTTGCTGTATCTGCCCCCTATTTTAGTCAACTCCACAATAGGTGCAATAATGGAAGAAAAAGACTTGCTAAATCTGTGATAATAGCTCACAAAACCAAGTAAGCGTTGGATGGATTTTAGTGTGGCTGGACCTAATCCGAGATGGCTTTCACTTTACTTGGATCCATAGGGAACCCCTGGGAAGAGATGACCTATCCCAAAAAAGAGATCTCCTTCTCTTCAAACTCACATTTCTCCAGTTTTGCATGCAGATTATTCTCTTGGAGTTTGCATAACACCTGTATCACATGTTGGCGATGTTGTTCCAAAGACTTAGAATAGATGAGGATATCGTCTAAGTATACTACAGCAAAAACTACAAGGAATTTCCTCAAAACATCATTCATGAAATCTTGAAAGATGGCAGGAGCATTAGAAAGACCAAAAGTCATGACCAGATATTTATAGTGGCCTGAATGAGTATTGAAGGCCGTCTTCCACTCATCGCCCTACTTAATTCGGATCAGGATCAGATTGATCTCGTTCAGATTGATCTCGGGAAAAAAGGAATGCTTCACAAAGTTGGTCGAAGAACTGATATGAATGGTAATGGATACGAGTGCTCTTAATGGTGATATTATATAACCCCCTGAAGTCAATACACGGTCAAATTGACACAACTTTTGTCTGCACAAAAAAGAATCCAGCCCCAACCGGTGATTTGGATGGACGAATAAAGCACTTCTACAGAGTATCTTGGATGTACTACTGCATAGATTGACTCTCTGGTTGAGACAAAGGACCTCATTCAGAGCCGCTTGAAAAATGCGAGCGCTCGCTCTGAATGAGGGCGGCTGCATCTAAAAAATGATCCGGCCTCCTGGCCGCTCGCTAGGCTGTGGTTTACCACCCACAGCTTTAACAAGCGGGCAGGATGATGGTGGCGATGGTCAAGACCATCGGGGCTTGCGACAAGACCCTATGGGTAGGGTCTCATCTGCCACAAGCCCCAGAGAGCTTTTGGCTCTAATAGAGATGGAAGCTCTCCCACTGACATCACTGGTGATGTCAGTGGGGCCGCCCACAAACGGCAAGCATTTGCTTGGGAACGCCTCTGTTTGTGAAGCCACCCCCCGCCACACCTACAAAATGGGTCGAGCTGTCGATCAACATCAACAGCCGCCCCTTTTGTAGTGAGCCCCGGAGCGAGAGAATTTCTCTCTTGCTCGAGGGCTTATGTACGCGCAGTGCGGCCGCTGCGTGTGCGCACAGCCAAACATCGACCCACTTGCGAGCGCTCAAGCACTTGCGAGCGGGTCTGAATGAGGTCCAAAGTGTATAACCTGCCTTTCGGTAATGTGTTGCTCCAGGCTGAAGCTCAATGGCACAGTCATAAGGATGATGTGCAGGTAGAGTATCCACCTTTTTATTGAAAAAACCTTGGAGAGATCACAATAGGGAGCAGGAATATCAGATGAAGACTTCAAATAGATGGTAGCAGCAATGCATACTGGTTGAGCAAGACATCATTCAGAACAGGTGGACCCCCACCAAAGAACTTCACCTGATTGCCAGTTGCTAACAGGATTATGATTCCTAAGCAATGACAACTCCAAAATTATAGGTAGCAGGGGACAATGAAACAACAGGAACATTATGTTTTTGGAATGTAAAGCTCCAATTGATAGATGGATGGGAGGTGATTGAGAGTTGACGACACCTTTAAGATTGCCATCCAAACCAATAATTGAAACAGGTTGTGGTAAGGACTCAGGAGTCAAGCCTAAAGAATTAAAAAATGAAATGTCCATGAAATTGTTTGCGGAACCACTGTCCAGAAAGGCAAAAATGTTTAATTCTTGATCAAGAACTTGAATTGCTGTAGGAATAAGGACTGCATTATTGGGAGAGACAGATGCAAGGCCCAAATGTACCTCCCCCTGTACATCAAGACCTCACCTTTTCCCGACTTTACTGGGCAAACATAGGCAGTTTGTCCCTTACCACCATAATAATGACAATCCAAGTGATCGTCTTCTGCGCTTTTCCTCCAAAGAAAGACAAAAAGCTCCTAGATGCATGGGCTCTTCTATCTCAGGAAGGGTAACCCAAACTGGAGTCGAGGAGGGATGGCAGGCAAATATTACTGCAGTCTATGCTCTCAAAGCCGATGGTCAATACGGATCGCCAAGTGCATGAGTCCATCCAGATTTTCAGGAGCAGGATACTGGACAAGAATGTCTTTGATTTGATCAGAAAGACCCAAACTAAATTGACTATGGAGTGCAGATCATTCCACCCACAATATATTTGCGGAACTCTGTTCAGTAATCTTCTGCTGCTTTCTGTCCCTGTCTTAGAGATCGAAGGCTGGCTTTGGACATTGCCGCCTTATCTGGATCATCATATAATAGTTCTAGGTCAGAAAAGAAAGCGTCAACAGTGTGAAATTCAGTATGGGTTGGTGGTAAGCCAAATGCCCAGGTTTAAGGGTCACCTAGGAGTAGGCATATAATGATTCCCACACATTGGGCATTGGATCCAGAGGATTGGGGACGCAACTTGACATAAAATTTGCAACTTTCACGAAAATTGTGGCCAATTCATAGCCTTGGGAGCTGATTGCTACTTGGCAAGGTTGTGATCTGGAGACCAAGTCGCAGCCTTGAGGGCTGATATGTACTTGGCTGTTTGCAGCCTTGGGGGCTGATGTTTACTTGGCTAGTTGCAACCTTGGGAGCCAATGTGTACTTGGCTGGTTGCAGCCTTGAGGGCTGATGTGTACTTGGCTGGTTGCAGCTTTGGGGTTGATGTGTACTTGGCTGGTTGCAGCCTTGGGGTTGATGTGTACTTGGCTGGGTGCAGCCTTGAGGACAGATGTAGTTAATTGAAAGTTCACATAGGTGTTACTTGCAGATAGTCCACACAGATGCTGATGTGTGGCAGAGACTGCTATGGTGTTACTTGCAGATAGTCCACACAAATGCTGAAGTGTGGCAGAGACTGTGTACTATTTACTGGGGCTGGGCCTGCTGAAGGGCCCTGCAGCCCACCCCCCACCCTGTCCCAGCCGCCATAAAAGTTTGGGCAGCAGGGAGAGAGGACTGACTGCTGCTGCAGCAGCCTCTCTCCCCAGCCCAGCACACGTGCTGCTGTCACGCTGTGTGCAGGTCTAGGAAGAGAGGCAGCTGCAGCAGCAGACCTCCCTCCCTACATTATATGTGGGAGGGGGGGAATGATTGTTCCCCCTCCCCCTGACACCTGCGATCCCCCATGCGGTGCATGCGGCCGCGAATATAGTCAATTTTTTTTTTGCAGATGGGGGGAATGGCCACACCTCCCTGGTTGACCATGCCCACTCCCTGTACCTGGGCCCAGCAGAGCTGTCGGCAGCCCGGAGTGTGGTAGGCAGGTGTATGTAATAAAGTTATACTTTTTATGGTGAGTGTGTACTGTGGTTTTTTTTCTATTTTTTTACAGTGGGAGTACAGTTTGGGCTGCTAGTGCTTTGACTGGGGAGACCCGGTGATAGGGTCCCCTAGCTGTGGCATTACACCCCGGCTGGATTTGTGTCTGGTGCTGGTTTTAAAAATAGGGGGACCCGTACATTTTTGTCCCTCTATTTCTAAAACCTGGGCTGGTCAGCAGCCCAGTGCTGGTTCCTAAAATACGGGGTCATTTTTCTTGTTTATTCCCCATATTTTTAGGAACCAGGACAGGCTCAGAAGCCTGGGGCTGGTTATGCTTTTGGGGGGGACCCTACATCATTTTTTTTTTAAATATTAACACTTTAGATAGTGTTTCCATGTAGAAACATATACAGATCAATGTGAGTTTGCTATAATTAGTAAATTCCCGAGTACATATCTATGAATGCCTAGATTACATATACATTTAAAAGATCATCTTTCTGATATTGAGCACAGTTATTTTTATTAGTATTATTTTTATATTCTTTGCAGAGTATCTCCTTAAATTAAACTTTAATAACCATATAATATTTATATAAATGACAGAATACAAAAATCTTAATATTATGTACAAATCTGAATAATAATAATAGTTAGATTTGATTTTAGAGGTATAATATATTGTTATAAACAAGGCTTCTCTATCAAAGGCTTTTTAGTTACATACAATTAGGAATTCACAAAGTGAAAAGGAATACACATGTGAATAGTAATGTGATTAATTATCTGAAACCGCTGTGGCTAACTAAGAAGTAAAGATTCCCTTTATAAGGAAACTCTGGAACTGAATGCCCCTGTCTTGAAAAGCTCCAGGTAGAGAGCCAAACACATTGACGAAGGGGTTAACTATATATATATATATACATACCACTTGCATTAGTCTAAAGTATCTCTACTCTACCACCGCTAAAAGCCAGAGGACTGTTTTTATTAGAAGGATACCTAATGCCCGTGTAGAAGAAAGTGCACCCAAAGAGGTGGACCCAATAAACAAGGTGTCTTTCATACTGCTTGAGGATTTACATCAGGCATGAAATCACTGCACATCAGACTCTGGACCTCATTCAGAGCCGCTCGCAAAAAGCGAGTGCTCGCTCTGAATGAGGGCGGACACTTTTCATTTGAAAGGCAGCCTCAAGGCCTCTAGCTAATCTGTGGGTTATCACCCACAGCTTTAGCGAGTGACTAGGTGATGGTCGCAATGGTCGAGACCATTGCGACCATCGGGGCTTGCGACGAGACCCTTGCAGTAGGGTATCATCTACCGCAAGGTGATGTCAGTAGGGCTGCCTACAAATGGCAGGCATTCCATCAGGAACGCCTCCGTTTGTCCGGCCACCCCCCCACCCCGCCTACAAAATGGCGCGAGCTGTCGATCAACATCGACAGCCACCCATTTTGTAGCGAGCCCCGGAGCGAGTGCATTTGTCACTCGCTCCGGGGTTTGCGCACATGCAGGCCCTCACCATCGACCCGCTTGCGAGGGCATTGTGCTTGCGAGCGGGTCTGAATGAGGTCCTCTGTTTGTTAGTAGCACACAAACAGGTTAGAGAACATTGGCTGGTGAGCAGATTGGAAATATCTATACATCTACATCTCTGATTGTGAGATACTTTGTGTCTTTATAAACAAACATATGAAGGTTCCTTGGACCAATAGGAATACAGTTGAAACAATTGAATCACAAGTGGTACTAATATTAACTGTTTTTATTAGGATAATTTTTACATCCATACAATTGTAGTGTTACGTATGTTAGTGTGATATGTGTTGACATTAAACATTTATTTTTTATGGAGAGAAGCCTTGTTTTGGATAATCATTCTCAGACAAATAATACATATATTTAATTTAGATCATTTTTTTCTATACTGGTAGCGCAGTCCAATATTTATATTCTACTTGTGAGTTTTCTTGTTTTGGGGTCAGTTGGTACTGACCTATTGGACTTGCAGCAACACAGGTGTATTAACCTAGTGCAAGGATAGGTACTAACAGATTATTTATTCTGTTTTCTGACTGAAATTTTAACAGTTTATATCCTTAGAAGCTTAAGGTAAAGAACTTTTAACACAATATATCTGGTCTATTATTTGACTGATTATAAATTGAATCACTTTGAAATAGACATTTAGATTAAGATGGATTTTATTCAATGTACATAGAGGTAAAATAGGATAGAGGCATACATATCTTCTTTTAAAAATAAAAAAGAATGGATACATATTGTACTCCCCTTATACAGGGTTGCCTACCCTCCCGATTCGGGCGGGAGCCTCCCGATAAACAGGTGCAGCTCCCGCCCCCCCCGGAAAGGCAGGCAAGCCTCCCGCATGCTGCCGTTCCCCTGTCGTACCTGATAAACCCCCCTTCAGCGGGGGGCCGCTGACGCGATTCGCGTCATTTTGGCCCCGCCCCCTGCTTCACAATGCCTGTATTTCGGCATTGTGTAGCGGGGGCGGGGCCAAAATGACGCGATCGCGTGGCCCCGCCCCCTGTCACACCCGGAAACTGGCATCAGCCCACCTGGCCATGCCCCCTTTTGCCAGCCACGCTCCCTGTTCTGCCGATCTGGCTGCTCCCTCCCGGAAGGAGCAGCCAGATAGTCGGCAAGTATGCCCTTATATGACCACACTGTTTCATCAATTATAGGATCTCCTCATGGATGAAATGTGTAATTGGTGAGATGGTATTTCTCTACAGCTTTATACTGATAGAAATATGGGATGCAGTCAGGAAGCCGACTGTCGAAATGTCAACCGCCGGCTTCCCGACTGTCAAATCCCGGCAAGGTAATGACAGGTTTCGAAATCCTGACGCCCGGCATACCGAACGAAAGTAAGCCGGGTGCCGGGCGCGGACAGCCACGGGGGTTGAGGCTTAGGTGTAGGCTAGGGGAAGGGGGGGTTAAGGTTAGCACCCCCTGGTTGGAGGTTAGGGTTAGGCAACCCCCCGGGAGACTTAGGTTTAGGCTGAGGGGAAGGGGCAGTTAGGTTTAGGCACTTAGAGGGGAGTTCGGGTTAGGCACTAGGGAGGGAGGTAAGGGTTAGGCACCCCTAAGGGTGGGTTAGGGTATGGTTAGGGGTACTTACCAAAATCAGCTGTCGGGATCTTCACCCCTGCCAGGCTTCCGCTGTTGGGATTTGAACATACTGATTCCTAGAAATATTCCCAGAGGTTTAAGGATTTTTAAAAATGACAATTGACAATGACAACCCAGACCCAGTGCCAGATTAAGGTCCACATGGGCCTGGAGCTGAAATTTCTAAAGGGCCCATTGCGTGCCGCCGCAGGGGGTGTGACCAGCTCCGCGAGGGTGCGGGTAGTGATGTCGGGTGACCAGTGGTGTGGAGTTGTTGTCTGCACAGGGAGAGTGGCTAGCATCATGGAGGGCATAGCTAACACATAAACATATACACACATTTATACATAGTAACCAGAGGAGATTCCAACACACAAATAGCTTCAATTCATAGAGGGTTCTTAGTCAATAACATAAAGATCCAGATAAACACTGACACAAATGCCAGCCTGACACAGCACCAAGTAGTAAATATCAAAAAAGGTGCTTATTGCTAAATGATTTTGAAGCAGAAAAACTTCCAAGCCATGACATTTAAAGGAAAAAAAAGTTCAAATAATGGTGTAGTTATATTCATTATGGACAAAGTGTCAAGGCAGTAAAATCATCAGCCCGGCAGCTGTTTCTGTGGTACAATTTATTTCACATTGTTTTACTGCATTAGCCAGTTTTGGAGAGGACCTACAGTGCGAGCAAGTGCAGGTTTTCCAGATTGATTAATTAATCCACATATTATTGTTATTTATATACTATATGGAAACAAAAGCTGGGGTTAAACCAAATTACAAAGACAGGATTCCTTTTTTGACATATGAAACACATAGGACCTTATTCAAAGATGTATGCCCGCTAATTCCACCACAGCAGCAAATATATACGCAGCGGCTGTGCGGAAATATGCAATTGTTGCAGCCTCCTGGATTTCTATCGAGGCGCCCACCTGCGGCTTCGCAAATCCAGTTGAATGTGTGCAAAGACGCACTATTGGACGCAATACTGTATATAAGAATGGATGTCCTCACACCTTTGGTGCTGCTAGTTTTCTTGAATGTTGTTCTTAGTAAAGATCAGTATATCAGTCTCGGGTTAGAGGATAGGATTCCAGGAAAACTCAGTTCCAAATAAGATGTCCTCAATGTTGTACTAGGTCTTTCTTAAAACCGCCCTTCTGCTACTGAACATTTTGATCAATGTGCTGTCTCACACTCAAGACATATCGTCTTTGGCTTGTCGGATAGACCAGGATATTTTTGGAGTGTGGGAGGAAACCGGAGTACCCGCGAGAAACCTGCGCAAGCACAGGGAGAATATACAAACTCCACACAATTAGGACTGTATTGGTCGCAGATCAGTGGATAACTCGACCTTCTGAGTAACCCTATGGTTGCGCAGAATGGCTGAGCTGACGGAGCCATTTTTACGGTATATGGGATCACAGTCGCAGGCAAAGAAAAACCCTTACAACGGTCCCAACACACCTGCGTTTGAGCCACCACTCAAACAGTACCTGCCTGTCAATAACTTTGAGAATATTTGCTCACTGCCGGCCAAAATCAAACTTGATGCATGCGCAGTGCAACTCAAGATGCACGCGCAAATTACCGATAACTGCTCAACTAAACATCAGCATTTCATCTGTCTCTAAATCAGGCTTTGGACAAAAATGTAAATGTAACTTTTACACAATATTTTTTTGTTAGATGGGGTGGGGGGTGGGTGTTAGGGTACTAGAAAACCAATTTTAACCCGTAACACTTGTGATGAGGACAAAAACTTTCACTGAGACTATCCTTGCCATACAGAGCACCAGATGGCTATTGTCTATAAAATGTCTGTGCCCCATTCAATACATATGTACAGTGTGTGATTTCTGCTTCTGCAGTACACGGACACTTATGCTAATAGTGCGTACACACTGGGCGATTAAAGTGGACGACTGAACGATAACGATATCGTTATCGTTCAGTCGTCCACTTTATCGTCCATTTTTAACACAAAAAAGATGAACGATGACGACGACGCGCATTCCCGCGGGTCGTTCGTCATCATCGTTCATCGCGCTGACATGCAGGCCAACCTGACGACCTCGTCAGGTTGCTGCATGTCAGGGAATGGGTGAGAGAGCCCGGCGCTGAACGATATCGCTAATGATATCGTTCAGCGGCTGTGCTCAATGTCATAAACGACATTGAGCACAGCCTGCCGGGGACACACTAGACGATATCGCTCAGGGAGCATATCGTCTAGTGTGTATGCACCTTAAGGCTGAAGCCTGTGGGACACTGCTGGAATCAGCACTGCATCCCTAAGGACCAAGGGCTTGCTGCCAAAATTTAAGTCTGAGGGGCAAGCCCACAGCACTGTCCACAAGCAGTGACCCATCTAAAAATGGATTAACATATAGAGAACATGGGCTTTCTCTGCTGATATGGACATTTTTTTTAAATGCCACTTTACAGTATTGCAGGAATAAAAAATCCCTTACCAACACAATTTATCAATAAATTGATAAAGAAAAAATGCTTTATCTGTCAATAAATGGTTTCATTATTATTGCCGTCCAGATATGTAGCAATAATAGTATTAGGGACATTTGACAGGTGTGTGGGGGTAGCCATAGGGACATATGACAGGTGTGTGGGGGTAGCCATAGGGACATATGACAGGTGGGTAGGATTGGAGTAGGGACTGGAGTAACAGTAGTAAGAACATTTCAGGTGGATGGAGGTAGTAGTAGAATAAACACAGATGACAGCTGGGGGTATTAATAATAGAGACACAGATGCTGGGGGGTATTAGTAGCAGGGACACAGATGACAGCTGGGGTGGTGGTAGTAGTACAGACTGGATGGGAATGGGAATACACATAATAAGTTGGGGGTGGAAGTAGTAGTGTGGACTGAGTGGGGATAGTAGTTGGGACACAGATGACAGCTTAGTATAAATAGTTGGGACACACAGGATGACAGGGGAGTATACTAGGGTCAGTCAGTACCTGCATTTGTCCTATAAACTGGGATATGCTGTTAGGCTAAATAAGCTCAGTGCAGGTGGCTAGGTGGAGGGGGTGAGCCAGCTCCTGCAGACTGTAACTCAGCTTCCCAGGATCCCTCCACAGCTTCTCTCACCTGCTGGGCTCCAGTGCATGCAATCCCCACTCCTGTGCCAAACACCACCCCGTGTCCTGCTGCCTGTCTCTATCTCGAAAGGCCAGAACTCTCAGAGTCCCCGCCCCTTGACATAAAAGGCTCCACCTTCTTCAGGCTACGGAGGCTTATAGAACCACCTGCAGCTGTTTTGTTTTGTTCATATAGTAAATAAAGTGCAGCATGGGCTGACCATCCCTGTTGTGGAGTATCAGGATGTATAGCAACGGCTACGGCTTATATTAGCTGCAGCCGTCAGTGTGTAAATCAGCCAGTTTGAGAGAGAAAGCAGGTAGGAGAGGGGCATACACAGAAGACGCTGTTGGTGGAAGCTTAATGAGTACATGCTACCTCCCGGTCTCTGACTGTATCGCTGTTTGTTGGTGGTGGCAGCCAGCCCAAAACATTAAAAATGCGACCGGACCCCCCAGCCTGCCCCTGCTAAGGACTCACCGACAAGTCATTCAGCAGCAGCAGAAGTCTCCTGGCTGGGCTGCCTTCACGGAGCAGAGCATAGACAGCTCTTCACGGTGCGGAGTCCGGACTCTGACGGTGAGGGGCGGCATCTATATGACGTCATGTCACATGGTGAGGAGGATGCGCTGCGCTGGAATCAGTAAGTATGCAGCAGCAGCGCAGTGAGGGCCAGAGAAGATAATCATATGTGCCCAGTTTTTCAATGGTGGTATGCCGGGGAGGGGGGTTGACGGCCTGCAATGTTTGAGTGGGTAGAGCCTCGGGCTGGTGCTGTAATGCTGTTGCAGGGAAAAACAAAGTCCTGTCTACAGCAGTGGCTGTCTGTGGGCCTATTTTAATGTAGGGCCTGGAGCTGTAGCTCCATCCGCCCCATGGTTAATCCGGCCCTGCCCAGACCTCACCAAAAGGTGGAATGCCACAATAGATTTATGCTCGATATCTCTTATGAGACTTAGAGAAAATAAGATGTCCAAAATCACAGAACAGATAGATCTAATAAAAGAAACAGTTTTTCAGTTTAAAGAGAGAGCAGATTAAAAAAAAAGATTTCCTCACTAATGAGAGAGTGGTCAAATTTGAGAAGCAAT
The DNA here is from genome assembly GCA_031769625.1 of Taudactylus pleione. NCBI lineage: Eukaryota > Metazoa > Chordata > Amphibia > Anura > Myobatrachidae > Taudactylus > Taudactylus pleione. Next base: position 5,154,976 of record JAUIMM010000135.1, read on the forward strand.
TACTCAGCACTAAATATCAGAAATTTTCCAGAGATTTAAATGATTATAAAAAAGATAGTCAGAGTATACAAAAAACAAAATGATATCACTAAGATCCTATCAAAACCAATTTTTTTCCCACCGTCACAGGAGTCCAAAAGTACCTTTTTTTACAAAAAGTCAATTTATTGAAGGGAGAAAAATAATTAAATCTAACAATCAAGTGAAAGATGCTGTTCCCAATGTAAGGGTGAGATCTGTAAGTAGATAACCACCCTCCACATCCAAAATTTTTTTATTCAAGGTTGACAGATTAAATTAATACCATAACAAAAAACCCCATATGGTACCCTGAAAGACTACACCCCAAAAAGACCAAGAGACCAAGGGGGAGAAGAGGAAAGGGGAAGACAGCAAAGAAGAAGTGTATAAAGAATGGGGATACGGAAGGGGTATTTAATTTGTCAGAGAGGAAATTAACAGAATTAGAAGTGAGAGTGCTTAATAAAGGGTTTAATTACGCACCTAGCAATGAACCAAATATATTTTATTTATTTTTAGACTTAAGCAAATATATTAGAACACTCCATATGAAATGTTAATTTGTCAACAAACAATTCAAATTACAACAGGTAGCTAACTGTCCCATTATATTAAATGCTAGTGATGTGGATAGTTTAGCAATACTGGAAAGTTTACAAATGGAATCAGAACCCAGTAAGGAAGAACTACATCTTATTTATGATTTAGAGTGTTTTGTGTGTCGAAGCGCTCAAAGGCCTGGTTCTCTTGCCGCGGTAGCAGCTGCAGGTACGTGAGGTAACCAACCTCGATATAAAGTGTTGATGGAGATATTGTTGTACCTGTGCGCTCAACCTTATGATGTATGTCTATATGCAAAATAACTACTTGTAGTCAGTGTTTGTTTGTAAAGTATTAAGTTTATTAAAATATAGGTTTTAACAAGAATATTAAAATTTCATGCACCTTGCAATAGTTGTAGGCATGTGGTGTTCAAGTGCGTGTTTTTTATTGCCGGCTGGCTGATGATCTTTGGATGTGAACCCACATAAAAGGACAAGTATTATATGCACAAAAATAACAGAGGGAGGGAGTGATTGGAGATGTGTGATTGACAGGGACAACGTGATATACAGTGGGGGAATAGGGAGGGGGGATTGAAAAAAAACAATAGTAAAATGGTGAAAAAAGATTCCTGGTAATAAAGAGAGCATATAAGTATGATCTCTGTTATGGCAGAGTTTGTACTTGTCCTGTAAGTTCTTGATATATGATTGTGGGTATTGTCTGGTGGGGAGCTCCCTAATGTTCAGCAGTGCTGCAGTTTTGAATGATGTCGGGCTGCCTGGGCCGTAGGCCCAAAAGTAGAAATAAAGATAAGACGAAAAGAAACAAAATCCACACAGCAAAAGCAACACCACCCCACCAATAATTGAAATTAACTTATCAACAGTATATGAAAAGAATCCATGAAGATAACATATTGAATCAGATCAAAAACAAACCAAGATAATCACCTTTTAAACTCACTACAAACAGAAACACTATATATAACAACAAGAATAGAATCATTCTCAATTTATGAGACAACAGCAAACACGCTAGATTTTACTATACATCTGAATGAAGATAAAAAAGACAACAATACTAACACCAAGAGAACCTTACAACCTACCACAACAACTACGGATAAAACCATTCTTCCAATTACCATAGAGGAAATAACAATACCAATCCAGACCCATTCAGTGATTAATACGAGTACAGAGAAAAACCCTACTACCACGAATGGAAGAGAGCATTTTTTAGATCTGGAGGCAAGCATAAGTGCCTGCCTGACACCAGAAATGAAAAAAGTAAGAAAAGAAAATCAACAACTAAACAGACACTTGCGAGCAAGGATCGCAGTCTCCACACCAATAAAGGAAAGTCACATCATTCAACAACATGAAGAACGAGAAGGGGAACCAGAGGAGGAAGAATCATCAACAGAATTAAGGAAAGACAGCAGAAAGAAAAAAACAAAAAACTTCAGGCACAAGAACCATCAACAAGTGCTGATCCAAGGTACAAAAATTTACAACAGGAAGGCATCTTCAATCTAAGTATTAAGAATTAACCAAGAACCATATTGCAGTATTAAAGAAGGGACTCAAGTTCGCACCATCGAACAAAATAAACAAATTTGAAGCATTTCTAGATGTATACAAGTTTACTCGCAAACTTACACTCAAAAAGTTCTTTGAAAAAAATCCTATTCCAACAACAGAAGCAAGAATGGAAAATGCAAGCCAATATTTACATACTGACCTCAAACTGCAATCACACTTCTATCCACAGCACATTAAAGGAGAGTTCATCACCACATTCGCAAAAATGGTCACAGATGATAAACAACAACTAAAAATACAGAGAAAACCAGGAGTCCAGAACTTCAATAAACAAGAAACTACAGCTTTAAAGGACTTACATCGGATTAAAGAAATTATAGTGAAACCGGTGGACAAGGGGGGAGGAATAGACAATGGACAAACAACAATACATCAATGAAGCCACACATATTTTGAGTGACCAAGCAACATACAAAGTTCTCAATAAAGATCCGACAGAAGCATTCAATAAAGAACTCCTTCAGATACTAAACAAGGGGACAGAGGAGGGCATCATAAATAGACAAGAAAAGGATTTCATATACAACAAACATCCGGTCATTCCTGTGTTCTATCAACTGCCAAAAATACATAAAGACAATAAGAACCCACTCGGGTGTCCAATCATTTCAGGAATAGACTCTTTAACATCCAATCTCTCTCAATACATAGACTATTTTTTTCAAAAATATGTTGTTCAACACAACTCAAACAATTTAAGCACTAAATGAGGTAACTTGGAATGACAATCGGTGGCTCGTAACATGTGATGTCACCTCACTATACACAGTTATTAATCATACACAAGGACTCAATAGGATTAAATATTACTTAGACCAAGATACAAACATGGAACCAAGACAGTCGGAATTCATACTACAAGTCATAAATTTCATCCTTAATCATAACTATGTATGGTTCGAAGATATCTTCTACCTGCAACAACAAGGCACGGCAATGGGGACCAAGTTTGCCCCCAGTTACACCAACCTCTTCATGAGCCACTGGGAACATGAGGAGGTTTGGAACAACAATTACTTGGGGGAGTACTTGGTCCTCTGGAGATGCTATATTGATGACGTCCTGTTCATCTGGGAAGGAAACGAACAATCCCTGAAAGACTTAATTTTTCAAATCAACAATAACACAAGGAAACTTAAATTCACCACACAATACAGCAAGACAGCAATTCACTTTCTAGATCTTGAAATATACATACAGGAAGGAATCATTCAAACTAAAACCAACTTTAAAAATGTGGACGTGAACAGTTTCATTCTGGCCACAAGTGGACACCATCCACAGTGGATTGAAAGTATCCCAAAAAGCCAGTTTACCGCATCAGAAGGAACTGTACATCTATAGACAATTTCAGAAAACAATCAGAAATGCTCAAAAAAGAATTCTTGGAAAAGAAATACAAAGAAGAGCTCATAGAGATGGCCTATGAAGAGGTCCTAAATAAAGAAAGAAAAACACTCTTACAATACAAGGACAAGACCAAAACCAAAAAGAACGTAAAATCAGTATACTTTATAACAGAATACAATATGGATTCAAAAAACATCAAAAAAATCCTAAATAAACATTGGGACATACTGTTGAAAGATGAAACACTTAAAAATATTCTTCCATTAAGACCATCCATAGTATTCAAAAAAGCCCCTGATATCAAAAAGCAACTGGTACATAACCATATAAAACAAAAGAATTGTGAACAAACATCAATTACCACTTCACACAAAAACAAAGGATTTTTTCATTGCGGGAAATGTAAAAATTGTCTTACCATGGGAAAGAAAACAACTAAACCCTTAACAACATTCTCCTCAAATATTACACAGAAAACCTACCAGATACAACAATTCATGACATGCAATACAAAAGGCATCATCTATTTATTAGAATGCCCCTGCGGAAAACAGTACATAGGTAAGATAATTAGACAGTTAAACCAAAGAATTGGAGAACATAGGAGAAATATCATCAGTGGCTTTGAGATGCACAGCATCTCTCAACAATTCAAACAACAACATAATCAAGATCCAAGCAAACTGATATTCAAAGCAATTGAAAAAATAGAACCCAACTGGAGAGGGGGAGACCATAATACAAAAACAAACAAATCAGAAATAAAATGGATAATGGCATTAGGTACATTAAGACCAGGTGGTCTAAATATAGATCTGGAAATACAAAATCTACTTTAAGTACACCCTTAAAATACACCTTAAATACATCCTTTTATCTCATGACAAAATAAATAATTCTATTAGTCCAACAAGTCAATTATCCCAGTCCAAATAAACCACAGTTAGACACATACCCTAAAAAATAGCAAGGGTCAAAGAATCATTACAACATACATCGTTACATCATATATGCAACACTCAGAAAATAAGGAGTTAAAATAGAATAGTAAAACATCATACTCATTATATGAATAATTAATGATCTTGTATCTTCACATTAGACAAGCACCGTCTATATTAAAAGGAATGATTCATGTGAAATGGTTCATACATCGACCTACTTACCAGCACCATTTATATTCATCCTACATTCCCTTATTCCTACTGTGTTATCCCCACCACTCACCCTTAATGTGCAACCACACATACCAATTAACCCAATTAAACCCTCCCATAGCTAATCCAATGAGAAAATGGAAACAATTAGCAACCAGACTACTAAGAGGAGACCGTGACAGCAGCAGACCACACACATTGAAAAAGGCTTTTCAAAGCTGAAACACGTTGGTACATAGTACACGGACATTTTATCACCCGGATTCAAACAACCCCTAACTCATGAAGCCAGACACACAGACGATGAGGGTGCACGGAGGTGGCACAGGACTGGCAAGCTGAAGCAACCCGCAATCACAGCAGATGACCAGGAGCTGCCTCAGTCCTGAGACACCACCCATGACCCGAGTGCACGGACGTAGCACCGGAAGACTGTGCCACAATACCATCAGCACAGCACCAGCAAGTAGCCCCCTGGAAGACCCCGACACAGAGAGACCATCATCCCACCCAGCAAGGAAGGGTAAGTGCCTATGGGCCCAGGCAGCCTTACATCATTCAAAACTGCAGCACTGTTGAACATTAGGGAGCTCCCCACCTGACAATACCCACAATCGTATATCAAGAACTTACAGGAGAAGTACAAACTCTGCCATAACAGTGATCATACTTATATGATCTCTTTATTACCAGGAATATTTTTTCACCATTTTACTATTTTTTTTTCCAATCCCCCCTCCCTATTCCCCCACTGTATATCACGTTGTCCCTGTCAATCACATATCTCCAATCACTCCCTCCCTCTGTTGTTATTTTTGTGCATACAATACTTGTCCTGTTATGTGAGTTCACATCCAAAGATCATCAGCCGGCCGGCAATAAAAAACACGCACTTGACCACCACGTGCCTGCAACTATTGCAAGGTGCATCAAATTTTTATATTCTTGTTAAAACCTATATTTTAATAAACTTAATATAATATGAACAAACACTGACTACAAGTAGTTATTTTGCATATAGACATACATCATAAGATTGAGCGCAGAGGTACAACATTATCTCCATCTTATTTATGATGTCAATAATGGTTCATCACATAGAAAGAAACCGAATTTCAAATATAAGTCCCAATTTTTTCCTTTGGAAGTTAAAAGTCCTGCAATTACCATCTTTTATAATTAAACTTTAGAAGAATTTTAAAATCTCTGTAAACTGAAAGAAATGTGTAAAAATTACTAAAGGTAATCTCACTAAGTGGGAACGAAAAGCTTTAAGATATCTGAAGAAGGACATGTCAATAGTCAAAAAGCCAGATGATGAGGGGTGGTTATGTCATCAAGAACAGAGCTGATTATATTGCGGAGACATACAGACAGCTACATGATGTTAGTTACTATGCTGTTCTGGATGACAATCCTACCCCCAGATTCAAATCACAGTTGAAACACTTGTTGGATGAAGCACTTAAATATTAGTTTCTAAATAAATAATAAGCACAATTTTAATTTCCATTATATCAAATCACTCTTATTTTTTATCACCTCCCCAAAATTCACAAGACACTAGTTGCACCTCCCGGGAGACCTATAATTTCAGGAATTGGTTCACTCACTTCAAATTTATCTTATTTTGTGGACACTAACTTGCAGGGTCACGTCATCAATCTCAAATCATATATAAAAGATACAAGTCATATACTTCAAAAATTGCTAGGGTTTGAATGGACACCAGAAAGGGGTTTTCTAACCTTGCATGTCCACGCCCTTTTTACCCATATTCCCCATGAAAAAGGTGTGGAATCAGTAAACTATTTCTTAGATCAAGATAATACACTTACATCAGGACGACGCAACCTTGTACTGGATGCCATTATGTTTATTCTCATGCACAATTATTTTTTATTTGAATCCATGTATAATTTGCAATCACTGGGGATGGCCATGGGAACCAGGTTTGTGCCTAGTTACTCTAATCTCTATATGGGTCACTTTGAAGAAGAGTATGTTTGGAGGGGCACATATAGAGATTGCCTGGTCCTCTATTGCTGGTATATTGATGATCTGTTTATTATTTATTATCCCTCTCTCCTTCCCCTCCTCTACCTCCTAAGGCCACCATCACTAATTGTAACGTTGAAGCTATCGACACAGTTTATTTTTCTTCCCTGCTTGACTTCTCTCCCCTATCCTCTCTCTCTCCTGCCCTGAATAATCTGCTTCCCTATACAATGCCTCCCTTACTTCTGCTCTTGACTCTGTTGCTTTGGCAAAATCACTACTCACCTTTGCAGATCCACACCTCAATCCTGGCTTTCCAGATGCACCAGATACATACCTGTACAAAAGTGCTCATAAACCGCCAAGCAACAGTGGAGGAGATCACGTTCTAAGGCAGATTTTCTCCATTTCCAATTTATGTTCTCATCTTACAGTGCTGCCCTCTCTAAACAATCATATTTCAAGCACCTCATCACCTCCAAATCCTCAAATCCCCAGCATCTCTTCACCACCTTGAACTCCCTCCTCTACCCATCCCCTCCTTGCCTTCCATCCTTGCTCTCTGCCCTTGACTTTGCTACCTACTTTACATCTAAAATTGACTCCATATGTCATGACATCATATCCCACCAGTCCCCCAGTACTAAACCTCCTCCATTCCCGGATCATCCCTCCATTTCCATATTACCTAATCTGACATCTTTCTCCCCTGTATCTGGAGAGGAAGTCAGGATCCTCATCCAGTCTTCCCCCCTTCCAACTCCCCCCTTAACTCTATCCTTCATGTCTCCTCTGCTACCTCTCTCCTTTTTCCTGTTCCCATCTTGCCCACCTCCTCAATCTCTCCCTCTCATCTGGCACTGTCCCTTTTGCATTCAAACATGCCCTTGTCTCCCCCATTCTTAAAAAACTTACCCTTGATCCTAACACTCTTGCCAACTACTGGCCCTTCTCTCTCCTCCCTTTTGCTCTCCTTGAGCATATTGTTTACAACTGCCTTACCCCCTTTCTTTCCTCCAACTCCCTCCTTGACCCATTTCAGTCTGGCTTCCATTCTCTCCGCTCCACTGAAACTGCCCTCACAAAAGTCAGCAATTATCTCCTTGCTGCCAAATCCAAAGGCCATGACTCTCTGCTCATTCTCCTTGACCTCTCTGCTGCTTTCAACACTGACCACCCTCTCCTGTTGCAAAACCTTCACTCCCTTGGTCTACATGACACTGCCTTCTCCTGGCTGTCTTCCTACCTCTCTGACCTATCCATCTCTGTCTCCTCTCATGACTCCTCTTCCCCCCCTTATCTTCTTACAGTAGGTGTCTCTCCAAGTTTCTGTTCTTGGACCACTCCTATTCTCCCTCTATATGTCTTCTCTATGTGAACTCAACCACTATTTTGACCTCCATTATCATCTCTATGCTGATGATACTCAGATATACATTTTCTCCCCTGACTTCTGCCCCTCTCCCCTCACTCGTATTTTTAACTGTCTCTCTGCTATATCTTCCTGGATGTCCCAACAATTTCTTAAACTTAATATGTCTAAGACTGAGATGATCATATTCCCACCCTCCCACATTACCTCACTTCCCACTATTTCACTATCAATTGATGGCACAACTATCTCCTCTAGCTCCAAAGTGCGCTGTCTTGGAGTAATCCTGGACTCCTCCCTCTCTTTCAAACCACATATCCAGAACCTCTCACAGTCCTGTCGTTTCCATCTCAAAAATATTTCTAGGATAAGTCTCTTTCTCACCCAGGATGCTACTAAGACCCTAATACACTCACTGGTCATCTCCAGATTGGACTGCTTTAACCTCTTCCTTTCTAGCCCACCCAACTCCCATCTCTCTCCTCTCCAGTCTGTCCTCAATGCTGCCGCTCAACTCATCTTTCTCTCCAAACACTCTACATCTACCTCCCATCTCCTACAAGCCCTCTACTTGCTCCCTTTCCCCTTCAGAACCCGATTCAAGGTTCTCATACTCACATACAAACCCTCACACATTTCTCTCCCACTTACATCTCCTTCACTCTCCTGCCCGTCCTCTTTATTCAAAAAATGAATGCTGCCTCTCATGCCAACTTATTACTTCCTCCCACTCCTGCCTCCAAGAGTTTTAACCCTTCCTTTGGAACTCTCTCCCTCTCCCCATCAGACTCTCCACCTCTCTACAATCCTTCAAATGGGCTCTCAAGACCCACTACTTCATCAAAACCTTCCAGCTCTCCTCCTATCCCGCTACTCCATGCTCCCTCCTCCCTGTCTACCCCATCTGTGTCACACCTGTTGCTTATTTGGTGTTATGGTCACCAATGTAGCAATGTATATTATACATGTCCTTTTCCTCCACTGTATTCATATTTTACTGTTAGTCACTTTTTGGTCCTGTACTTTGTAAGGCGCTGTGGGACACTTGTGGCACAATATATCAATAAACGATAACAATATTAAAAATAATAATAATAATGGGGGGGTTTTGATTTGGCACGCGAATTTGTTGATTATTTAAACACTAACACTTTAATTTAAAGTAAACATATACTTTCAGTCTGGAGCATATTGACTATTTGGACATGTCCTTCTCTATAGATGTTGATAGTGTGATTGCCTCTAACTAAAAAGAAACAGTAGGAGTAGGTAATATCTTACACTATCAAAGTGGACATTACCGACCTTGGGTAACAAATATACAAAAGAAAAAACTAATTTTACGTTTGAGATAGAATTGTGAGAAAGATGAGGATTTTAAAACACAGATGGAGGAAATTATAGTTTTAAGTGGTGGGGGTATCCAGACTCTCTTTGGAGGAGGCAAAGATTTATGTATCTTTCTTATATCAACCAAAATTATTAGGTGTACAAGGTCCTGAGTTGAAATAAAGTACAACATCTGATAAGGAAGGAACTCCCATAAAACAAACCAGAAAGAGTGATGTAAATGGTGAATTTATCGATTTTATATCTAAATTTAATAACAAATCGGAAGAAAAAGAGAGAATAATAAAGTCAAATTATTATATTCTTAAACAAGATTCCATCCTGTCAGGCTGTATACAAGATACCCCCAATGTTGTATTCAGAAAGAATAACAATCTTAAAAACATCTTAACTCCTAGTGAACTAAGGACCTCATTCAGAGCCGCTCGCAAAAAGCGAGCGCTCGCTCTGAATGAGGGCAGAGGCTTTTTTTTAAAAGCCGGCCTCCTGGCCTCTCGCTAAGCTGTGGGTGACCACCTACAGCTTTTGCGAGCAGCCAGGTGATGGTCGCGATGGTCGCGACCATCGGGCTTGCGACGAGACCCTTGTGGTATGGTCTCATCTGCCGCAAGTCCCAGTGAGCTTCCGGCTCTAATAGAGCCGGAAGCTCACTACTGACATCACAGGTGATGTCAGTAGGGCCGCCCACAAATGGCAGCCATTCCTTCAGGAATGCCTCCGTTTGTCCAGCCACCCTCCTACCCCGCCTACAAAACGGGGCGAGCTGTCGATCAACATCGACAGCCGCCCCGTTTGTAGCGAGCCCCGGAGCGAGTGAATTTCTCACTCGCTACGGGGCTTGCGCACACCGCGCGTGCACTATGCACAGCCATTGACCCGCTTGTGATCGCATAGTGCTTGCAAGCGGGTCTGAATGAGACCCTAAGGCAAGAAAAGAACAATCCACCATTGTGTTCACGGTTATCAACAAAACTTTCTGGATGCTTTAAGTGCAATAATTCAGTGTGCCTTACATGTAATCTTATTCAGAATAATAGTACAAAGATTATGGGCCTGATTTAGCAATGAACGCACAGGAGAAAACATGTAAGAATGTTGTAATGGATGTTAGAATGTTATAATGTGTAAGAATGTTATACCTGTCCGCTGTGAGAATATTCTAACCAATGCATACGCACGGAGACTGCAGCACAAGATGCAGATGCCCAGCTGCATATTAAACCACCCATCTCCCTTTACTCAAAGCCTGATCAGTACGCAAGATAGCGGAAACATCGGTAACATCGAGAACCATCTGACCCATTAGCATATTAGTGGTTGACCTGACCTACCGCAGGATTTTGCCCTCTTCCTATGTAGAGCTAACGGTATGGCTGCGAATGCTGCCGCACTTCCTTAATTATGCACGCCCCTATAATGGCGTCCCAATGCACAGGCACGCCTGCATTCGCCAAACCCCCGCCACCACATGCGCATTGCAAAAACATTGGCTAAGTGCGTGCGCTCTCTCCTGCATGTTCCTTGCTGAATCAGGCCCTATATTCACTTCCAAACATCTCACTTCCCCAATTACACAATTTCTAAACTGCGAATCAACATACTGTATCTATGTTTTAGAATGCCCTTACTCCCTACAATAAGTAGGGAGAACCATTAGGGCAGTAAAAACCAGGTTTAGAGAGCATAAGCGTAACATCAAGAGGAAATGACTGAATCATAGCGTGCCTAGACTCTATTGACAGTTTCAGGAGGGCATGCATAAATTAGCCACTGCGACGGCATACGCAGTGTGAGGTCTCATAGCATGCCGGAAGGGTAACAATTTGTGAGTAAGCTCTGACCTGCCATTATTGTGTGTGAGGCTCCGATATTACTGATGTTTATGCTGACTTGCAAGGTACAGTATGGCGTCCTTATATTGGGCTGCGAGAGCATTGCTTATTGTATTCATTAGCATATTTTTGCTGCTGGACTCAATCAGGCTCATTATCAGAAATGACAAATTCTGAGGAGAGTCTTAGTGGTGTAAGCCATTTTGCTATAACATCCCTGAGTTCTCCAACAGGTTGACACCAGTATGCGTCTTAGTAAAGCCAGTGATAAAGAGAGTAGCCTGCCTGTGATTGTGTGATAGATACTGCTACTGCTGCTGCTGAAGGTGATACACATACTCAGTGGACTTTCACAATCATGTAGCTTTTAGTTTGACCATTTCTGCTTGTCCACATATGCGTAGTTAAGTGGTTACTTGGCATAATAGCATTTTCTAGGCCAAGAATAAGGTTTTTTTTCAACGCCCCGTTACAGGTGAGGAATTGCTGTTCTGTTAAAGTGGAATTGATATGGAATTTGGTAGTGGTGATAAAGGGCCTCAATTAACTGTCTAAAAACAGATGCATTGATGGTGGATACCGGATGTAGATCTGATGCTAGCACAGCTGTCATGGCTTCAGTGATCTATTTTGCAACTGTATGGCTGTTTCCATATTTGCTTCCTCCTGCAAAGGATAGTTGAAACTACTAGTTTTCTTGGTCCCCTTCTGTGATGAAGATTCACCCCCAGCATCAGCAACAGCTTTAGCCCACAAGGATTATTCTTGAGAATCCTGGATCAGCCTTCGCAACTTGGATGCAGGAGGACTACCTCCAATTATTATTGTGATTGATGATGTAGGTGTTGGCAGTGAAGATTGCATGTGCTGGGATCTTTCCATGCTGCTGGTGGCTGATGCTGGACTGCTTGTTATTATTTTACAGGATTTGTGTGATTTTCCCAAATAACTTGCAAGAACTTTCTGCAAATGAGATAACAGGGTGGAGGTTCCTAGATGGTAAATGTCCCTAGCTGTACTTGCTTTGGACTCACAAATGGTACAGATGGCTTGAAAAATGTTTTCAGGATTTGGGCAAAAATAATTCCACATAAGAGTGGCTTTTTTGGTCTTATGCCCAGACATGACGGGAATCTAGATGCCAGGATACTGACAGCTGTTGGTTGGTATTCTACCCATCCTCCTCTTCCTATCCTAACCCTAAACCTTCCTGCCTGGTGCCTGAAACTAGCCTCCTTCCATAGTGCCTAAAAATAACCTCCCCTTCCCCGCACCCTATACCTAACCCTTTCGCCTTAGTGCCTAACCTTAACTCTACCCCTAGTGCCTAACCATAAGAACTTACATTCCCCCTAACCTTCCAGCTAACCCCACATCTTACCTTCGGGATGCCAGCGGTTGGGATGCTGGCACTGAGATTCCAACCAGTGTTGGGATTCTGATGCCAGTTTTTTATGAGCCGGCATCCCTTGGACCGGGACACTGATTGTATCCCAGCATGACAATGATTACAAAGTCAAACTCATACATACTATAGCAGTTGTGGACACCCTTAGACTCTCCTCAGGGATCTATGAAATTTGTGATCACACAGTTTGTTATTCAGCCATAGTGTTCTTTTTGTGCACTGATTTGCATGTTTTAAAGGTAACACATCTAGACTCAGAGCGAGAAGGTGTTGCTTACGTGGTTACAGAAGATTCCAGTCTGTGTTTGGCACCAGCTACTGCAATAAACATTGTAGGGCATGAAACAGCAGTAGCAGGACCACCATGTGCAGAAGAAGACCATGGTGTGAGTCTTTCCTTGCCACTGCATGTAGTGTATGGCATGTTGGCAATTTTATGTTTTTTATCAGTAAATTTCCCTTTATTGTTAGAGGCAAAGTTTTTTTGATGTTGCCCATACCAACCAATCAGATTCTAGCTATTAACTTCTAGAAGGTGCTATTTAAATGTTAAGTAGAATCTTATTGGTTGCTATGGGCAACATCACTTTTAAAACTCACTTCTAAAAACTCTCACTTTAGTAAATTTACCCCTTTGACTCTACTCTAAAGATATTACAGTCCACATATCTACAAGAAGTACATATTAAGATGCATAGAGCATATATATCCCCTATACAATGTAAACATATAGTTGTTGGAGACCCGGGCAATTGCTTTAAATGTTAGATTTCTAACGCAAATTTTTTTCCATTGCTTTCGGACTGTTGGAAAATTAGAAGATTTTGGCACAAACTGGTTACTTTATTAATTAAATTTTTTCTCTTCAACTCCGCCCTGATCCTCTAGCCTATCTCTGTACTAATTATTCTAATTGGTCTTTACTTACAGATAAAAAGGCTTTAATACCCTTACTGACCACAATAGTGACAGTGGCAAGGAAGGTGAACTTTTGTCACTGGGTCTCCAAATCCTCTCCTTCATTAGGAGAAGTGAAAGTAAAATTATCACAGATTTTGTATTTTGATTGAAGAGCTACTGTCCCTGATTTAGATGTGAGAGTGGTTAAATTTTATAGCAAATGGGGTCTATAATATAAAAATTCTACCCACTGAGGAGCAAAAACAAAGCCTTCAGATGTTTAACCAAATGGTTTCTTCATCGACAACTCTTACTTAATAATTAGTAACATTCCTGTTGCAATTCCTTTTTGTTTCTTTTTTCTTCTACTTGGTAAATTATACTTCCATCTCTCCATTCATCCCCCCTCTTTCCTATATATGTTTTTTTCTCTCTGTGTGTGTATGTTGATGTATACATAACTATCTATGTATTTACATATATTTACATATATGCAGTTATATATTGGTTTGTTGTGTCTGGTGGTATTAATCTCACTTTGATAAGATTTCTATTACTTTGTGTTGTTAGGAATGTTCACCACTACGCTTTAATTCATTCTGCAGTATGCGTGACATGATCTGCTGACTGATATTTAGTCTTATTGCTGGTTTATTCATGCATAAATGTGTACTATGGTTCTCTAAATTGTACTATAAGCTTTAGGTTACATCAATCTATTGTTCTCTATGCATAGAAGGCTAGAACATATGTATTGAGATTGTGATTGTTCCTTTACAATAATGTAACTAAGTGTTTTTTTCTTTCTTCTCCACCGCATCTCTCTTTTATGGATTGTGCCACCCATGTCTACGTATTGAAAACTCTAAATAAAACAGATTTAAAACATACATTTTAGGTGCCCTTTCTTAAACCTTTTTTCCCCTTGATGAACTTTAGTACATGTTGTAGTACTATGACTGGCAGGAGCCGCAGCAGTTGTACTGGGTTGCTGCACCTGCTCTTCCATCAAATTATCCCTGATTGGTTTTATTTTTGACACCAGCCAAGAAAAAAAATGTTTACACTTGTTTTGGGGTGTAGATGATGGGGAAGGGATCAGTATGAATGACCGTCGGATGTCTGCCCAGCGGTTCAAATGCCGACACCAGAAGACTGGCAGGTATCAAAATCCTGATCGGTAAGTACACTACCTAACCCTAATCTTCTCCCCCCCAAACCCTAACCCTCCCTTAGGGGTAACCTAACCCTAACCTCCCCCCTTAGTGCCTAACCCTAACCCCCCTCTAAGTGCCTAAACTTAACCCCCCATTCTCGCAGCCTAAACCTAAGTCTCCCAGGGGTGTGCCTAACCCTAACCTCCCCCAGGGGGTGCCTAAACCTAAAACACTCTTCCCCTAGCCTAACCCTAATCCTCCCGATGGGGTGCCTAACCATAAGTCCTCCCGGGAGACCTGAAACCTAACCCCCTCATCCCCGTGGCTGTCCGTGCCCACCGCCCAGCTTACCTTCGTACGGTATGCCCAACATAGGGATAATGATAGGCGTCGGTGTTTTGACGCCTATCATTAGTCCCCTGTCAGTATTAAACAGTCAGGAAGCTGGCGATCGGCATTTTGACCATCGGCTTCCTGACTGCATCCCATGGGGAATACTACTGAATACACTGTCACTTACACTTGAAGGAAAACATACTATGGTAATTTTGTTTTGCAGTAATTTCTTGTTTTTTTTACACAAACAGCACTAGCAATTGTTTTACCCACTAGGGGATCAGGTCTCCTTTGTAATAATTGCTTTGGGGTGTAGAAGATGAGGAACACCACGGCACACAGGGCCTGATTCAGACCCGCTCGCAAGCGCATAGCGCTCACAAGCGGGTCAATGGTGGCCCAGTGCGCATGCGTGGCGTGGGCACGGTGCATGCGCGAGCCCCGGAGCGAGCGCAAAAAGCACTCGCTCCGTGGCTCACTACAAAAGGGGTGGCTGTCGATGTTGATTGACAGCTCTCCCCATTTTGTTGGCATGGCGGGGGGGTGGCTTTACAGATGGAGGCGTTCCCATGCGAATGCCTGCCGTTTGTGGGTGGCCCCACTGAAATCACCAGTGATGTCAGTGGGAGAGCTTCCAGCTCTATTAGAGCCAGAAGCTCTCTGGGGCTGGTGGCCATGAGACCCTACCACAAGGGTCTCGTCGCAAGCCCAATGGTTGCGATGGTCTTGACCATCGCGACCATCATCCTGGACGCTCGCAATAGCTCTGGGTGGTCACCCACAGCTATGTAAGTGGACAGGAGGCAACTCCAAAAAAAAAAGAACGCCCTGATTCAGAGCGAGCGCTCTTTCAGAGCATCCAGCTCTGAATCAGGGCCACAGAACAATAATATGCATTGCATCACTCATCTGAACACACTTCTCGTAAGCAAAATATTTTTTTCAATTAATTAGAAAAGACTGTTTTTTTTTAATTTTAGACAGCAACAGAAAAAAATTGCAACTTTTTATATAACCGAAAAAAACTCAAAACAAAGAGGTATTCTGGGAGTGCTGCAGCCTCAGGTACAGTAGAGCATTTGATGCACAGATAAGCAATATAGTATATTGCAGTGATAGATTTCCTAGAGAAAAAAAAAGAGGTTGGTTCACTTCAACAAACAAATAAAAAAATTTCAACAGCATCACACATAGAAAGTAGCCTGTTTGCACTGCAGTGTGTGATTGTGCAGTCTGTGGGCCTGATTCATTACAGATCGCAACGGCAACAGCGCACGCAAATTGGCCTATGGTGCACACTGCAGTGCGTGGACGTAAGTTAGTACTGCGATGGCACTGCGATCACTCATGCAGATACAAAGCCATCACAGATGGTGGGATGGTACATAAGCATTTAGGAGCGTTGACAGGGGAGTGGTCAGAGATAGGCAGGTGTGCCTGTCTGTTTGAATGCCGTTTCAAGGTTGTGCATAAATTAGCCACTGCGACAGCATACGCAGATTGGGTACTCATTGTGTGCGACGAGGTTAGCAATTTCTTAGTATGGTCAGGCCTGTTGTATTTGTGCGTGAGAGGCTGATGGTACACAGGGCCTGATTCAGACCTGCTCGCTAGCAAGTGATTGCTCATTGCTGGCGATGTTAGCAAATGTGCGCATGCGTACAGTTCGCAGTGCGCGTGCGCAAACTAGTACAAGCGATCGGGATACGCTCACTCGCCCTGCAAAGATTGCCCAGAGGAATGAGTGACAGAAGAGGCTGTTTGTGGGTGGTAATGGGGGCAGGGCAGTTGTAACGGGGGAGTGGAATTGCGGACGCAGGCGTGCCTGAGTGTTTCAACGCTGTTTCAGAGGCATGCATAATTAACAGCCAGCGACATAGGACACGACACTTGCTAGAAATATACACTGAAGTGCTCGCAGTGCTTGCGGCAGGGTATAGTCATCCTCAAGTGCTGCGATCACATCCAAAGGTGCTCGATGTACCAATGGTTTCATGCACTTCCTGGAGATGACCTATGCAAGTGGCCGTCTATAGACCGGCTGGTGGGTGTCTACAAAGAAAAAGTGATCACTCACCAAAACAAAGTGGGAGTGCTTATGACTTGCCCTGTGAGCGGCTGCACTGACGTCACTTAACCGAATTTTCATACGCTCGGAGCGAGCGATCGCATCTAGCGAACGGGTCTGGATCAGGACCTCAGTGTTCCTAAAGTATACGCAGGATTGCAAAGTATTACGGATGTGCGAAAGCAGTAGTGGGCATCTCTATGATGGCTTAGGGCGTCTCTGTACTGGATTTACGATTGCAGTCATTAGCATCTTTTTGCAGCAGATTTGTGTGCCTATTCACAGCTGCAATCGCCATAGTGAATGAGGCCCTGTGTGTATGTGACAATTAATATCCTATAATCTCTGTTATCCCATGCTATTATGGCAATTATTAGTCATACTTTTTTATTCACTTTTAACTTCAACACGTTTTAGTTTCCTTAATTATTAAAATTTTCATTTTTAATCAGGACTCCAGCAAGTATTGAGACATAGTAGAGCAATCTGCTGATAACATCGTATTAATGTTATTTTGTAACAATCCGTTGTGGTTTTTTGTATCCATTTATTTGTATACATAATTTTTTAAATATCACTATTATTTTTTAACCATTATCATTTTTTAATTAAAGTTTTACATTTATTATTTTATATTATTTTACATAGTTTGCATCTTTCCCTTTATTAAATCCCCTAAACACCTTTTATTAATTAAGTGGGATGAATGGCTAGTTTGAGTGACAGAGGAATGCAGCCAATTGCAACAAACCCACAGGTTTAAAAGGAACAAGGGAGCATCCATGGACACACCTTGATAAAGTCTGTATAGATGAAACGCGTTGGTGTTACCCATTACCCCATTCACGCTACCACCTAATGAGGACTAGGAGCGGGAGCTGTAACTTAGCAGTATCCTGAACAGGACTGCATGGAAGCATGTGTCAACCGGCGGGTTTGCCATTCACCAAGGCGGCTGACGGCCACAGCGTGCGCATCCAACAGCGGCAGAGCTTCAGGAGATCACCGCACATTACATGGGATCGTTCATAGGGCAAGGTAGGGTCAAACCTATACTCTATGTACCCGCATCAGCCCTCCATGGCGATCACGGGGGAACTACATTATTCAACACCTTCCCACCCACTCACAGAAAGTGCTGTTAAACATCATCACTGTTATATGTTTGTTTGTTCTGTATTGTCTCAACATTGCTGGTCCTGTTAACATAATAGTATTTCATGCATTTTTGATTTGTTTTTAATTCATTTTACATTGCCCACCAACACCTCATTATCACATTCAGCTGCATATCGTTTATTTTTATCAGCACACTCGCTGACTTCTTTAAACTTGCATCATTAGTTTTACACATAAGCGCTTCTATTATATCCATTTCTAATTATTGATTGGTCTGCTATCTGACCTTCCAGAATAGAGAGCTGCTTTACACACTTCGGGTGCGCTTGATTTATATTGATCTGCTCCGCAATAAGGGCCCGATTCAGAGATGTACGTTCATCCGATGATGAACGTATATCTCCGATAGTTAGGGATCTGAGCCTACAAATGACCCATTCTGCACATGTGCATAATGGATCCTGCAATTACACTCACAGACCCCCAAAGCTGCAGCATGATTTACATGCTACATTGTTTGGGGGGCAGAGTGGAGACGTGGCTTGTCACCATTCCTGGAAATGGGGGCGTGTCATCCCTGTTTTCTGGGAGGGATGAGGCCAGGGTCTGTGCTGGAGGATGCAGATTCCTGGCCTCTGAAGTGACTAGCACCCGGTCAGGTTTCTGGAAGCATCAGCTCCTGCCGCCTGACAAAGGAGGAAGCAGCACGATCATCGGTCATGATGGTAATGGTGGTGCTTGTAAGTGCAGCAAGAAGATGTCTGACACCTCCTGCATTTGCATTAGGATGGATGGAATTGCAAAGCTGCTAGTGTGCGGTTCTGCAATTCTGTCCATCTCTGAATCAGACCTTAAGTATCCATATATTTGGCAGATCCCATTTTCTATTTCCATGGGATTTGATGTTAATTTCCCACTCCTTATTGACATGTTATTGTCTATCACTAAATCTTGGTTATCCTATGAAGTATCTTGGCTGGGCAGGTAGGCTGCAAGCCTGGGACAGATTGATTTCTCACCATAAAGATATTTCTCTCCCAACTACTCATCTCTCTATCCCAGCATTTTCAAGGCTGATCCCGAATTTAAAGACTTGGTGGCCTCGTGGCAGGATGACCTTGTTACTGGCTCTCTCTTCTCCTTTTATTCTCTGCAAGCAATGTATTCACTTCATCCTCAAGACATTTTAATATTGTATAAGATAAGGCATTGGTTTTGCAGTATTATCCAGACTTTAGGGCTGGTTAGGGCCCCACCTTCAGGATCCATTATGCAAATTATATAACCGCTTAACCTCGGGTATTGGAAAAAGTGATATCTCCTATTGGTAACGCTACCTTCTGTACTCCAGCTTTGCTCATTACTAAATCACCTTCTCAGACTCAATGGGAGTAGGATTTCATTCACCCCCTTACTGATGCTCAGTGGGAGCTGATATATACTTATGTTTTATTGTTAATTATAAGGGGATGGAGTTAGAATACAGACGGCTGGGATGCTGTCTATTTAAATCCCGGCATCAGAATCCCGAACTGGGACTAAACATAGGTGGCTAAATCCCGTCGCCAGCCTATATACTGATGCAAGAACCCTGACAGACGGCATCCCAAACGAACATCTCAGCTGTTAGCCGTGGGGGGAGGTTTTGGTTTAGACACCAAGAGGGGGTTAGGGTTAGGCTTTGTGGAAGGAGATTAGGGTTAGGCACCACTGGGGAGGTTATGGTTTGGTACCACTGGGGGGGTGGTTAGGGTTAGGCACTAAGGGGGGATGGTTAGGTTTAGGCACCAGGAGAGGAGGGTTAGCTTTAGGCAGTAACAAGGAGGGTTAAATTTAGGATTAGGAATAAGCTGTGGAATCTGAACTGCTCCGAACAGCAGGGATCCGAGTCCTCCCGAGCCGCTGCTCAGGTGTTCCCGCCTGACTCGGATCCCACTTCGAGGCTGAATGTCATCCTCCTGACATCAGATTCTTGTGATGCTTGGATGATGTTTGGCCTCTATATAAGGCACCGCGCCTGGGACTCTGCACCATTTGTTAGTCAGCATGCACACTGCGCGGAGCTCTGCAAAGTTGTCAAAAGACTCCATTGGCTGTGCTGTTAAGTGACTGTAGGGTAGGGGGAAGATTGCACGCTGCTGTATGCTGTGCTGCTCTGCTAATTAAAGTGTCTGTAGTAGCCTGTGTCCAGACTCCATGGGCTGTGCTGTAAAAGACTGCACGCTGATGTATGCTACATTACTCTGCTAATTAAAGTGGCTGTAGTAGCCTGTGTCCAGACTCCAGACTCCATTGTTGTGCTGATGTATGCTGCTGATTAAAGTACTGCCCATCTGCTCCAGTATAAAAGAAAAAATAATAATATATTTTTTTAAAAGCATAAAAAAAGGAAAAAAATTAATATAAGTAATTTTTTTGCGTGTTTGCTGTATCCCACTGTGTACTGTTACTGTATACAAGCACCGTGACTCTTTTGGCAATAGCCCTCTGTGTGTATGTGTGTACTGTATAAGCACCGTGACTCTTTGGGCAGTAGCCCTTTGTGTGTATAAGGCTATAAGTGCCGTGACTCCTTGGGCAGTAACCCTCTGTGTGTAAAAATCTTTAAGCACCGTGACTCCTTGGGCAATAGCCCTCTGTGTGTATAAGCACCGTGACTCCTTGGGCAATAGCCCTCTGTGTGTATAAGCACCGTGACTCCTTGGGCAAAAGCCCTCTGTGTGTATAAGGCTATCAGCACCATGACTCCTTGGGTAGTAGCCCTCTGTGTGTACTGTATAAGCACAGTGACTCCTCGAGCAATAGCCCTCTGTGTATACAAGCACCGTCGCTTAATAACCAGCCAGCTCACTGGAGCCTTTGGCCAATAATGGTGGAAACAATATTGTAAGCTGCAAGGTGGTCTAAATTGACTGTAAATGACTGGAAATCAATGTTCATGAGCATAATAATAACACTCTAGGAACAAAAAATGCCCACAATATTTGATTTTAGCTTTTTTGTAAATTTTTGTAAAAAAACAAAAACAAATCCAGTCACGGTAGGTTTTGCAAATCCAAATCCGGAGCTGGATGACAAATCCGAGCCAAATCCAAATCCATCAAAAATGGTCCTGCGCACATCAATAGTTAGGATGCGGATTGGGGATGGTTAGGTTTATGCACCAAGAATGGAGGGTTAGGGTAGAATGGGGGAGGGTTCGGTTCATATACTTACATGACCCCTGTCAAGATACCGAGCATCAGGATGCTGCTGTCGGCATTTTGACAGACGGCATCCCGACTGCCAGTATTACATACACAACCCATAACGAAGTGCTTGAATAATTCTTAGATACATAACAAGTTGTTGTACAGGTTGTATCTTAGCCTTGACCGATTCCATGGTATGTGGCCTGCACACTCTAATGGGTATAGTTTATAGAAGTGGAGATGTTGCCCATAGCAGTCTACTTCAGTGAATTTCCGCCACTTGTTCACACATTTACACATCTCCCATGGGGAAGAGTCCTCTTCTGTGATTGTTTCATTGAATGCGACTAAAGCAAAATGTTCTCCAGTTAATGAATGGCTTTGTTGCCTTCATGGTCCTTATTATTACTTGTGAAAAATGCTATATCTTCACATTTGTAGGTTGTCATCCAGCGACTCCACCCTTGCCACTGCAGTGCTAGACAGATTTAAAAAATTTGGGTATACGGGTCTTTACTGACTCTCAAGATTTTGCTCCCTTAAGCATACAGCCCCAAATTGAGAGAGGTCTCATGTTTGGTGCAGGCTATCCCTTACTATTACTGACCAAGTTAAATTAATAAAAATGATGGTTCAATCTAAGCTCCTTTATGTCTTTTAGCAGTCTCCTATGTACCTCACATTGTTGCGATTCCATAAAATGGACAGTCTTATATCCTCTGTGATCTAGGTGGTTCATCATGCCTGGATAAAGCTCAATTTGCTTACTAGGTCCTGAGCCTCGGCAGCCTCAATTTAGGTTTCATTATTATGTGGCACAATTGGCTAATTTGAGATCCTGAGTGTTAAGGTGCCTACACACTAGATGACTCACAAAAGATGTTATGTCATCAACGATTTCCCTTGAATGCCCCTGGCAACTCCTCGGCACTCCTGGACATAAGATACAGTATCTTGCATACTGTAAACTGTGCAATCTGACAAACAATCTTACCAACTACATTAATCTCGTTAATGAGATTGCCAGATTTTACAGCATATAGGTAAGATCTGAGAATACGGCAAACAACCCACGGGACTGCGGATCGGCATCATTATCGTTAGTGGACAATGCACGATTTGTCGTTCCAATGCTTCGGAATCGGCCAAATCGTGCAAAATATCATCTATCGTGTACACACCTCAAGATTTGGTTGAGGACATTGCATTTCCTACTGATTCCTCAGGGTCACACTCCCCTCCAAGCTTTATTGGGTGCAAGGGAGCATCGGTGTTGAATCTCCCTTTTCATGCAAGCTGTGCAGATTTGGATTTTTTATCTAAGCTCCTATGTTTTCAGGCAATAAACACAGCCACTCTCTTATGGAATGCTAGTAGTTTGACCGAGCTTGCTTCTCTACAGACTAAGGTGGTGTAGGGTGGTAGAGGGGTGACCTCGATTGGAAAGTTATATGTGGATAGTGTGCTTATATCTTTTATGCAACTCAGTTTGGTATTTGGGGTTTCCCCTACTCAGTTTTATTGATATTTGCAGCTTAGGTATGCATTGTCACTTCAATCACTTCAATTCTCGCATGCCCCGTATCCTATACAGGACTCCCCTCTTAAGAAATGTATTAGTAAGCTTGTTCTCCATTGCACCCTCTCATGTATATAATCAAATCTCCTCTTCAGCCTTCACTCCACTGAGCTTCCAAGCCTTATGCTACAGTGGGAGGACATAAATTCCCTTCAAGATGAAGATTGGTCTGCTGCATTGGAAAACCCTTACCTATCTGCTGCAGTTGTGAAGTTTCAATAAATTCAACTATTTATTGTCCATAGACCCTTACCCCAGAGCAGCATTTTAGATTTGGGGGGTTGTTCCAATGATGCCTGTCCTACATGTCAATGTACTGTAGTGGGGGTATTTTTGGCACCTATTGTGAGAATGTTCTGTTGTCAGTGTGTGTTTGGACTAAAGTCACTTGGGCAGTGTCATCTTTTGGGATACCTCTGGCAGTCATGACACTGGTGGTTCTGGGGGTTCAGGCCATAGATCTGCTACATAAATTTACTATACAATAGATCCTTAATACTTGTACACTTGCTAAGGTCTGCATACTGTACTGTAGCTCATTTCAGGTTTGCCTCCTCAGGCCTGAAATTTACTGCTTGGGCAAACTTGGTTTATTTGACTGTTGGCCATGCAAATATATATATGATAAATGTACCTGACATATTTTATTGTATCTGGATTAGATTGCTACAGTCCAGATATGCTACTTTTTGATTGTTTAGGACAAAACACCCTTCCCACCTGTCTCCTCAGGCACGTGATGATGTGTCTTAATGCATTGTGTCCCCTACTCTGGGCTCTGCAACCTTGTTTTTTCCTTAGGTTTGCTCCAGACAGGCTTGTAACTGTATGGTTTATTTGTGGCTGCTGCACTCCTGGGACCTTGCTACTCTGCTGTGCACCATGCATTTACTTCTATGATCATGTTATTGTTATTGTCTGGCCATGGCCGATGCGACCATTAGGTAATTTTTTGCGGTTGCCTAGGGGTGCCAGCCGTTGGAGGCCGTCGCTGAGGCCACACAAAAAAAGGATGTCTCTTTCAGTCCTGGATAGGTCTACTGATGACCAAGGCTGATGCAGGGGTGTGTGGGTGTTAATTAGTACAGATAGGCATAGTGTGTGGGGGTGGTGATGGTTTTATTGAGTGCTGACAGGGTAAGTGTGCATGTTTAGGTTTAATGAGTGCTGGCAGGGTGAGATGTGTGTGTGGGGGGAGTTAATGGGTGCTGACATATAAAGGGGCACAAATGTGTGGCATAAATATATATTGGGGCATGGATGTGTAGCATAATGTATTGGGGGCACAGCTGTATGGCATATATAAAGAATGTGGGGCACCTGTGTGGCATATGTATTAGGGGCCTTGTATAGCATAATTCATGACTGTGTGGCATACAATACATTTTGTGCACAGCTGCATGGCATATGTATTGGGGCATAAATGTGTGGCATATTATGTATTGAAGGCATTGATGTGTAGCATAATTATGAATTGGGGATACAGCTGTGTGGCATATAATACATTTGTGGCACATATGTATGGCATATTATGAATTGAGGGCAGTTTTATGAAAAGAGATGTGCGCCGACCCCCGTATTTAGGTTTTGGATCTGTATCTCCTTGTGTAAAACCGCCCTTGTGTGTTTTGGTTTTGATTTTGGTTTTGGATCTGTATTTTTTTTTTAAAATTTATAAACCCGCTAAAATCACATACTTTGTTTTTTTTGTTCATACAGTATTATTAACCTAAATATAATTATTTTCCACTCATTTCCAGCCAATTTTGACTACTTCACAGCTCATAATATTGTTTTCATCTGGTTTAGGCCCAAAGTTTGCACCAACCTGGCTGGCTGACTAAGCTTAGAGGCAGAAGTGGGCAGCACAAACATGTGGCAGTTCAACTTCTGACATGGCACCTCAGGAAACAAATGTTTTTATTATTCAAGAGACCTGAGGGAGTTGGAGTATGTATGTAGTTGAAGGCAGGGACAGGAAAGGTTGATAGGTAGTAAATTTTATTTAATTTTGTTATTCAGAAGCAAATTTATGAGGGAGGAGGGGAGGCATTTACAAAAAATATTTTACTTATTCACATCCGTCCCTGCCCCTGAAGAATCCTTGAGTACTATGCCTGCTGCTGCTGGGAGTGGATTTCCATCATAGAAGGGGACCAGGAAGACTACTAATAGTGCTTTCAAAAACAATTGACTGTTAAACAATCCTTTGCAAAGATTCCACTTCACTAGAAAAGCATTTCCCAACCTGTACAGAGACATTCAAAAAAACTTAATTAGTGGCCTCCAAAATGCCATTGTACCCACTGTCCACAGATATGTGGACAAGCTGAACAGAGCAAATGCAAGATTTAAGGTTTATGTCTTATGTTGTGTCTTTCTTGAGAATCCTTGAATGCTATGCCTGCTGCTGCTGTTAGTGGATTTTCATCCCAGAAGGAGACCAGAAAGACTACTAGTACTGTCAAAAACAATTGACTGTTAAACAATCCTTTGCAAAGATTCCACTTCACTAGAAAAGCATTTCACAACCTTTACAGGGATATAAAAAAACCTTAATTAGTGGCATTGACTTAACCACAGATATCTGGACAAGCCGAACAGAGCAAATTCAAGATGTAAGGTTTAAGTCTTACATTCTGTCTTTTTTGAGAATCCTTGAGCACTATGCCTGCTGCTGCTGGGAGGGGATTTGCATCCCAATAGGGAGGAAGATGTTGTGTCTTTCTTCCCAATGAACACAGATCTGAAGAGAAGCAAAGAGCTGTTGGTAAGCAAATTGTCAGCTCAAGTGGCACATGATGCAGTGGTGGCTTCTCCTTCAGTTCTCCAGCAAGTGCATCTGCTGAGAAAAAAATAAATTTTCCCACAAAATCCCACTGGTGATGCAGATGAGTCAACACAACCAAGTTTTTTGTGTCTTGTGCCCATGCATGACAATGGGCTTTTCCTTATCATGGGCAACAACTATTTCATCCACTGGTGCCTAATTTACACAAACAACATCCTCATCAACAACATCCTCATCAGAGTCAGCTACACAAACATCCTGCTCATCCTGGTGCACTTCCATAGAAGCATCCTCGATTTCTATGTCAGCATGTTCACTCATGCTTACATCATCATAAGAGGCAGAACCACCAGTCATAAATAAAGGCCAAGGCCTTAGCCTTTCCTTGCCACTTCATGTGGTGAAACTGGCATATTGCCAATTTTGTCTGTCTGCAGCTAACTTTCTTTTTGATGTTTTCTTCTTTACCACTGTAAAAGATTGGTTCTTGATTTTAGATGCCCTGACTTAAGCCCTGTATGCCCTTGGGCATCGGCTTTAGTACTGGATGTAGATGGACTAGTATCGTCATGACTGGTGGCACGGCAGCAGCTCCAGCACTTGTATTTGGTTCCTGCTCTCCTTTTAAGTCTCAACTGATCGTTCTACATATCAACAAACACGAATGAAGTGGGGCACAGCACACACATTAATTTGTACCAATTTTAAATATTACACTGTGATGTTAATGACCTACAGTGTCACAAGATTTTTTATGAATAAGAAAAGAAAAATACACTGTGCTGCCACTTGCAGTGTCACAAGATTATTTATGAATAAGAATAACATACTGCACAACCACTTAGTGTCACAAGATTAATTATTTATGGTTAAGAATAACACACTGCGCTAACACTGTAGGGGTAAATTTACTAAAGTTTGATTTTAATGTGATGTGACATTAGATTTGCATTTGGGTATTTACTAAAGGCAAAATCGAATGTAAAATCAAACATAAAACCGAATTTTACTCAAATCGCACTCAAAATCGAACATTGGAAAAACATTAGTACTTTAACATAGACTAACACACAGATACCTTATTTACTATTTGATTTGAAATCAAACACAAAATTGAACTTCAAATCAAACTTCAAATCCCAAAATTAATAGACCTGCATTATACTTTCGATTTCATGAGCAGGTCGGATTGACACAGATACATGCATATATTAGTGAGGTGCATGCATGTATCGTACTGTAAAAAGCTTAGAAAGAGTTAAAAAAAATGATGTGGGGTCCCCCCCTCAAACAGAACCAGCCCTGGACTGTTCATAGCCGGTACTAGTTGTGTAAGTACAGGGAAAAAATTGTGTAGGGTTACCCAGTACTTAGCACAACCAGCACTGGGCTCTGAGCCGGTCCTGGTTCTGGAATTACAGGGGCAAAAATTGCATAGGGTTCCCAGTAATTTCCACAACCAGCACTAGACCCTTTCTAGCGGGGGGCTGATTCCATAGCCAGGGGAGCCCTTTCACCATGACCCCCAGCTGCAGCATCAGCCCTGACCTCTAGTCATTGAAGTCAATGGAGAGTTGCAGGGTCACTAAAGTTTATTCTGTGGTTCCCACCATTGACCTCAATGGAGGGAGCCGTTCATTGGCTGAGCGAAGCAAGGTCTGACCTTTCTCAGCCAATGAATGCTCAGATATGGCTCTACAAAGGCTAGGCTAGAGCCATGTCTGAGCTCTTCATTCAGGAGGTAACAACCATTGTGGTTGTTACCTGTTGTGTGGTTCATGTTTACTCTTTTTTTTTTATTTTACAAAGACTATGGATTCCTACAGGGAGAAGTGAACCAGTCCAGGTAAAGTAGGTGAGTATGTGTGAGTGTGTATGTATGTATTAAAACTTTACTATCACGGTGTGTGTGTATTGTGTCTATTCAAGCATTTCTTTACAGGTGAACTACAGGTACCAGCAGCCTAGGCCAGGGTGCCCTGGAGAGGGGGACCCCTTTATTGGGGGGGTCCCCAACTCCCCAGGGATCCCTGTCCTGGGCTGAAGAGTGGTCAGGGCTGATGTTGCAGCTGGGGTTCCTGGTGAAAGGGCTCCCCTGGCTGTGGCATCAGCCCCTCGCTAGAAAGGGTCCAGTGCTGTTTGTGGAAATTACAGGGGAACCCTATGAATTTTGTTTCCTATAATTCCAGAACCAGGACCGGCTCAGAGCCCAGTTCTGGCCGTGCATAGTACAGTGGAACCCTACGCAATTTTTTCCCTGTACTTACACAAACAGGACTGTCTATGAAAAGTCCAGTGCTGGTTACGTTTTAGGGGGGATCCCACATTATTTTTTTTTTATTTTAACTCTTTCTAAGTTTTTTACAGTAAGTTACATGCATGCATTTAACTGATGTATGCATGTATCTGTGTCAAAATGAGCTGTTCATGCTGTAAATGAAAGCATGAAGCAGTTCTATTCAGTCAGGGATTTGCTGTTCGATGTGTACATGAACATGCAAAATCTAACAGCAAATCACTGTTCCAAACTGAACCAAATTGAATTTGATTTATAAAAGGCTTCTAAAATCAAATTTGAGTATATGTGGGATTTGAAGAGGGATCTGTACTTTTGATTTGATTTGATTTGAGGTGAAAATCAAAACGAAAGTAAAAACGAACTTTGATAAATATACCCCTTAGTGTCACAAGATTAATTATTTATAAATAAGAATAACACACTGCGCTACCACTTACAGTGTCACAAGATTAATTATTTAGGAATAAGAATAGCGCAGTGTGTTAACACTTAGGGGTAAATTGAGTTTTAAAAGTGAGTTTTAAAAGTGATGTTGCCCATAGCAACCAATCAGATTCTACTTAGCACCTCCTAGAAGATAATAGCTATAATATGATTGGTTGCTATAGGCAACATCACTTTTAAAACTCACTTCTTAAAACTCTCACTTTAGTAAATTTACCCCTTAGTGTGATAAGATTAATTATGTATGAATAAGAATAACACCCTGCGCTACCACTTAGTGTCACAAAATTAATTATTTATGAATAAGAATAACACACTGCGCTAACACATAGGGGTAAATTTACTAAACTATGAGTTTGGGAGAGTTTGGGCATTTTTTTCCACTCTCCAATTTACTAATGTCAAACTCAGGAGAGAGATCTCCTTTGCTACGGGAAAATACTGTAGAGTTAGCAAACTCTCTTCAATTGACCATCATCAAAACTCAAGAACCTTTTCACTGGTGAAGATAGGATTCTGGAATTTACCAAGCAGAGAGTTTTTAAACTCTTATGAGATGGGAAAACTCTCCTGTAAAAACTCATGAAAAAAATACACCTGCCTAGGATCAGAGAGTTTGGCAGAAACATACAAAGATCGCTGTGATCCATGTATGTTTCTGCCTGTAAATATAGAAAAAAATTTAAATATCAGAAAAAAAATGACTTAGGGTCCCCCCCAAAAAGCCTAACTAGCTCCAGGCTTGCCAACAAGTCCTGGTTTCTAAAATTACAGGGAGTGAAAAAATTGCGTATGGTCCCCCCTATACTTAAAACCAGCACCAGACCCAAAACGGCCGGACTGTAATGCCACAGCCCGGAGACCATTTCACCGTGGCTCCTGGGCCAAAGCATTATCAGCCCAAGGCGGTCAGGCAAAGTCAGGGATCTCAGGGGAGGTGGGGAACCCCCCAAGTAGGGGTCCCACCCCCAAAACCCCAGGTTTGGTCTGAAGCCTGGGGCTCTTCCCTGCACCCCTGGAGTGTTAGGTATGGGGGTAATAAAGTGTGGAAATAGAAGTAAACTATTGTATTTTACAGTGGGACTACAAGTGCCAGCATGCCTGCCCTTTGGCACTTGTGGAACTACAAGTACCAGCAGACAGGTGGCACCTGTACCCCACTATAAAATAGTTAAATAAAGACAAAACATACACCGTGCCAAGTATAAATTTATTACATACACCTACCCATTCACATATACTTACCTATACCAGATGCTTCTGTCCTCTTCTCCAGTAGAATCCGTAATGACTGGCCCTGCAAAAAAAATTGCATACTCACCTATATCCTGGTGCTGGTCTCCGCAGCAATCCATGGACTTTGGAAAAAAAAAACGAGCTTACGATCCACGCACCTGGTATCAGTATGTGTGTTGCCACACATACTGATACCTCCCGAATACCAGCTGACGGGACTGCACAGGGTTTGCATGTCCCACCAGCCAATCAGTGGCCACGCTGACTGTAGAGCAGCCACTGATTGGCTCCGGCTACTGACAGTTCCCATGCTGGCACCTGTAGTCCCACTGTAAAATACAATAGTTTACTTCTATTTCCCCACTTTATTACCCGCATATCCAATGCTCCAGGGATGCGGGGAAGAGCCCCGGGCTTCAGACCAAGTCTGGGGTTTTGGGGGGGACCCCTTCTTGGGGGAGTCCCCACCTCCTCTGAGATCCCCGGCTTGGCCTGACCTGCTTGGGCTGATAATGCATTGGCCCCAGAGCCCCAGTGTAAGGGTCTCTGGGCTGTGGCATTACAGCCCAGCCATTTTGGGTCTGGTGCTGGTTTTCAATATAGGGGGGACCCTACGCAATTTTTTCACCCCTATATTTAAAACCAGGAGTGGCACTGCAGCCTGGTGTTGGTTTCTAAATTACAGTGGAACCCTAAACATTTTGTTCCCCATAATTTTAGAAACCAGGAGAGGCTGGCAAGTCTGGTGCTGGTTAAGCTTTAGGGGGGGGGTCTATGTCATTTTTTTTTACACTTTTAACCCTTTTTTTACATGTACAACACAAGCAGCTTACACATATGTCACTGATATGTGCAGGCTGCTTGTTCGGGAGAGTTTTGCAGAGAGAAGACATTGCAATCTTGGGTGAGTAATCTCCTGCAAAACATGCTACTCGGGGGAGATATCTTGTTCTGCTTCACCATAGGCCATCTTACTCTCAGCTAAACTCACTTCTTTGTAAATTTGCGAGTTTCAGGAGCTTCAAATCACCCGAGTTTCGGGGAAGCTAATCGAGTTGAAAAAAAAGCAATCTCTCCCAGACTAGATTCTTAGTAAATTTACCCCTTAGTATCACAAGATTAATTATATATGAATAAGAATAACACACTGCACTAACACTTAGTGTGATAAGATTCATTATTTATTAATAAGAATAACACACTGCGCAACCACTTACAGTGATGTCTTTTGTTTTATATATAACGCATGTTATTTAGCACTTTGTTGTCTTGTTGTCAGCATGTAGAGTAATAATTTACTCACAATTGAGGAAAGAGCTGAAAAGTTGAATATTAAACTGCGCTACCACTTACAGTGTCACAAGATTAATTATTTATGAATAAGAATAACACAATGCACCAACACTTAGGGGTATATTTACTATAGGTCGATTTGATTGTCAAGTTCGATTTAGCTCACCTCAAACCAACTCAAATTGAATTTCGAAGACCCAGTGTTTTGCCAGATTTAATATTGTTTGATTTGAAAATCAAATTCGATTTGATTCAGCTTTGAACAGTGATTTGCTGTTTGATTTGACATGTTCATGTACAAATCGAATGGCAAATCCCACTTCAAACCGAACTGCAAATCCCCGACAGCATAGAACTGCTTCAAGCTTTCACTTTCAGCATGAGCAGTTTGTTTTCACACAGATACATGCAGATATCAGTGAGATACCTGCATGAATCTGACTGTTACAAGCAAACAAATAGTTAATTGGAAAAAAAAGATGACATGAAGTACCCCCCCCCCCAAACCACAACCAGCCCTGGACTTTTGAAAGCCAGTCCTGGTTGTTTAAGTACAGGGAAAAAATTGCGTAGAGTTCCACTGTACTTAATACAACCTGCACTGGGCTCTGGGAACCTGTCCTAGTTATGGACTTACAGGGAAAAAACACATAGGGTTCCGCTGTAAGTTCCAGAACCAGCATCAGACCCTTTCTAGTGGGGGGGGGGGGCTGATGCCACAGCCAGGGGAACCCTATAAACAGGCCCCCCAGCCACAGTATCAGTCCTGACCACTATTCAGCCAGGGGTCCCTCTCTCCAGGGCACCCCTAGCCTAGGCTGATAGCCCGGGGCTATCCCTGCCACCCCTGGGCAGTGGGTGGCGGGTTGATTGTGTAAATGTAGTGTAAAAATATAATATGTAAAACATTGTCTTTACAGTAGAACTGCAGGTCCCAGCAAGCCTCCCCCACATGCTGGTACTTGGAGAACCACAAGTACCAGCATGCGGGGCATTAAGGGCCCATTGGGATCTCTAGTTCACCTGTAATGAAATGTTGAAAAAACACACACACACCATACACAGTATAATTTTAATAAACATACATGCACTCACACATGTACACACACATGTACACATACTCACCTATGTATCCCTGTAGCATTGGTCCCCTTCTCCAGTAGAAATTCCATAGGGTACCTGTGGAAAGAAAACACTCACTGTCTCCTATGCATGGTAGGTTCTTCTTCGGTCCAAAGTAAGCATCCATGAGTGTTCTTAAAATAATAAAGTGAAAAACGCGAACCACGCACTAAGTAATAACTATCCTTAAAAAGGATGGTTATTACTTCCTGACTGAAGCACTCAGACGCGGCTTCCTCCTGAGTGTTCATTGGTTGAGAGAGGTCAGCCCCCGCCTCTCTCAGCCAATGAACAGCTCCCTCCATTGAACTCAATGGCGAGCCACAGGGTAACTAAAGTTTATACTGCGGTTCCCATCATTGAGTTCAATGGAGGGAGCCATTCATTGGCTGAGAGGCGGGGGTTGACCTCTCTCAGCCAATGAATGCTCAGACACAGACCTTCACATGGTCTGGTCAGAGCGTTCGGCTCTGAATCAGGCCCTGTGTATGCTGTGTGTGTTTATTTCAACATTTGTTTACAGTTGAACTACAGGTCCCAGTGGGCACTTAATGCCCTGCATGCTGGTACTTGTGGTTCTCCATACACTCCTGAGGAAGCTGAGTAGTCATTGCTCAGAGAAACGCATTGAGACCCTATTTACCACCACTTTGGACTTACTATATGTTGGATATACCATTTGGACAATTTGGAATTTAATTCTCCCTGTCTAAAACCCTTGAAACTTGAGAGGATTCCTTGAGGATTGTAAACAAAAAAAGGAATGGAATACCAGCACTAGAACAAGTCACTACACTAGGTAATGATGGTGAAATGGATGCTTTCTTAAAAATAATATAAATGTTTAATACAACAATAGAATAATATTCAACATCTAGAAAAGGACATATAACCTCTTCAATAAAAATAAACCAATAGGATAAAATATATTTCTTATAGGACAACCATACAGGAAACTGTAAAGTCTCAGTATTATTCAGTCTGACTCCTTGGTTATTATTAAGACTCATAAGGCAGCACAATGTTATTGGTTTAGGAATAGCAAAGTTCATTCAGTCCTTAGCAGGGTTACCGCAAAGATGTAGGCTGATGTAAATCCTCCG
The DNA here is from genome assembly GCA_031769625.1 of Taudactylus pleione. NCBI lineage: Eukaryota > Metazoa > Chordata > Amphibia > Anura > Myobatrachidae > Taudactylus > Taudactylus pleione. The sequence goes on from JAUIMM010000135.1 coordinate 5,188,252, forward strand.
GATGCTGTTTGCTGCTGCCAAAAACTGGTATAATTCAGTCCAGAGTCACAAGTAGGTATCCAAGTGGAGTTAAGAATGGTGTGTCCAGATAGCAATCATATAAGCGCTCAATGCATTTCACTGGAAGTATTTGGAATCTAGCTTCCTCAGGAGCATATATGGGTATGTTTACAAATGGTCTTTTTATACCTGTTGTATGTCCTCTAATTAATCACATCTGTGTACAATTTACACCCAAACAATGAAACCGTCCACTGAAATTTAAGATAATCTATCTTATAGTGAGGCAATCCTACTTAATCACAGAGTACAGAGCTAAAAAAATATATAACCATAAGTATGTTACCTTTATTAGAGTAGTATTCAAAAACCACAATTTGCGGAGTCCATCCATGTGATCACTCCCGATCACTTGACCCGGAATACCGCATTCATTAGAGATGAATGGGGAGACATAGGGCCTGATTCAGAGCCGTTCGCTATTTGCGGTCGTTCGTTCAAAAACAAGGGGTGGCTATTCAAATGATCCCTTCGCAAATTGCAGTCTGTTCCCACCTCTAAGTCTGAACGAGCGCGCAAAACATACTCTCGTTTATTTGATAAAAACGCCCCCTGGCCACTCGCACCATACGTCATGTCCGCTATTTATTAGATTAATCGAGTACATCGTAGAGCGTATGAACTGCTCGCTATTCTTATGGTTGGTTTTTTCAACCGCTATTTTGCGAGCAGTTCTGGGTTAAAAAAAACCAAGTGACGTGTTCAATGACGCTGCTGTATTAATTATGCACTCCCTTAAAATGCCCATTTTGACCTTTAAGCACGCCTGCGTTCGAATTCCACTCCCCCGTTTTCAAGCACCTTCCCCTGTTACCACCCACATACGCCTCATTCTGTCACTCAAAATAGCAGGCACTCGCTCTATAGCGTACAAACGATTTTCGGCCGCACTGACTGGTTCGTGCATGTGTACTAAAAACCGTACGCAAGGCCAGATGTGCGAACATCGCTCGGAACGAGCATACTGCCGCTAGCGAGCGGCTCTGAATGAGGGCCATAGTCTATTGAGTAGAGCAGAGTCATGTGATCGCAGGTCATATGATCGCAGATCACATGACACCCATATGTCCCTAGTGTTCATGATGAGGTAAACAATAATAATATCTTTAAGAATGTCATTCATTCTCACTATTAAAGGGTATTTGTTATGGAAATCTGTTCATGTGATCGCTCCTGATCATGTGACCTGGAGGGACCATATTGTGCATACAGAGGACAAAGAGACATAGGGCCTGATTCAGACCTGCTCGCAAGTTGGTCAATGTTGGGCAAGTGCGCATGCGCACGACGAAGGCTGCTCCGTTGTGCGCATGCGCGAGACCCGGATAGCGACGGCCAAGCCGTCGCTCGGGGTCTTGCACCAAAGGGGGCATGCTGTCGATGGTGAGTGACAGCATGCCTCCTTTAGTGGGCGTGCCGGGGGCATGGCTGCCCAGATGGAGGCGTTCTCATGGGAACTCCTACCGTCTGGGGCCGGCCCCACTGACATCACTAGTGATGTCAGTGGGAGTGCTTTTGGCTCTGATAGAGCCAAAAGCACTCCAGGGCTTGCGGCCAATGAGACCCTACCTCAAGGGTCTCATCGCAAGCCCGATGGTCATGATGGTCTTGACCATTGTGACCATCATCATGGACGCTCGCATAAGCTGTGGGTGGTAACCCACAGCTATGCGAGCATCCAAGAGGCCACACTAATAAAAAAAAAACATCCTGATTCAGAGCCGGCGCTCGTTCAGAGTGTCCGGCTCTGAATCAGGCCCATAGTTTAATATATTATATTATATGGGGTCACATGATCACAAATGACATGGTTATAAATCACGTGATACTTATAGACCACAAATCCTCATACTAAAATAAATAATAATAATGTAATTAAAAATAAATTCGTTATTATTGATTTAATAGTTTTACAAAAACAAAATAATATACATAACTAAATCAATAAAAATTCCAAATAAAACATTCAATTTTGTTCAATGTAATAAAGAGGAAGGGAGAGTATAAAAGACCAAAACAATTATATAAATAAATCAATCAGGATATACTCTACATGGGACCATAAATCTATTCCAATAAGGAGACCCAGAATAGATACAATACTACCGTACTAAATTCATGGATATGAAGCAAAAATGAGGCTATATGTTCCTATACTAGTGTCCCACTCATACACCATGACCTATATTCACCAAAAATAGGGAAATCTCAATGGGAGAACACCGGTCTCATCAAAAGGGATATTAATAATACTAAAACACTTAGATATGGTCAAACGTTATGTACTAACTAGTGTTGGATGACTGAGTTTAATTCTATTATTTCATTCAATCCATCCGGATGAAGAGAATTTAATTTAAGCATCCAAAACACCTCCCTACAACATAGTTTATTAAACCTGTTATCACCACGTTCCATGGGGGGAATTAATTCCAAACCAATGATTGATAAACTAGCTGGATTACTATCATGTATATTTATAAAGTGTCTCAAAACACTATATAATCTATTCTGATTTATGATGTTCCTGCGATGTTCCATAAATCTAACCTGTAGAGATCTCGTTGTTCTCCCTATATAGTATAAGTTGCATTCACAACTCAATACATATTTTATAAATTTGGAATCACAGTTAATAAAAGAGGTCAACTTGTACATTTCAGAAAGTGTAGGGATCTGCACCTAAGTAATTCTCCTTGACATATGAGAACACATAGTACAGCGTGATTTGCCGCACCTATAAAAACCACAAGGTTTGGTACTAAACCAACTACAACCACTTGATGTTTCTTCAACTTTAGTACTATTGAAGTGGCTGGGTGCCAACATCGTTTTGAGAGATCTACTCTCCCGGAATGTAACATGTGGTTTAATAGGAAGGATGTCTCGTAATAAATTATCCTGTCTGAGGAGCCTATAGTTCCTAGTGATAATATTTTTAATCTCACTGGAACTATTGTTGTATTTACATACAAAGGCCATTTCCCTAAAATCCCCTGTAACTTTTTTCTGATTGGGAGATCCCCCTCGTTTCCCAGATTTATCAAGTAGACATCTCCTATCCATGGAGAGAACTTCTTTATAGGATTCCTCCAATAATTTATCAGGGTAACCCCGTTCGACAAAAGCATTAATCATATCTTTGGCTTGTCTGGAGAAAGTATCTAGATCGGTGCAGTTTCTACAGAGTTGCATTAGTTGTCCCTTTGGTATATTTTTTTTCCAAGGGGCATAGTGTGCGCTCCTATAGTGCAAATATGCATTAGTGTTGACAGACTTAGTGAAGTTGGAGGTGATAATGACTTTCCCATCTATCTCTAGGGTCACATACAGGAAATCAATCCGATTCCTGGAGAGGGGGACCCCTTTTATGGGGGGGTCCTCAACTCCCCAGGGATCCCTAGCCTGTGCTGAATAGCAGTCAGGACTGATGCTGCGGCTAGGGGGCCCAGTGATAGGGTTCCCCTGGCTGTGGCATCAGACCCCCACTAGAAATGAACCGGTGCTAGTTCTGGAACTTACAGTGGAACCCTACGCATTCTTTTGCCTGTAAGTCCAGAACCAGGACTGGTTCCCAGAACCCAGTGCTGGTTGTATTAAGTACAGTGGAACCCTACACTTGTCTGCTCAAATCGAAAGCATGAAGCAGGTCTATTCATTTGGGGATTTGAATGTTGATTTGAAGGTTGATTTAGTGTGCGAATTGAAATCGACTAATATTAAATAAGGTTGCTCTGTGTTGTTCACTGAAAAAGTACCAATGCTTTGCCGATGTTCGATAAAGAGTCGGTTTGGCGAGAAATTCGGTTTAGTGTTTGAATTACCATTCAAATTAGCCTTTAGTAAATACTCAAAAGCAAAATCGCATGCAAATCGCATGCCAAATCACTCAAAATGCCAAATCGACCTTTAGTAAATTTACCCCTTAGTGTCACAAGATTAATTATTTATGAATAAGAATAACACACTGCGCTAGCACTCAGGGCCATATTCAATTTGAGGCAAATACCCATTATCGGCGATAAATTATCGCCGATGATGTAATTTTCACCTATTGTCATTATCCCTGTTTTCAATTACAAAAACTTTCCGCCGGTGTGAAAAGTCAATGTAAAAAAATGGGGATAAGTTTTCTCCAGCCTTTGGCTGGTGAAAAAAAGTGCAGAATTGGGGTTTAGGGGTGCAGGCT